>JANRMT010062791.1:115651232-115668406 GCA_026402145.1 Polypterus bichir lapradei
TATACAAAATCTGTGTAAAACTATGATAGGAAGTGCATTTGTAGGCTAAAGGGAATGTGCCACTTTGAGTATCTCAAGGAATTCAACCTGTATAGTCTTGAACAAAGGAAGTATACACGAGGACCTAATCCAGGTCTGTTAAAAGCATAAAGGCATCACCAGTTCCAGCAGGGTTCTTTCATTTAAATAATAAGTCAAGTATTCAAGGACACTAGTCCAAATTCAAAAGGAGTGCATTCAAGACAAAAGTCAAAAGTCCATTTTCACAAAAGACATCATGGGAATCTGGAACAAATTACAGAGACATGTAGATGGAAGCAAAAACTATGTCAGCTTTTATAAAGTATCTGGATGAAGTGTTGGTTCAAATTAGATACTAGTTAATCAAAGGAACTTGAGGACTCTCTTTTTTACTTTACTTAGTGGTACTTTTTTGATTAGTCATACACTACAAGTGTAATTTATAAATTAATATGCCAAAGCAGTTACTTTACCCTTATGTGAACTTTTCTCCTAGAGACCCTAAACCCTTAACAACCTCTTGGACATAGGTGTTCTCTAATATGCTTCTTCACATGGTGGTATTTCCCATATGATCTTCATTCCCTGGATAGGTTCAGTGAAACCCATCAGACTCTGTTCCACATTCTCTTCTTTCATTTAATGTTAGAGTTATAAATTATAACAGTATATAAGTTTTGCCTTCGGAATAAAGACAAGATTCATACCTCATTTTTTAAAGCAAAGATTCCTTTCTTAGTCCTGACTGAGCCCAATTTCAGAAAATCACTGTCAGTTCAACCGCAATATATGAGTGAGCAACAATAAAACTGCATCAAGCAGATGCCTTTTAAAAGAATAGCAGCACAGAGGTGGGCTAAGGATCTGTCTTTAAACTGATGAGCAGTTATGAAGAAGAACATCATCAAATATTTGTGACAATGCTGTGCTTTATAGGAGTCTTGGAGACACCACCTTTCTAATCAATATCTACATATTTTTGTCTGGAAAAATAGATGATGAATTGGTGTACATCTAAAACTGGAAAACTCACCCACCAGGATTCAACACTTTAAAGTTAATGATGTTTTCTTCCTTTTACTGGTTGCAACACATAGACTGTTGATGTTCTTGGTGACAGTTTACAAAGCAGAATCACTAAACAACATATTTTTGTCAGGCTGATTATCCCAAGAGGCTTATGAGACTGGAATAAACAGTGTGAATAAAGTGTGAAAGCACAAAACTGCTGAAAAATTCTTCATGCTGATCCTTTTTAGTTCCGAATCAGACTGCGGTTTAAAGCTTCTTCTGGTGTTTGAAAGGCACATGCCTTAATATGTATTCAGCTCAAACAATCATCCTTATATTGCAGCCTCCTTGTTCTGTGGTGTATTAGATATGTTTATGCAGTCACCATGGAATAAAAAGAATGTTAATGCAACATTGCAAATAGACCAAAGAATTTTGTTCTCTTCTGTATTACTGTATGTTGTCTCACTCTACTAAGAGACCAAAAATATACCAAAAGCCTTTTCTTGTACAAAGCAGTGAAAAATGGCTCTCATGTACTTTAACAGTTTGAGACCTATCGTTGCGTCATGGGACCTTTGTGAAGGTTTTTTTGAAGCTTTATTTATTGTAGATTGATTGGAAATAAAACAGTGCTTCTAGATTTTCATAACAGCAGGCAAAACCTGACTGTCATGTTGTTTTTTAATCCATCTGTCTGTTGTTTAGATGATTAGAACCACAATTCATTATTTCAGTATTATAACCACAGACTCTACACCAAGTGGCTTATGAATCATTTTGTTCTCACTTACGGCCTATCAGCTAGGCATCCATACTGCCCTACCCCAAAAAACATAACCTAATACAGTTTGAGTAAATGTAAAAGTCAATAATTAGTTGGCGCACAGCATATATTGTTTGCTTACTTTTTCACTTTAAATGTTAGCTTACATTTTAGGTTAAGAAAAAAAAACATTTCTAGGGTTCTCTGAAGAAACCTGTATTTATTAGTATTTATTAATGAAAACCAAAGCAACACATTTTAAACAGCTTGGCACATAAAATAACAAAGTGTGTGATTAGCTGGCACTCTGTCTAGGGTTTATTCCTGATTTGTCTTGTGTCCTATGATAGCTGGGATAGGCTCCAGCAAAGACCTTGGTCTGAATTAAGTAGGCTAAAAAATGACATGACATGATTATAAGACTGTCTTCATCAACAGTCCTAACTCATTTTTTTGAGTCTTTGAATGGCCACACACAGCTATGTGAGGCTTCATTCACTTTTTGTTGAAAGGCTTAACTAGTCATATCACCACAGTCACAGTGGGATTTTTTCAAAATTGGGAATAGTGCTTACTATATATTTGTTATTTGCATCAGAAGTTATCTATAATTTCATGTCAAACTTTTTTATGCCCAGAGGGGGCTGGGCGGTCTCATGGTCTGGAATGCCTGCAGATTTTATTTTTTTCTCCAGCCGTCTGGAGTTTTTTTTTTGTTTTTTCTGTCCACCCTGGCCATCGGACCTTCCTCTTATTCTATGTTAAGTAATGTTGACTTATTTTATTTTCTTACTGTGTCTTTTATTTTTCTATTCTTCATTATGTAAAGCACTTTGAGCTACATTTTTTTGTATGAAAATGTGCTATATAAATAAATGTTGTTTTTTTTTCTTTGCTTGACATGCATTGAGTGAAACAGCATTAAAATTTCATTGGTCATAACTGCTCACCATCAGTTATGTTTTGCCTTGGCTTAATACAGAAGATGCAGTTCTGCACAAAGTGTGCCAAGTGTCTGGTATAGCGGCAAGACTGTCAGGATATGAATTTCACAACCAGAATTGATTTGATGTGTGGAAAGGAGACAACACGAGATTGCACATTGTTGAGAGAGCAAGCCATGAGTGAAGAACAGTGCTGGAAGCTGACTCGCTCAAGTTCTCGTAGTCTCCTTAATATGAGAGTAAACAGTTGGCTTTCTTTGCTTGTGCTATATGAAGACGCTGACATAAATCCTAGTTTTAACTGTGCTGAAACAGGAAGAACCAATGGAACATCAGCAAAACACATTTTGGGGAAAAAGGAACATTTGATGTGAGCACAAATCTACCATCAAATGATTGTTATTTGTGATTCAGTATGTGCAACTGAGTTTGATTGTGATTCAATACGTGCAACTGAGTGTGTTTGTGATTCATTACATCTGACTGAGTATGTGTGTGATTCAATACGTGCAGCAGCATTTCAATATAGCTGTACTCAAATCACTTAATTTCTTTTTCTTAAACAGCACCTCATTCCTAAACCGTACCTCATTCATGACTAATTTCTACATTTTATTGATCCTTCCAGCTTGTCCTTTCCTAATATCAAGTTAATGCTGGCTGTGCACTTTATATAAGTTATGTGAAAACATTATGGTGCTATTTCAAGTGATTTTATAGTTGTTTATTCCCCCATCTGACAGAACTGTATTGCCAACAGTCCTTCAGATTTGTATATTATTTGTTACATCACACAATGAAACAATGTAAATGATTATAAGATGTATGTATGATGTATGATATTTTTCTGTCTGCAGTAAAAAGATAGAAATTCACATTTGGGTGGAAAAATTAAAAGAAAGTTGAAAGCAGTGTCAGTAGAGGATTTGTAAAGATAAAAAGGATATGCAATTTGGGGCTGGAGGAGAATTAATTAGACATTAATTCGCACCTGGGTATGAGCATTCAATGGCATTGCTCCTAGTAGTAATAGGAGGCCTTTTGTGTAAAATAAATAATAAATAAATGAATATATCACTATATCATCATGTTTTTTCAGTGGAACTTTATAAATACAACAGCATGGTTATTTGTAGTGCTGCTGTTTAGCAAAAGTTAAGGAAGGACAGATGCATGACATGCATACTAATAATTAAACATTTTAAATCACAGTGTCTTCCATGGTGTTTTCTACTGTTAACTGGTTTACAGTCACAGTTAGATTGCTTTTCATCATGACAACATTAGGTACAACCCCAATTCCAATGAAGTTGGGACGTTGTGTAAAATGTAAATAAAAACAGAATGCAATGATTTGCAAGTCCTTTTCAATCTATATTAAATTGAATACACTACAAAGTCAAGATATCGAATGTTCAAACTGATAAACTTTATTGTTGTTTTGCAAATCTTTGCTCATTTTGAATTTGATGCCTGCAACATGTTCCAAAAAAGCTCGGACAGGGGCATGTTTACTACTTTGTTATATCACCTTTCCTCAATAAGCGTTTGGGAACTGAGGACACTAATTGTTGAAGCTGTGTAGGTGGAATTCTTTCTCATTCTTGCTTGATGTACAACTTCAGTTGCTCAACAGTTCGGGGTCTCCGTTGTCGTATTTTGCACTTCATAATGCGCCACACATTTTCAATGGGAGACAGGTCTAGACTGCAGGCAGGCCAGGCTAGTACCCGCACTCTTTTACTACGAAGCCACGCTGTTGTAACACATGCAGAATGTGGCTTTGCATTGTCCTGCTGAAATAAGCAGGGACGTCCCTGAAAAAGACGTCGCTTGGATGGCAGCATATGTTGCTCCAAAACCTGTATGTACCTTTCAGCATTAATGCTGCCTTCACAGATGTGCAAGTTACCCATGCTATGGGCACTAACACACCCCCATACCATCACAGATGCTGGCTTTTGGACTTTGTGCTGATAACAATCCGGATGGTCCTTTTCCTCTTTGGCCTGGAGGACACGACGTCCATGATTTACCAAAAACAATTTGAAATGTGGACTCGTCAGACCACAGCACACTTTTGCACTTTGCGTCAGTCCATCTCAGCCGGTGGCGTTTCTGGGTGTTGTTGATATATGGCTTTCGCTTTGCATGGTAGAGTTTTAACTTGCACTTGTCGATGTAGCGACGAACTGGGTTTTCTGAAGTATTCCTGAGCCCACGTTGTAATATTACAGATTTACTGTACATATTTACAGAATGATGTCAGTTTTTAATGCAGTGCTGCCTGAGGGATCGAAGGTCACGGGCATCCAGTGTTGGTATTCGACCTTGCCGCTTACGTGCAGAGATTTCTCCAGATTCTCTGAATCTTTTGATGATATTATAGAGAGTAGATGATGAAATCCCTAGATTCCTTGCAATTGTACGTTGAGAAACATTGTTCTTAAACTGCTGGACTATTTGCCCACGCAGTTGTTCACAAAGTGGTGAACCTCGCCCCATCCTTGCTTGTGAATGACTGAGCGTTTTGGGGATGCTCCTTTTACACCCAATCATGACAAACACCTGTTTCCAATTAACCTGTTCACCTGTGGAATGTTCAAAACAGGTGTTTTTTGAACGTTCCTCAACTTTCCCAGTCTTTTGCTGCCCCTGTCCCAGCTTTTTTGGAACGTGTTGCAGACATCAAATTCAAAATGAGTGAAGATTTGCAAAACAACAATAAAGTTTATCAGTTCGAACATTAGATATCTTGTCTTCGTAGTGCATTCAATTGAATATAGGTTGAAAAGGATTTGCAAATCATTGTATTCTGTTTTTATTTATGTTTTGCACAATGTCCCAACTTCATTGGAATTGGGGTTGTACAAGGTAGGAAACCACCCTACACACTTTGCCATCCCATCACTGGGCACACTTACAAACACCTGCACTCACTGACATGTAGCCAATTCAGAGTAGTCATGTAACACTAATGTCTTTGGAATATAGAAGAAGGGCACCAGAGAGTCATGTGGGTAATTGCACACAGGTAGTAAATGGGTTGGGATTCAAACAAAGATTCTCGAACTGTAAGGAACCAGTGCCTGCCAATGCATCACTGTGTCCCCTTTAGGTTACTGATTTTTTTTGTCAAATATGAAAAACACGTAATACACAATCAATACATTGGCTGAGGCACAACCTAAAAGAGTTGATTTACTTTTCCTATGTGAACAAATCACATAAAGTTCAAGAGAGAGAAAGAGAGATCTGGGGTCACTTTTATAAAACTTTGCATGAATTAGAGTGTGGCGGTATGCATAAGTCATAAAACAGCAAAATGCATTTGCCAAAAAAAGTCTGATTTATAAAACCTGTTGTGTGCACATTTGTACGCAATTTACCCTTTATAAATCATAATCATTTTGTAAATGTGCATATTTGAACATACGTCGAACCCCACACAGTTGCATCTGCCCCCCCAGCAAACAACTATATATGGAATCTGCTAATCAACCTCATGCATATGCAATCACAATGCTGCAAACTTTCATTGGCTGACAGAGCAGCTGCTACATTGAGACACCACCACCTGCATTTGAGGATTTTGTGCTCCACAACTGAGCACCAAGAGCATGTGTGGCATTGTAACTCTGTGCTCTGGAGGTCGAGGAAAGGCATAATGTGCAATGCTCCAGCAACTTAGCGCATATACCTGCCCCGCCACCTGGTATATTTAATGACATGATTGCAACAAAAGTATAGGCCATCTGAAACACTGAGAGTTAAGCATATTACCTTACTAACAAGCCAGTCATCACATACTACATCATCATCTGCAAAGTCATCTGCCAATGCTACCTTGCCTCAAAATAAATGAATTATGAGTGACCCAGGCCACAGAGCCATGACATTTGTCAGTCTCATCTTGACATAACAGAAGACTTGTACGTTAATGAAGTGTCACTGCTTATGGTTAGCAAAAGCAGTTTTATTCTTGCTAGGAACCCCTATTGCAATATGAGTACAGTCAATTGTCCTGATTATGTTAGGAAAACTGGACACCACAGCAAATTGCCTTTTTATGATGGCCTCTACACCTATACCATAAGGAAACTGACTGTAGCATCTCTACAGTTGGTTAATGTCTGCCAGCACAGCAGACATGATGGAGCTGAAGCTTGGTTGAGATATTCCTGACCTATCAGCCAGTTTCCTTGGGTTGGTGCCTCTTGGCAGAAAGCCAACCGTTGTTAAAAACGTACATATGAACAGGTTGCGTCAGATTTTGGCTGTCTTTCCAATTCAACATATAGTTTCAAGTGAATACCCTTTGGAAGCCTAAAATTCACCATCATGGGCAAAAATATCCTGCCGGTCCCTAAAAGATTATTTCCTTCATATATGACCATTCACACACTCTTTAACTTTCTTAGCATTTACATTCCAATGGTCTCCTAACTATTGCTCTTTGTATTGTACAGCAGTCCAGCAGTTTTGCCAACAAAACACTGCAAATAATGAGGATGATACAGAAATTAATATAGGCTTAACATGGGAATGTTTGGTGTTTTGGTACACTTTTATGAACACTAAGAACTCAAAACCCTGCTACTTATTCAAATTCCAATAAAATTTCTAGTTATAAACTCTAGGATAATGTAAGGAAATTGAGCAGAATAAGTTAACAGAAACTATGAAGTAGTCTTTAACAGAGCAAGCCACGCCATCTTGTGCAGTAGTTATTGTCATTTACAAATAAGAGTTGATTTACACTATTCACTATTTATGTACTGTAGTTGTAGTGTTCCTTCAAGAGAATCGCTTGAAAGGTGATACTTCATAACTTTAATATTTTCTTTTGTTGTTGCTAAGCAGCACTACACACTAGATAGAATAATGCCAAAATGAGTACATACACACCATAACACGTAACATAAAAAACAGAGCATATGTTGAGCCATTATAAACTTTTATATACCTTAAGTATTAATGCCTATTGTCTTAGTTAATGTATAGAAGAACAAAACAATACTAAAAATATAAATTATTTTCAAGATCCTGACTCTTAAACAATAACAAATTTTAAGAATGCTCTGTTTTACAAGTGGCTAAGTAGCAAAATGCCACCCTCATTTTTCAGACACAAGGTCAAGTGATTGGATTTTTCATATTAAATAACACCCTGCTGAGGTGCCCAATTTACAGATTCCCAACCGCATTTAAATGCTTAGCTGCAGGGTGGAAGATTAGCTCTTCTCAATTGGAAAACAAGCATGTATCTAGCTCTCCCTATTACAACAGATTTTGTTTTCTAATCATCTGGGTCATATGGAGCCCAGCAGCTCACTGAGACTATTTCTGTGAGTGTTGTTCATGCATTTTATATTACCATGTGTAAGCCGTTCCATATCAGTTACCACATGAAAAGGCACATGAAGGACAGAGCTTTTATTCATTAAATGACAAGCCAGCAACATATGGGACTCCCATACCACATGGTGCAATATTTAATTCAACTTGCTTATGGATAAATGCTGCCACATGCCCTGTCATTCCTTGTGTTGTTACCTTTTCAAGAATTCCTACCTAAATCTTATCATAATGTTGAATAAAATAATACACAATGTCTATGGGCTGAAAAGTCTGTTCATATTCAACTTTATGGATTGTGGCTTTATCTTAATCATGCAAAATATTTTTGTTTTAAAATATTTATACACATATTGCATATTTCAGCTGTACTAAGTCCGTTTTTGTGTAGTGTTTATATCTAAAGGAGAAGAAAGAAGTAAAGGCTTACATTTAAGATCCTATTAGCAATAGAGGCTCTTTCTGGACACACAAATTATCAAAGAGCAAATTAATTTACTGCAGAGTAATTTTTATTATGTTATCACAACCATCATTAAAGCTTTAATAAATAACAACTGTTAAAAATGTGCCAGTTAGACTCTTGAAAAATATTGTAGTTTAGTGATTTTGCTTGGGAATTAATATCTCTGGAAATCATGCCTGTGCAAGGAGAGCAACAGGACATATATGTAATTTTTTTTTTGGATTTCAAGCATATACTACAGAAGCCTCTCTCTCCAGGAAATTATTTAATTTTTTTTTGTCATTTTTTTAAGTGTTATTTCTATTAGAAAGGTTGAACCTATCATCTTTCCTCACACAGGGAACCTTGGACACTTAGAATAAATTACTAGTGTGGTAAAGAGTTGTACTTTAGGAAGTTTGAAAACTTTACTTGGTGTTACAGTATTTTGGAAGAATTTAGCAGGTAAGATAGGGAAGCTTTGTTTGGCTAAATGACCTGTTCTCACCAAAATGTTTTGAATATCATAATGTTTGAATGTTTAGGCTTGTTAATTCATGTAATTCACTTCTAGGCTAGTAAAATTCTAAAAATATATGCTTAATATTCTCTTTTTGGTTTAAGTTACTATGAAATGAAGCTTTTGGTATACTGCTTTTGACCTTTCTGGATAACACATACACCAAAGGGTATTCAGTTTTGCATCTTATATTTACCTGTGCTTTCTTCCACAAGGTCTAGTGTTGTATGATAGCTATTGCAAATTTTTGTATTATTCTTTTGGGTCAATAAAATTCTAATCAATTACAACCCAGGCCTTCTTGGAGTGCGTGAAGAGGATCCTGTAAGGGGTCCCAGCTGGCAACTCCATAGTTCTGCAGGGTGACTTCAGCACCCACATGGGTAAAACACCAGGGGCCTCAACTCTAAAGCTTGCATGTGTACAACATAAGACTCAAAGTGTGCATGCACAACTTTCTACATAAACATCAAAATTTATAAAAGAAAACTTGATGGAGGAACATTCGTGTATTTACCGCAACTTTGAACCATCCATATGCAACACTTCAGACTAACAGGGAAATCATTACACCCTTAATCAAGTTCGAAAATACAGCCTAACCAGCTACATGATGACTCATTTGTGTAATAATTCATATCACTGAGCTGCTATTATAATGTGCATTGACATACGCAATATATTAAACCTCAAAAGTGTTAGTTAGTAAAGGGCAAATGCACGTATTTGCACTGAAGTACTTTAATTGAGATTTTCTTAGTTTTTATCAGCTATCTGATGTCACCTCTCAGGATTAGAAACCAATGCCATCACTTGCTGCCAATAATTATATTAAGTAATACATGCTGTGTTTCACTAACTGTGTACAGAAAGCTATAAATCTCATGTCCCACAGCCTATTAACAACAACATGACTTGTTTGTTGCTTCTTAACATCCTTATTCCAAAAAACATTTTATTCCAAAAAAACATAAAATGTGTTGCATTTTTTGGCATGAAAAATTAAATTTTTATTAAATCTCAAAAGTATAATAATGATTACAAATAATAATAGTAATGATGATTAAAAATCCATCCATCCATCCATTTTCCAACCCGCTGAATCCGAACACAGGGTCATGGGGGTCTGCTGGAGCCAATCCCAGCCAACACAGTGCACAAGGCAGGAACCAATCCCGGGCAGGGTGCCAACCCACCACAGGACACACACAAACACACCCACACACACTAGGGCCAATTTAGAATCGCCAATCCACCTAACCTGCATGTCTTCGGACTGTGGGAGGAAACCGGAGCGCCCGGAGGAAACCCACGCAGACACGGGGAGAACATGCAAACTCCACGCACGGAGGACCCAGGAAGCGAACCCGGACCTCCTAACTGCGAGGCAGCAGCGATACCACTGCGCCACCATGCCGCCCATGATTAAAAATAATAATATGAAATGAACAATAATAACTAAAATAATGATAGCAGAAATAATAATATTACTGATGATGCCAAAACAATATATAAAAATGAGTCCTTTGTGTGGTAAATTTAAAAGCATGGTGAAAAACACAATCCAACATCATAGTCGGGACAATAATAGCGAGTCTCTTTTTGGATTTTCTTTCCAGATTTATCAGTTTTTGAACAGCACGCTGCACAGGTACAATGTGGATTCTGTTTTTTTTTGTTTTGTTTTTTGTTGGAGGTACATAATCAATAAAATGTCTACCAATAAGACACTCTGGATTGATCTGCAATGTGCTGTGTCGACCACATCTCTTTAGCAGTAGTATGGATGGTGGATGTGCAGCAATGATTAGTTCTACAAGTTGGCATGTAAAGTGTGCATAAAATACTGTTTCGCCAACTTATTGTTTCTATAAGACAAATGCATTCTAAATGCACTGTTCCACGAGATGACAAAATATCTTTTTATAGTATTTCTTTTGTTGACTCTGCATAGAAAGTCAATTCTTCATCTGCACAATTTACATTGCCCATTGTTGACCACAGCACAAGGCTTAATAACCTGCTTGTTGCCTTTTGCTTGTACAGTGACAGTAGCTGCATTATGTATAGTGCTAAGAAGACAAACATCTTTCTTGTCTTTCCATTTCAGCGGAGGCACTTTACCTTTTTGCCAAGTTACTAGCACACCTCACTGTAATTTAGCTCTGCCAAAGTCTTCAAGCATGCCACGACAGCTGGGACATACTGTTCCATATGTGTCAGTCTTTCTTTGCAGCACGATGTCAAATATCTCTTGTAAAGTATAAAAATTGGCCATGGTTATATGGTAATCTTGATCCAGCAGAGCATCTATCAAAGTCAGCACCGGCGGCGTAGCAATGCCGTACTGATTTGTATTTCTGATCAAACATTGCCTCTATCCCTGTGTACAGAGCCAAATTCTAAATGTTTCCTGTTTTAGATTTACAAAGTTCGTAAAACTTGCCAAATCTTCCTCTTTTGATGTGATATACTGTATTCATGACAATCTACATTCCAAAATTTTGTTACAATGGCCTAGTATATCTCAGTTTGGGTGCTGAAAAGAAAAAGAGATTTGTCCAAGACAATAAGGCAATCCAATGCCAAAAAAGCCCCGATTCAGTAATCCAGAGATTGATCAAAAAGGTTAAAAAAATGCAGAGGTATCACAAAGCAGGAGCACAGAAAAAAATAACAAGTAAACTCACCAAATCCCCAGCACATTCAAATTAACTTTGGGAACCCAATGGCGGTGGTAGGCAGGTGGTCCCACCTCTTTGGGAAGCTCAACTCTTGATGTTGACATACAGTATGAATGTACTTTGTTCTGGTACCTGTGAATGAATTTATGAAGGCATAGATTCCCTAGCATCAGAAATTCAGTGAAAGAGCGACACTTAATTTTGTTGTGTTTGATATCCACATTGCATTTGCTCTGAAATGAGAAACAAAGTTTTAATTTGAATAGCAAACCTTTGGAAATTTACAAAGTAACTCCTGTACAATAGGTCTCAAAACTTTTGATTACCCCTTGTAATGCTAGTGGAAATAAAATATGATTAGTGATGACAAACATTGAGTCTGAATCACCCCTGTTCAAATTTCAATAATCATAATTTGTTACTTGATTAAAAAGTGTTAAAAGTGTTAAGAAAGCAGGCACTGTGTTTTGTTAGACTCAAATACCTGAATGTAGGGAGGAATTCCTTATGACACTAGATGTTTGCTAAATGAAGAGATTAGAGCAGTAACTCCAAATTAATAATGTCCCAACTGATAACATTTATCTAACATTTTTGACAGATATTTCATTATTGTTATTTTTAGTGATTGTGAAATCAGCTTTGAGACAAGATGAGTCACTTCAGCTTCCTCTGTGAGAAACAGTATTTATCTCCATTAAATTCAAGCACCCAAAGTGGGTTTATCAACATTTCATAGAGAATTGTGGATAGATTCTTTCTTAGGCAAGGCTCTTTGTTGAAGACAGACTATTAAAAAACTCTTGGAAAAAAATCTTATAAGCCTTTATTGATTCTAGAATAAGTCAGATTATAGACCATCACTTGCAGGCCTTGCTACCCTGTGTGTTAGAAAGATCAGTCTATTTATCAATTTTGTGATGCTACTTTTCCTATTACAGGACCATGGGGTATCAGAGAGATACAATATCAAATACCTTTTGGATATTTGCTGTAAGATACACAATCTCTCAAGTGTTCGTTTCAATTTTGTGATTATTTTTCTTTTTTTCTGTGTCTTTTTTGATTCTTAATTGATTCCAACTTCTCCCAAAAGCCATTGCGTCAATATCCTACAGGCTCTATTGTATTTGTTTCAGCACACACTTACAAGTTCTGCCATACAGACTAATAATGTATAAAAGGATAGAAAATCCTCCTACTGTCATTCTGCTGCATTTGTGTAACTCATATTTCCTAATTTTTTATTATTCTTGTTATGAGATTTCATGATGGGTGGCATTTGTTCGGTGCTTTAATTACTTGCTTTATTACTCTGCCAGTGCTTGCTTGCTGCCTTCCATTATTATACAGTACACATGATATACCTGCTGCAAGGCTTGCATGTACACTTTGAGAACATACATATGCAGGTGCAACTGCTGTGGTGGTTTTAGTGCACTTGTTCTGTTGTGTCATTGCAGCAATCAGTGCTTAAATGGGGCAGATCAAGTAAGTTATCAGCTTTTTCATCAGTTTTTTTGATCTGTTCTAAAATCTGATAGCTATTCTTCAATGAGTTTTCAGAATTATTGTTTGTCATAGTTTCTCCAAAGCTTTTTTTTAATTTCCTCCCTTAATTTTTGTGTTGATTTTTTGCATATGTATGGTGTCCATTTTAGAACATTCTTCTCTATCTGACAAAATGGCATCCTTTGTCTGTCAAAACTGCAGGCTCCATTCCCCTGCTTGATGTGAGTTTGGATGTTTGTGCATGTGTCTCCATCCATGGTTGTTTCCTAAGCAGAGAATGGTAATAGAGTAAAGGCAAAGTGGACCCACTGTATCCTGGCAATGGGGGGAAGAGTAGAATCTGGGTCAGGATGGTACCCCACCATCCCAAAGGTGATTCCCCATTATGCAAAAGGGCAGGTAATAGTGTGGCTACCCAATACAAGGAGACCAACTTCAGGATGTGGAAGACCCTAATGCCAAGCATGTCAACAATGCCCCCATCCGAGGAGCCAGAAACAACATCAGGAGCTGTGTCAAATCCACTGGCCTCACTGCAGCTTCAGTATAACTCCCTGTCTTTGTCCTTAAAATAAGAGCAGTGGAATGGTGATTCACTCTAAGTTTGCAAGGAATGCGTAGTTTACATCAATGGGCAAAAGGCTACTGACTCCATTCTGTCGGGGTAACATTGCATGCTCAATAATGACTTGTTGAATCGGGTGGTGGAACACCAGGGAGAAAGGCAAAGCCAACTCTTAATCCATCTGCCTTGAACAGCACCCATTCATCCACAGTCTCTTTTTCAAGTTGTGATTTGGGACCAGCAATCTCAGACACAGCTGAGGAAGTTATCTTAGTTACAGAGCCTGGAAGTGGTTACACACTCGGGGGTTAATTAACTAAAAACTGCTGTTAGGTGAAAATTAATTTTTGAAAAAAAAAAATCCCTTGAAGATGAACAATAATATTTAAGATCTTTCTAAGCTAGGACAAATGTTCTGCTAAATGTTAATTTGGTAATAAATACAAAGCCAAATACTTCTATATATTGTTTAGATATAATGTGTAGCCATTCAGAAATGCATGTATAATTTCACAGGAAATTAGTTTTTTATTGCCTTAGCTTTTCTTAAAACCATAAGACTCCACATTGATATGCAGTTTCTCCCAAAAAATATTAATTATTTCTCCTTCTATGATAGACAATGCAATTGGATTCCTTAATAAAATAATTAAATTTTAACCCATCCAACATCCTAAATTTGCCATTAATTTTTCTATCCACAGATCTTTCTCTAAACATTCCATCCATTACTCATCCCACTATATCCTAACTACAGGGTCACGGGGATCTGCTGGAGGCAATCCCAGCCAACACGGGGCGCAAGGCAGGAAACAAACCCCGGGCAGGGCACCAGTACACACCCACACCAAGCACAATTTAAGATCGCCAATGCACCTAACGTGCATGTCTTTGGACTGTGGGAGGAAACCGGGGTACCCGGAGGACACCCATGCAGACACAGGGAGAACATGCAAACTCCACATAGGGAGGACCCGGGAAGCGAACCCGGGTCTCCTAACGGCAAGGCGGCAGCGCTACCCACCGTGCCACCCTCTCTAAACATTGCCCTGGCTAATTACCCTTTCAGTATTGAGCTGTGGTCTGACTTTGGATAATTTACTCACTTAGGAGTTAGGTCAATGGGGAGGTGTAGAAGGAGAAATTTATTGCTTGCTGTAAAGTCTAGAAAGAAGGAAGCTGAAACCCTGTGAAGGTATTATGTGATATAAACAGCTTGTATTTGAACCCAGGACTGTGTTGTGTAGTTGTGTCTTGGGGTTTGGGGTCCAGCAACACCCCCTACAGGTCACATATGTTATTTATATTACTAGGTTGTTCTTGACATTAATAAAACAAATCAAAAAAAGATTGTCTTTCCCTACAATTCATTTTGTTTTGGTTGTTGTTGGAGTCCTAGTCTTTTCTTTGATTTGTTAAAGTTTAGAAGTTTTGTTATATGTGTTGCTTTTCTTTTGTAGTTCAGTCATTTTGGTACAGGTGCACACTATATTTCCCAGCAGCTCCACAGTAAAATGGCAGTGGCCTTTAAAAAATATTAAGAACGCTAAAAAAAATGATAACAACAAGAAAACAAAATTAATACCACATAAAAACAAAAAAAAAGCATCAAAATTTAAATTCTAATGGGTTGCTGATCATTATGTACTTAGAAACAAATGAAAATTAAAAAAAATAAACAAAACAAAAAGAAACATAGAGAAACACAGAACCTGCACCTGAAAATACTTGGTCATTTTTTTTGTTTTGCTCAGTTTCTGTCCCTTCAAGTTATAACCATCACTTGTTTTCAGCCATGTAGAAGTGCTGTTGTAGTGGTTGCCCACAGTGCCCACTTGAAGCCATCAAGCATGTTAATTAATTGCTGCTCTCCAATCCAATGTGATCTGTGGTAATTTCCACTGTATACACAACTCGTATTTGCATAATCTTTCAGTTTCTGCAATAATCAATCTTGAAATTTACATACAGTAGTACTTATAAATACAATGAAAACAAGACACCCGCTATTGATGCTTTTTAGTTAATAAAATGAGTGTGTAACAACATTAATAACAGCACCAATTAGATATCCATGAATGCAATTTATAGCAAGTAAAGTGTATGAGTGTTTGACATTAACAGAATTATTTGGAGTCAGTTTTAAACAGGTTTTTCTGTGAAATGGTTCTATGTATCATGTTTGAGGTGGACTTAATCATGTTATTCTTCTACTGTATATCATCTGCTTTAACATGTAGTCAAACAAAAAATTATTAAATATTGCCACTCATTCATTAATTCATTATACTATACAGCAATATTAACAGCATAAGCAGTACCAAGGTGCAGTATACAGTCCTGTGGAAAGAGAGCACAGTCTGTGAAATCTGTTGACTTTAACATATTTGAACAGGCAAACATCACATCTGCATGCAAACAGTGCCTACAGGCAAAGGTGATATACTTGAACAAATGACATGTATATCTGGCAGATTTATCATGTGGAAAATATAGGTTTATCACCATTTGAAATGAGTAAAATTAGAATCAGGTGTTCCAGATTAGGTGGCATTGGGCAATTGTGAATTTCCCCTTGGGATTAATAAAGTATCTATCTATCTATCTATCTATCTATCTATCTATCTATCTATCTATCTATCTATCTATCTATCTATCTATCTAACTTTCTATCTATCTATCTATCTATCTATCAATGATCAGAATGTCCTTTAAGGTGGATGTAGTTGAAGCCTGTCTTATTTAAACTGCAGATATCTAAGGTCTGGTGTTCTCTTTGTTATTGATGTGTGTGATATCATCATGCCAACAACAATGCGCTCTTTTAAGGTGCTCAGAAAGAAGTTTGTGGATGCCTATGAGTCTGGCAAGGGATTTAAAATATTGCAGACTTATCTGAAATAATTTATCACACTGTAAGGAAAATCATTCTCAAATGGCATACATTTCAAATGATTGTCTCTACAAACCCTAACATTTCATCACCTGGGGCCTCATGTATAAACGGTGCGTACGCACAGAAATGTTGCGTAAGAACTTTTCCACGTTCAAATCGCGATGTATAAAACCTACACTTGGCGTAAAGCCACGCACTTTTCCACGGTACCTCATACCTTGTCGTACGCAAGTTCTCCGCTCGGTTTTGCAGACTGGCGGCACCCAGCGTCAAAGCAATGCTACTGTTCCTGTGCGGTTACACCTTATTTTCCTGACGCGGCTTTATAAATACACTGAAACTAACCGCATATTGTTTATTAGTGTAACGCATCTGATTGTAATTAACTTGTAACAATATAATGGTCCAGGGAACAGCCATAGTATTCCAAATACCATAACTGCTTTAGCGTT
>JANRMT010062791.1:115678406-115706120 GCA_026402145.1 Polypterus bichir lapradei
AAATTGGAATGGTTTAAGCCTAGAAACCCAATACTGCTAAACAAGTCCAAACATTTTTAAATATCGTTAAAGACTAATTTTAAATAAATTTGCATTATAGTAAATCTCAAATGTGTTCAAATAACTTCACTCAGGTCGAATTTTACATAGATTAATCAAAGAGAAAATGTAAATTGCTATAGATATATCTTACTCTTTGTGGAGACTGATAATGCCTTTATTATTGCAAAGATGTTTGTATTCTTCAACTAGTCAAAAGCATGGTTATGTCCAAATCAATTCCTGGAACGTCATCGTGTTGCTTCTATGGTGTTTTTGTTACGTTTTTTATTTTAAGAGGGCGCCCTCTAACGTCAGGATGAATGAAAAAAATGCATATATTGCGTGAAATAATTAAACGCTAATTTAATACATCTTTACAATTTGAAGCGAATATATAAACACATCAACACTCTTAAAAGTTTTTAAGTATAATCATAGAAACTGCCCCATCTATCAAGCTTGATGCATAGCCATAATTATTTTTGCTTTAGCGACCAACATGTCCATTCTAGCCTCAGCACGTGCATGGGAGGAGTTATGACTAATGAGCTCGAATTCAGATTTTCACATCAAATAACATCGCATAATTGTAAACCTTTATTTTAAAACACCTGGTTCAACATAGTCACTGTTTCACATGCCAAAATGATCACTGTCGTTCAGATTCAAAAATCAGTGTAAAACAATTCCTGTACTAGCGTGAATAAGCGGTGTTCTGAGGAGCTTATTTAATAAATCAAAATAAAATGTAAAAATTAGTAAGGGGCTTAACTTACCTCTTAATATTTTCCACTGTTCGTCTGCTCCTTCAAAACGCCATCTGATCACTGCCGTTGTTGAGATTCAAATGAAGGTGACTCAATCAAACCCGGATAATTGGACCAATTCTCTTAAAATAAATATGAAGCCTTTTTTCCTCAAAATTTTAGCCTAAATGGTTCCTCAAATTAAGTCTAAAAATTGCACTCATTTCCTTAAAAAAATAGGTAAAATTTATTTCTTAATTTTATTAGTGAAATGTTCTCAATATATTATAAGAAACACAGAAAACCTATTTTTTAAATTAAATATGCACATTATTTTTAATGATTACATCAATTTTTTTAATGAAAATTACAAGCCTCATGATTCATTTTTTACAGTGTACCATATTTGTGAAGAAATAACTTGAACTTGAAAATTATCCTTTAAGTTGGGCACCTGGGAAATCAAGATTTGGCTGAAGTACAGTTTTAACCAATGTCTAATCATAACTTGTTGCTCAGCTGGAACGATACCTGTAGAATACCAACAATTTATGGATGTGTTTACAAGACAGAAATCTCCTGCCCCCCCCCCCCACTTACGCTTCACCCATATGATTACTGATCTGCTACCAGGCACTCCTATCCTAATTAGAAAAATGCATGCTCTGTCTTAGTCACAAAGTAAATCAATGGATATTAAAGAAAATTTTATATATTGAAGGAAATCTTTATTATTATTATTATTATTATTATTATTATTATTATTATTTTATTATCATCATTAT
The DNA here is from genome assembly GCA_026402145.1 of Polypterus bichir lapradei. Taxonomy (NCBI): domain Eukaryota; kingdom Metazoa; phylum Chordata; class Cladistia; order Polypteriformes; family Polypteridae; genus Polypterus; species Polypterus bichir. Next base: position 115,679,980 of record JANRMT010062791.1, read on the forward strand.
CATATTAAATGAAATGTTGCCAGGTAATTTTATTCTCCAATCTATTATTTGCATTGGCTATTTTTGTGCGTGATTATATTATGGTCAATTAAAATTGTCCCCTCCTATCTCATATTGCCTATGTTAAATCAAATAACCTGTTCCTTAATTTTAATGATGCTAGAAATTTAGGTGTTATTGCAGTTGTGGCCCAACAGCTCTAAAGTATGAATTCCCGCTGCCCATCTTTTCACTAAGCTGACCACACCAGGTAGTCTTCCAGAAATAAGTTTTTAAGATCAATTACCATGATGTTTAAGGCATCTACCAGGTGAAGTATGTTTCTTTTGGGACTTAAGAGACTGGATATAGTCTTTCTTAGAGACTGGAAATAGAGCTGAAAACAATGGGAAGACTTTTGTAAGGGTTGTGAGTCAAAGAAGAATTGCAAAGAGTTATTCACAAAAATTCTATTATATTACTAGAGCCAAAACACTGTATGAAAAAAATGAGTTGAAAAAAAGAGAGCTACCATTCAAAATCAGAGTATTGAAATCAACTATATTTAACTATACTTGTTCAATAATTAAATCCAAAAGTTGGACAAGGGAGGGGAGGAGTGGTGGCTCTGAAGTTAGGGATCTGCATTCACAATCAGAAGGTTGCCGGTTTGAATCCTGTAAATGCCAGAAGTGACTACTCCGTTGGTCCCTTGAGCAAGGTCCTTAACCTGCAATTGCTTCGTCCTGGGTATGATGTTAATCTGCAAGCAGGTCCTCCAACCTGCTGGGAAAACTTGGGGGTTGGTGGTAAGATTGGCACTCCAGCCACCATAAAAAACCTGACACTGTTCCAGTGTGGTGCTGAGGTGTCACCCATTGCACGGCTGCATTTGAGTCCCAATCTGGGTGGTTCATTATGTGGTGGGCGCAGCAACATGCTGCAAAAGCAGTGCATGCTCCCAACCTCTTTTGGACAAGGGGGTACTGTGCTGCACCCTAATTTATAGCGAATCTTCGTGGTACAAGTCAAGTAGGAGGTCCCATAGCAACCATCCAATCATAGTGACTTTAGCAATGTGACACATTTAAAATTTAACTGAAAAAAGTCTCAAATAAATAAAATTGAAATTCACACATACAAACAAAGCTTGGAAATAAAACTTTCAAAATATAAAGTTCTTGTAAACCAAAAAAACGTATCTAAAGCACAAAACATTTTTAACCTGGGAAAATAGGTTTCCCAATTCTTAACACTAGCCAGTGCTTATAACTTGATTGGATGATGAAAGGAAGATATTTTAATACCTCACTTGGACAATATGACTACTTAGTAATGCCTTATGGATTAGCCAAGAACCCTGAAGCATTTCATTTAATTGTCAATGACATATTTAGAGATTTCTTGGCCGTGTATGTTTCAGCATATATATTTTCAGTATATATAAGTGCTTATTTTTCTCACATAAATAATGTTACTAAAGTTCTCACCAGTTTATGACAGAAGTTATTTGTAAATTTGAAGAAATGTAAATTTCATAAAACCATCTTTTACTTAGTAATTTCTCCTTTCTCAGAGATTTTCTGATACTGACAATCTTTTTCCTTTTGCTTTCTTTTCTAAGAAACCTTTATCCAAAGATCAGAATTATGATGTTAGCAATTGAGAATTATTAGCAGTTAGGTTAGCCCTGGATGAGTGGAGACACTGACTGAAGAGGTCGGAACATCCATTCATAACTTACAACTACCATAAAAATATAATGCATTTAAAATCATTAAAACAAGTAACGAGCACGCTCCGTGGTCCATGTTTTTGAGTTGTTTAAATTTTGTTTCAATTTGACAATTTCCTACCTCAAATAGCAATTTGACAATGTTAAAACAGATGCAATCCTGAAACCTGAATGTTTTATATCTCTGTTGCCACCTTAGAAGGAGTACCAAACTTAGTTTAGAAGGTAGCAAAATTTACCTAAAGCCTTAAGAATTCCCACACCTCTAGTTTTCCTTGTAAAGCAGAAATGAAAGATTTGGCCAATCCAGTCTCTGTGCAGCCGAAACTGATCCTTGCTTAATAAGTGGATCTCCTGTAAAAATATAATTTTAGCGTTTAGATCTGTTAGGTGAGAGAATACTTTCTTTCTTTTTAATTTGGAATTGAGACCTTTAACATTCCAGCTCACAAAGTTAACTATTTGGTCATGGAGATATTGGCTCTGAACTTTTGTTGACATTTTGTAGTCTTAGTTTAAGATAGTACATTATTCCATAAGACAGCTTTGACCTTAATTTCCAATTTTTACAGGAGTTATTACCATGAAGCCTGTTCTTACATGGGATCTTACAATTATAAGGATTAAAAGGATAGTTTAGAAATACCTTGCTGTCTTTCTCTCCCCCCTAGTCCCCCTGCCCCCCTATTTTGCCTCCCTACGTGAGGCTAGACAACACTTCACAAGGTCCCAGTCCTCTAACATACCTAGAGACAGAGCACGTCCAAAACAAAACAAGCCCCCAGCAGCGGCATATAAGGATTAAAATAGAGATATCTATTGACAGTAAAGATCAAATGCTATAAACATAAAATGTAATCTAAAACAGTCTTGAGAGAGTAAACCTAGGGAATGATGTTAAGCAGTAGCCCTGGATAAGCAGATAGAGTTTGATAGTAAGTCCTAATACAATAAACCAAGGGTATGATGTTAAACAGTCCCCTTTGTGGGAAGAAAAAAAAAATATACATATATACATACATACACATATAATTGTAATAATAAAAAGTGGCCGAGAAGAAAGTAGGATGTATAATTACGGTACCAGTATCATTGCCAGCAAATCAAACAGCAGGTAAGATCTTTGCCATGTCTCTCAGCTCAAGTCTGTTTACCTGTGTGTGAGTTGCCTGGAGTTGTATAGGGTAACAATATATCGTTATTTAGAATACATGCATTTCATGTGTGTTCCATGTCTACAACAACCTAGGTAAACGCATTATTAAAACAGAAACTTTTTCATGTTTTAGTAATAACTGACAAAATGTAGACATGAAGTGTATAATGTGTGAAGCCTGAAGCCCAAATATCAAATAAACACTTTCACAAAACATACAAGTATAACAAAGCAAGTGCGCTTTTATTCAAGAATATAACTGCAGATAAAGATAAAGATGCAATGTGATCTGGGTAACAGTCAAAGGCAGAGGTCTTGGCAGACTGGAACCCAGACACACACAGAGACTCTTGAGATGTGGAATGTCACCTCTCTTGGGAAGAAGGAGTTGGTTGGTGAGGCGGAGCTCTACCAACTAGGCATATTTGCGCTCATGTCCACTCATTCACTTGGATCTGGAGCCAAACCTCTTGAAAGAAAGTGGGCTCTCCTTTACTCTGCAGTTTCCGAGAGGGAAAGGCATTAGGCAGGAGAAACACCTCCCTATGGAGGTTTTTATGAGCACAATAACCTTGTAGGAAACTCCGGAGTAGACTTCCATACCTCTCAGATGGACTGGAAACACCTTGGCATCGTACAGTGTGAACTGGCAAGTGTGGGTAGGGAAAGGGACATCTGAGCCTCACTGGTAGAACTGTCCCCCACCCCTTACCTAGTCTTGTATAAGTGATGGCAAATAAGAGGATAATGAGAAATGAAATAAGAAAAACTGAAGTAATAATCAAAACTGGGTATCAACATTTTGGTATCCTGTGTGTGCTAACACAGCTGTGGAATGAGTTGTACAGTAAGTGTTATCAGGAACATTTAGCATAAACAATAACAAACACAGCAGACCATCATTTTATACTATAGATATGGACTCCTGTCAGTGCTGTATAAAGCTGAAGAAGTCCAGAAGGAAAAGGGTAGCCTTTTGTCCTAGCTCAACTCCTGCGCGTTGCTTAACTACCTTCTTCAACCTACACTTTGCTGTTGGTAACTGCAGCAGTATTTTGTTTTAGCACGATCCTATTATATCTTAGCCAAAGATTATGAATAATACTATTTATGTGTGCTTAAGCATTGCATGTAAAATCTGAATGGTTATGTATTTTTCTGTTACTGTATGTTTGTACCCAGTTTTAGCCTATAAAACAGTGAGTGGATTTTAAATATACTGAAAAGTGGTAAGCTAAAATTGACTAGTAATGAAGAAGAGGTAAGATAAGCTCTCATTTGTATACATTCAAGAATAAACAATATACAGTATGGGACTACAATCATTGAAACAAGAAAAAGCATAAGCCACAATTCTGTTGATCCCCACCCCAGGCATTCCACACTGTACTACAGAGCAGTGTGCATAATTTGTAATATGATCAACAGTTGTTCAGTCACAGAAAAGCCATTCTCTCTCATTCAGGCTAAGTATCTGTTGGACAAAGTAAAGTGCTGTTAATCAAAACAGCTGAAACCCTAGACCATACAGTGTAAAATAATTTCTCCTCATCCTTTGCAAATTGCTTGCAATTGATACTTTTTCTACCTTTTCTCTGATCATTTTATGCTACTGCTTTTATTATGTTGTTTTTCTCTTTCCTTTCTTTGTCATGTTGCTCCACTTTTCTCTGCAGAAGCCTGTATTTCAGAATCCTTTGAAATAGCATGAGGTCAGTATTACTGTCCTGTTTTTATACTGAAAGCTTAAATAGAGATAAACCTTGTTATTAACATACATAATGTTAAAGAAGTCAAAACTGGCTTTTGTTTCTTGTTTTGGGCTATGTACCTATTTAAAATTGGCTGCACTTTTAAATAAATAGTTCTCTGTAATATGAATGCAATGCAGACCTGAATCAGTACTGTTTTAAAAACATACTATTTAAACTAATTGCATCTCATTTCCAGCTTTTTGTGTATTTTGTACACATATACTGCATATAATACACAATGTTTTTATATATTATATTATGTTTATTGGTTTATAGGGTCCACATGTACAGAATACACTGAAGTACTCATTTGCATGTGCTAATGAATGTGCAACATGTCACCACTCTTACCATACCTTGAAACTTCTGTCTTGTGAAAAGTATTGAAGCATCAGTATGCATTGATTTTAAAATTTTAAATTTACTTTAATATTATTTTTTTTCTGTTCATTTAGAGGCAACAATCCTTAGTGCTAGAGCTCCATCACTCTTTAAATTTCTTAACCTTTGCCACAAAAGTGGAATTCTATATAATGTAAGATGCTATAACTTTTCAATGCTTAACGTTAGTGTTCAGTGTTGGTGCTACTCCTCTGTGTGCTCATATGTCTCGATTACAGCCCAACAAAAGCATGCCACCGCCTCACAGATGAACACTTTGACTTGCTAGTCTTTCTTGCATACACTTTGGAAGCTACAGAGACATAATAATGTATTGACACAAATGTGCATTGCTTGCAATTATGCAAAGCATTTTAATGGGTTGGTGATCTGTTTGTGTGTTACTTTTCTGGACAATTGTTTACAAAAGACCACATTCATTTTCTTTTTACTTTAATGTTTATTTAATGTTTGTTTTAATATGTTTATGTATACTTTTTACAAAACATTGCTATCCTTATTCAATTAACGCATAATGAAACATTTCCTTGTACGACCTCAGTAACAGCATCTGTTGTCAACAGTGTAAAAAACAGGTAAGAGGATTAAAACATCTTTACTTTTTATTGTTTACAGAACTTTACAATTACATTTTATAAAAGATTACACTACTTGAAGTATTTGCATTTAATGACTAAAATTTATATTTTCATCAATGTTAAGATTATAATAGAAACAGAACTGCTATTTATTTAAATAAAATTTTATTGAGTTACGTTTTATATTGTATTGGGTACCAAAAATGATATTGAATTTCAATACTTTTTTTAATTTTGTAATTTTGAAATTTTGGTATCGTCACAGCTCTACTTGAGATAAAACATTAAAGTAATTTACTCCTGACAGAACAGAGGCAAATTGATTCCTTGACATTCATTTTCAGTTTGACAGCCTCCTGGAAATTATGCATCCAGTCATCCATCTTTAGAGCCTTCTTTTGACATTACAGGGTTACTTATCCATTCAACCACTTCTTAAGTGAGCCCAATATGAAATGCAACAAAATAGTTTACTGCATCAGTTTAGCCCAATATAGGATTGGAAGGTGGGTTGAAGCTGAATCCACTCAGCACTGTGTTCACGGCAGGAAACAGACTTGGAGAGGGTGCCAGTCCATTACAGGGCCCACTGTTTCTCACACAGCTACATTCAAGAATGCCAATTTGCAATCACCAGTTAATCTAAACCTTCAAGACATGAGAGCAAATCCAGAAAGCCAACACAGACACTGGGTGATTGTGCAAAGTCTACACGGATGCTTGAACTGTGAAGCAGCGGCAATACCCACCACACCACTGTGCCACTCACTGTAAAATGTAAAAAATGCTGATGGTCATTTTCAGTAATATTTTTAAAGTCAGAGGAAGCAAATCCACATTTGATGCTACCAAGGTCCATTTTGCATATAGATGATAAAATATAAGCCATCCATCCATTTTCCAACCCACTGAATCCAAACACAGGGTCACGGGGGTCTGCTGGAGCCAATCCCAGGAACTAATCCTGGGCTGGGTGCCAACCCACCGCAGGACACACACACAAACACCAAGCACACACTAGGGACAATTTAAAATCGCCAATCCACCTAACCTGCATGTCTTTGGACTGTGGGAGGAAACCCACGCAGACACGGGGAGAACATGCAAACTCCATGCAGGGAGGACACGGGAAGTGAACCCGGGTCTCCTAACTAAGAGGCAGCAGCGCTACCACTGCGCCACTGTGCCGCCCTGATAAAATATAATAATATTAAATATAATTTTATTAAAGTATGATTTAATTTCAGGGTCACCTCAAAGAAATACTGGTTTTGTATAGACCAGGACTAAACTGGATTTTAAGAGGGTAATAAGATTCTTCTGGAAACAATGCAGGATAGGATATGGAAACAGTAAAACAAATGTGGATTTCCTTACCCTGATCTGAAAACCATGCTGAAGACAAATATCAGCATTTAATTTCTTTTAAGAAATCAGTGTTTACGCATGGCTTAACAAAGGATCAAGAAAGCACACAAACTGCCATTTCTCTGTTGATTATCAGTTTATCACGAGATGCATCAATTATAAAAGAATGAATAAACTGCTTGGAGGTTTCCCAGATTTTTTTTCATAAAAGTGTTCATTTATAACTCGTAAATATGCAATGTCGAAAACTATTTGTGTTATTTTGTGAACAATGAAAACTGACAGCTAGCCGTCATATATAATTGTGTAAATCAGAAGCAGAAAGAAAGAATGTGGAAAACATGAATAATCAGTTAACACTGTAGTACAGTTCACAGGATTACAAGATGTGTAAAACCAAACAATAAATATGTATAATATCCAACCTTGCCTTTATATGTTCAACCTTTTATGGGCACAGGATACATTTATCCATATGTCAATAATAATGTCAATACACATTTCTCTTTTCTGACAGTCTGACAGTGACGTGCGGTGAGGTTCAGGGCTGGTGAGGCACTGACACCTTCAGAGTCAGATTTACAAATACATGAACCCAAAAGAGCAGCTTATTCACTATTCAATTGGCAACATGCACATTGACTACTGGTTATGTTTCATATCTCATCAGCATTCTTTACACACACACATAGGTAAGGTACAAATTTGGCTAAGAAAGAACATTACATTTGTAGCGGTGAGAGAGCAGAGAAGAGTGCATTTGCTCTGCACCCTCCATGTGTTCTAAATTTGCCGTTGCAATTCCACAATTCATACTCATTGAATACAAATTAAAGTATAGAGTGGTGTACAAAAAAAAAAAAACGCATTTCAATTTTAACCTTAGTTGAAATATTTACTTGTTTTTACAAGCTTTTGTAAAATGCTGATGCTTTGATCAATTTTAATACAGACTGTTCAACAAAAGGATAACAAGAAAAACAAAAGAATATTTTACTTAAGATCAAATTTAGTTTTTAAATATTGGATTGTTTTTTTCTTAGTCTGATCCCATTTTTTTTTCTAAAATTGAAAACCATTTATGGTCTTACCTTTATTTGTAAATGAAGTCTATGCGCCTATCCTTCTTCACGAAACTCTCCACCATGTGTTGGCGCCCAGAGCCTCTGCGTAGGAGAACAGCAGCAACAAGCACCTGTTGGGCTCACATGCGCCCCCTTTGGAGCTGCATGGTACTGCCTGCCTCACCTTGTGTTTTTTCACTACGGTTTTATGTCCGATCAGCAAGACTAAATATGTCACACACATTCATTAAAGATATTATCCAGACTGTGGAAAGTCAGGGTGTATAATAAACGTCTCTGCAAACATTATATTGGCGACATACAGAGAGACAGCAACAGGCATACACCAATTTCATGCATCAACGCAGTGTGTGAGGGAGAGTGCAGTCTGAGGTGAGGCTCGTCGTGGCCGCACGTCACGTTTCTCCCTAGTATTTGGAAATGCTCCAATTCAGAAATTTTGACTATAAAAATGATCATAATTATTGGAATCATACAGAAAACAAATGTATAGCACAGATCAGTGGACACATTTATTTTATATTATCATTATTAGTTTTTTTTTACTTTTCATGATGACAGGTGAGGCTCTGGGGGTTGCAGCATCTCATTTTATTTTTTGTAGTTTTAGTGAACAAGTGTTTCACCACCTTCTACTCAGTTAGTGGAAATAACATAACAAGCCACAGCAGTACAAGAAAATGCAGGGGTGGTAGGCTTGATAACAGAGACATCTTTAAAGACAAGACCCATGCACATAGAGGATGATCTGGTTATTATAGCTCTCAGTGGATAAGAAGTGTGCTGCTAGGTAATGAGAACTACACAACTGAATAGCTACATACTGATTCTACCTGGCTAGATTCTAGCTTCTCTTGTCATCATATTAGTAAACCTTGTATAAAAAAATGGATAGTTGGATATAAGTATCACATAATAGTATTCCATGTAAAAGCACTGAAATACAAACAAACTACATTAGAAAGAAATCAAAAAGGCAATTAATAAACAATCTTAAATAAATCTAAAGGGACACTCATGAATAAAGAGAAGCTTATGGGATTTTTTTAACAAGTATTAATGCAAATAGATGAAAGAGGGATTAGCATTCAAAATTCAGACCCAGTTTTCTAATTCCTCCATGATGTAATTATACTATTTGAGGTCTTTATCTCAAAAAATAAAAGACACAAATGAAGGTATAACTGCAGTCTAAGTACAGTTACATTGGTCTCACTTTAAAAATCTTAGTATGCTCAAATGGGCCTTCCTAGCACAAGACCTCTTTCTTTCCTACTAGAAACCATGGATTTCTATTTAGCAAACAAGAGTGTCAATAGCATAGGCATGCTCAATAGTCAATAGTTACTCTTTTCATTCTTTGCTTTCCACTACTAGCCATTCTTCTTTCCTAAAGGTTACCACTAAATACTCAATGACCTGTTGTGAGTAGAAACATTGATAAATGTGGTGATTGGTTGAGCTGCCATGCTCAATACAAAATAGGTGGCGGTACAAGTCATCTAAGAACCTGCCTGTAATTACAATGGAGGAGGACCACGAGTGGATCCATATCAAGCTCCCAAAATTCCTCCTCATTAAGTTCAGTGAAGATATTTTACTGTCTTTGTTCCACTTACCGGGCTTGCTTCACCCCCATGATGTCAACATGTTGCTCCACTACATTCTTTAAGGATTTATTTTGCCGTTCTAGCCCTGTTTATATGATCACATTCAGATTACCATTATATGGATCGTTTACCCTGTTGAACATGTAACTCCTGTGGCAAAGTGGTTAACAAAAGGGTATAAAGTCAAGTGAGGTCAGATAAAGTAAGGTGATTGCATTAGCCATATTCATAATGTTAATGATAGTAACCTGTTGCTGCTTGGGACACTAGCCCCAACTATGTGTGATTGAGGCACTCAATGTGGTTTCACAAGATCATCTAGGTTAAAGATGATAATGAGTTATACTGCAGTGTGTTTACTAGTCCTGCTGAGCATACAATAAATGATATAGCTGACAATCTTACACTCTTATTGATGTTAAATGAGAGCCTTTATCAGCAGCAATTTACACAAGGTGAAAACCTGCCCTGGATGGAATTCCAGGCCACATGTAAACTTTTTAGGGTGCTATAACAAAATTACTCCTGAAGATAGCAATGCTAGCATATTAGATAAAGCCACTCTGGTTCCTTACCCACCTTTCAAAAAATCTGAAATTGCTGTAATGATGTGCACTGTTGCAGTATTCAACAGGAAAAGCTGAATACACAAAGAACAGATGTTTTAGTTATTTGTGAGTAGCAGAGATTTTAAAGGCCCATCAGGAGAACTGACAAATACTCATCAGAATTTGACACACATGAGTTGTTTTATTATTCGAGAACAAAACCAAATTTTAAGGTGAAATACAGAAACAAACTCCAAAACTAGAATTTTCTTCCCAAAGAGGTGATTTTTTTGGTTGTTAGCTAATACTGTATGCTGTTCGGGTGCCCTGTTTGAAGCCAAAGTTAGATATTTCATGGTATGAACAGCCTTCCATTATAGTATTGTCCAGCAGCTTTTTTGTGTAGCTATTTACATATCTTTGTGGGAGGTAACACCCTCAGTGGAGCACCATCTGTGTGAGTATGAAGAAATCTAAAATCCACTCAAAGATGGCTGAAATATGAAAACATCATGAACATGGGTATGTGTTTACTTTTTTGGGGGGAACATGATACTCTTGATTGATTGATTTGTATTATAATTGAAATGAACCGTATGTCTTGTAAAACACACAACATTTATGCTATATGACCACGTGTTGTTCACTTATTATCTTACAGGTTTGTGGTACTGGGTATCGAAGAATTAATGGAACTTTATTGCAAGGAATTTGTGAAAAGTGCTTATGCTTTGGTCATTCAGATGACTGTGATGACATCACTGGAAATTGTAAGGTAACTGTTATTGTTTTTTAACGTTACACAGTACACTAATGCCATTTTTGTGCCCCATTGCAAATGTATTAAAATTTGATTGAAATTACTGTAGTTCTTTAGCTTGTTCCTTATTTTAAATGATTTATTTTTTATCTGTTCAGCCAAATTAAAAAAGTTGAACTCATCTATTCATTACTTCCAATTATTCCATGCATTTTATAACTTACTTATTCTTGTTAGGGGACAAAAATATCCAGACACTAACAGACACAAGGCAAGAAACCATGGAAAGGGCATATGAAACATTCACACACATATTCACAATCGAACAGTTTAGAGTCATCAAATAACACCAATGTAAAAAAGCCTATATTGATATATGGAGAAGACACAGAATTCAGGTAGTGACCGGGCTAAGATACAAACCCTACATAAAATTATTCTGGATAAGACACCAGTTGGTCACCAAGTACAGATTATTTTTAAAAAGCAATTGATGCAATAGTAAACAGAAATAGCACAAATGTAGGAATGCTGATACTGATTGATGAAAACAATACAGATACAGTATGTCTCAGATAGTGTTTGCAGCAGTGGAATACGTAGCCAGATACCATTTCTGTCTTGTCTTTTGTCTACGATATGTGACCAACTATAACAAGATTAAAAGTGTCAGTCAGTCCTGCTTTTTGTTTCTGTCTGATGATGCAGGCAGAATGTATGCCCATTTTTTTAGACCCCAGTACATTTTTAATTAACCTCAAACCTCATAGCCAGTAAAATATGAACTTTGTTTTAATATTTATATACAGTACAGGAGTGATGCACACAATGATGTCATTTGTTTATAGCTTCTGTAGAGAAGAGCCAAGCAAAATGACACCTTTTATTATCTGAAATTTTTAAAAACTTTAATTTCATAGGCATTTTTCTGGGTTCTTTTAATTTGATCCTCTTGCTGAAGATACCGTATATTAAGTGTAATCATTTTATTTATCTGAAAAGCTATCATTTTTCAAATTTACAGAGTCCTAGGTCGTAATCCTAGACCAGTCGTTGCAGTAGGGTGGATTTTGAACATTTTCAGGGTGCTTGCTTAGAGTGTCTTTGGGTGCTGTGCTTTCATTAAAATGACATACAGCTCTAAATATAATGGTGTGTGTATACGTGTGTGCTACAAAAGAATGGTACCCTATGCTGGACTGGTCCAGCTCTGCCCCTAGTGCTACGAAGACAGGCTCTTGTGACCAAGTATTAGAAATACCTAGGTACAGAAAAGAGATGAACAGATAATTTTCTAAAAAGAAAACATGATATTATTGCAGTATAACAGGTAAGATTAGTGCAACTACAACCATTAATTATCTTTTATGAGGGATAGAAAACAATTTTACAGAATATACATGAATGTACTAATGTGTAACCATTACAGAGCAGGTTTCTGCAGTTACAACCAGTCCCTGTTCTCCACTTAATGAAAAGCCATCCTCCTTTTAATCAAAGAATCTTTTGCATGTAAATAATTATGCTGAGTAGACATCTGCAATTAACTCAAGAGCATTTAGGTTTTATTAGGACTGACGAGGCGTGTAGTTTAAGAAAAACATATCTTATTTCATTAGCATTCTATCAGAAGAGTTTGGGATCAAGCCAGTCTTTATGAATATACATTTTAATCTGTAATTTTGTGTCATAAGGTTTTTTTTAAGTTTGAAATTATTGCTACTGTAAGTGTCTGCAAAGTAATTGCCCTAAAATTACAGCTAAATTTTGCAAACATCATATAACACTCTCTCTCATGTCAGTGATGTCACAGATAGATAGATAGATAGATAGTGTAAGAAAGACGCTATATAGCACCTGACCCGACACAGATTGGACACGGGACGCACGTGTAAAATTAAATAAACTTTTATTTTTCTTTAGCTGGAGAGCACGTCTTCCCCGTGAACCCCCCAGCCACAACACAGTCCCACAAGCATTTAATATAAACAACACACTCTCTTCTTCCTCCACCACCACTCCTCACCAAGCTTTGTCCTCCTCCCACCCGACTCTAGCCACTGAGTGGTGGTCGCTGGCTCCTTTTATAGTTCACCTGGAAGTGCTCCAGGTGTTTGATCCCCGAGTTCCGGCTGTATTTCCAGGTGTGACGAATATGTTGCCCCTACGGGCTCAGGAGTCCCGAACACAGCACCCCCTGGCGGTGCCTGCGGAACCCAACAGGGCTGTATCCAACTCCAACTCCCAGGGTGCCCTGCAGGAACCCGAGGCACTGTTCCAGCCCAGGGGGGCAGCCATCTAGCATCCAGGGGGAGGTATTGCAGTGTCCATGGCTGCTCCCCCGAATATAGTGTGCAGGTGTGTCCCGGATGGGTAAGAACGCCAGCCACCTGCCACAATAGATAGATAGATAGAAACATCAGTGAGCTAGTGGGTAACCTACTGGCTTGTATTTAATGGTGAGGACAAGCACGTAAGGATGCTAAAGTATAGAAAGAAAGTAGCGCTCTGGATTGTTCAACTCAGGTGCATTGGTCGAGTCAAACTGACTGCCTCCTTCTGGTGCCAGGTGGATTTAGAATGCTAGTTCCCAGAAGGGACAGGACTTGGTGGCAGAGAGCCGAGCCTTCAAAATGTCTGGTATTTGCAAGTGCTTGGCAATTGAAAGAAATGAAGTGGGGCAATGCATTGCAGAGCCCGCTCATCAACATACTTACTATAGGAGAAAACTGGAGTAAACTCCACATAAAGACAATGTCTAGCCTGGCTCTTTGACCCATAACACCTGGAAATATGAAACAACGGTGCTAAACACAGTGCCATATATCATCATCATTGTCATCATAATAATAGTAAAGATAGTGATATTACATATAAACAATTCACACACATAAAGCAACAGAAACCATCCATTTTAAATTCATGTCACATAGTGAGGAAATTCCCTGACCCAAACACAATCTCTTAAGACTCCCACAAGCATAACACACCACATAAAACTTCCCTATGTCTTGACCTAGACCTAATATATATGATAACAATAAGACTATCTCAGAAAATACTTTAAACAAAACTATACTCTTTGAGCTTTCTCTATGCAACCAATGTCACTGTTAATGCCAATCTTCCAAATAGTCATCATCCATTTGTCCCTACCTACCAATAAAATGTATCTAAGAGATATTTCAATGCTGTCGGACTATAACATTGGTCGAAAAGAAAAATATAAAACGGGACCACTACCATCAGCTCAAGAATGACATTAAAATACTCTAAGTAATTTCTATCATCATAGATGATACTGGGGTTATCACTAAATCCTTCAAGTTTCTACAAAGCATTTTCTTTCCACTGCCATTGACCAGCCCCTCCTAACTATGAATTGACCTAAATCCTGAAATGTTCTCCTACCTAAGACCTTCAGCTATGCTGTCTCTCAAGAAGTTTCTTGAGCAGTCATAGTTTTAATACTAGCTGAAAAAGCTGTAAAATCCAAAAAACTGGAAATAATAATTATTGTTATTATATATCTGCGGTGGGTTGGTGCCTTGCCTGGGGTTCGTTTCCTGCCTTGCGTCCTGTGTTGGCTGGGATTGGCTCCAGCAGACCCCCGTGACCCTGTAGTTAGGATATAGCGGGTTGGCTAATGGATGGATGGATGGATGGTTATTGTATATTTTTTTTTCACAAATTATATGATGACAGTCCTTGTGTTGGTGAACTGTATTTCTTGCTGCTCACGGCCCTCCAGTCCTTAAGACCTTGGATTCTCCAAGAGGAAGAATCCAGACTGGTTTCGAGCAGGCCGCAGACAAGATTGTCCCCATCCTGGAGGCCAGGAACACAGCATTTCAAGCTCATCTTTAAATACGTCATCAGTTTCCCTCCTGCAGAGCTGAAAGAAAACTAGATCAACTATACAATGTAGGCTCAGTGAAATCCAAGATGACTGGTGGATCAACAAAGCTGCTGAAATTCAACACCACGCAGATGAGAACAAGACCTATGAATTCTGCAATGTCATCAAAGGAATTTATGATCCTTCTCAACATAACGTAGCTCCAGACTGGGTTACAGATGGTGCAATTCTCCTCAAAGGCAAGCAACAGATCTTGAATCATGAGACAGAGCACTTTTGGAACCAAATGAACCTAGTGAATCATTAAGTCCTTGAGAAGATCCCCACACTCCTTCAGGTCCTTAACTAGAGTATCCCACTCTCCACAAACTGCCATCCAAGTCCTGTAGAACAAGAAAGCTCCCAATGAAGACACTGTACCTGCTGAAATATACAAATATGGGGGACTTAATCTTCTTTTCAAGTTGACCAATTTCTTCACTCTGTGTTGGAAATTTGGCAAAACTCCCGACTCATGGAAACATGCTACTGTACCACCATTGCCATCTACAAGAAGTAGGGGAACAGATTGGACTGTGGAAACAGCCATGGTATTTCACTGCTAAATGTTGCTGTGAAAGTCCTTGCTTAGATTGTCATGCTTCACATTGCAGACAGAGTACTTCCAGAGTTGCAAGCTAGCTTTCGTCCCAAATGCAGCACGACTGATATGATCTTCATCATCCGCCAACTTCTGGAGAAGGCTTGGGAACACCAGCAAGACAGTCACCTACGGAAAGCATTTGAAACCATCAACTGTGTGATACCTTGGGAAGTACTCTGTAAGTTTGCCCCCAAAAATTCCTCAATATGCTCCATCTCTTCTATTATGATAAGAAGGTCAAGGTCCTTGTTGCCGGGGAAACATCTGCTCCCTTTGAAATCACTGTTGCGTCTTTACACTCAGCCTATTCCTGGATGGGCCAGGAAATCAGCATCTCCAATACACTGACCCTTCAGACTACCATCCAGCACACAGATTCTCCAATGGACATCAGGATTGCTAACAAAAACTGGGGAAAACATAATCCTTCTGTTACCTCAAAAGCATAATGTCAGGTGGTGCCTTTGTAACAGAAGAGATTGCAAACCGCCTCCAACTAGTCTCCTCTGCATTTGGCCACCTATGCAAGCTTGTCATCTGTAACCAAAACCTCTGCATGCCAACCAAGGTTGTGGTTTATCACATGGTATGTACTGTATATCAACACTCCTTTATGGATCCGAGTCTTAGACTCCCTACTGCAAGCAATCTGCACACTAAAAGCATTCCACATCCCCTACAGAAGATCCTGGGCATCACTTAGGAGGACAGAATTCCACAAACTTAAAATTCGGAAATGCTGCTTATCAACCAGCATTGTGGCCATTGGTATTAGCCATGTGTTTTGCTGGATCGGGCATGTTATTTGCATGTATGAGTCTCGGCTTCCACTTGATGGTCCTGTATGGTGAACACGCTGAAGGATCCCAAGTTCAAGGTGGGCTGAAGAAATGACAGAAGCATTCTCTCAAGGCCTGCTTCATTGTGCACATGTAGCTTCAAACACTTGCTGGGGCTTACACACTTTGGAGACAGATCATGATAGAAAAAAAGAGTCCATAGACCCAACAATAGACCCATCAACAAGAGGAGAAGAGAATGTTAAGATGTCACCAATGAAATCAATCCACTGTGCCTGGGAGGCAGTTCCCTTGCCCATTGTGCCACCTTGTCTGCCTTTCCTAGATTGGTCTGCTCTCCCACCAATATACATACAGGAGGGAGAGTGACAGAGATGGTCAAATGGATGGACAGTGTCATTATTAGATTAATTTACTGCCATTTTATGTGTTAATAGGTTTATCTTGATTGGAATCACAGGTCTAATCCACAGCCAATTAAAGAATCAAAATTTTCACAGCAGGAAAAAGCCCTAAGTGGAGTGTTCCTACAAAAACATTTAATATAAATATTGTTATTATTATTATTATTATTAGTAGTAGTAGTAGTAGTAATCTATTAATTTTTTTCTGATGGATTAAAAATGAGGAATCAATCTTATTTCTCTCTGCATATGACCAGCATAAAACAGCTTCGTTTCCCAGCAGCAACTGTTATGAGGATTCAAGATATAAAAATTAAATTAAGAATGAAACGCAAATTTCCTTAATGACAAAAAGTCTGCTACAGATGTAGATAGCTGAAGTACTGAAACAATTAATTAACTGCAAACATGAGGATGCATGTTTAACACTCTGTTGAGGGTCTTAATAACTGCAACTTCACACAGAGCCCTTATCGATTCTGCAACAGCCCCCTCCTGTGGAAGAGTCAGGTATAGCTGTTTAAGACATCACTTCTCCCTCAAGGTTTCTATGATACTCAGAATTATTTATGAAATTTCCAGTTTAAGATGCTCCACCTTGGGTTGAGGATTTTTCTGGCATATGATATTCAGAATCACTGGAAACATTAAGGACCTTTAACTGATAGCACCGCTTAACTGATTCAACTTTTCATATGTAAAATCCCCAAGTTACAAGCAAATCAAGTAATGTGCTATTGCTTTAATTGAAGATAGATAGATCATTTTAAATTTTGTTTTCACCGCAAACTTTTCTACTAGAGGCTTATTAATAGTAAATACATAGGAAAATGACACCAGCAAATCAGAAAATTTGTGAAGAAATTAAAATCCTCTAATACAGCCGATTTAGATAAACATTTGCATAAATGCTGAAATATTAATAAGTTGAATTTACATAATTTTAGTTATATTGATAACTGTTCTTCATTCAATAATCTAAATTTATTATTTCCAAATACACATTTATCACATTTCTAGCATACCTGAACAGCATGTATTATAAATAAAAGATCAAATTGCCTGTATTTTTATTATTCTAGATTAGCATGAGCACTTCAAACAACACTTTTGCCCAGTATTGTGGCTGTATTTATCCATTATCAATGAGATGAAAATGAAGACTAGAGAGAAACCAATCATCATTGCAAAATGTTTTTGGTTTGTAGTATAAATCCCATGCTAACAATAGGACCACTAACAAACAACTAGCTTAGTACTGACCTAGGGTTCAAGAAATTCTTGCTGAAATAAATTACCTCCATAATGCAATATTCAGTGTAATTGGTTTTACTTACACAAGAGGAACAAGGCTGAAATCAAGAAATAATACATGCAGTCAGTGGTGGTTTCTAATGAGGGGTGCTGGAGTGCCACAAACCAAAATTTTAAAACCTCAATTTAATTAGGTAATGTGAAATAATAATGAAATAAATTTGTTTATTTGCACCATGTGCAAATGATGGATGGATGTCAACATCCATTAAAAATTGGTTCCAACTTGTATTTGTTTAACTTCTGTATGAATTTAAAAAAAAAAATCTGTGTGAACACCTACAGTATATTTCCGGAGTGAAGGACGCCAGCCAAATGAGACTCTATTTAAGTCCTTGTTATTTTGTCAAGCAGGTGACCTATGGCTCCCCTTTAATTGGTTGCTTTCAGATTTTTCTGGGGACACAGCTCTGTGTGCCCTGGACACTCCCACATTTATTGGCAGCAAATTAGTTTTTTTTTTAATCTAATATGATTGGACAATTGTTAGCTTACTTTGGTATAGCACTTTTGCACTACACAAATATAGAAGCAGTCAAGCAAAGTGTAACTATTTATTGCCAACATATTCATTTGTAAATAGTTAAACAGTGCCCTAACCTTTGCTTTTCCAATGCAGTACATAGGTAAGTGCATGAAACACACTGGAAGCGTCACCAGCATCTGAGGGCGGCAGTAAAAGTGTTGCCAACAGCCCATCCAACCTTAACGTGAAATGGGAGGTATGTGGCAGTCGCCTCATTAGAAGCCGTCATGAAGCTAAGACGCACGTAACAGAGCCGCTGTGTTACGAGCACAGGGGTAGTGCTGCAGGTAGCAAGGGAGGAAGCGCGTGTACGCATGCAAAATTGAACATACTTTACAGTAGTTTTTGGGAAGGTCAACAGGATGTAGACGCAGCTAGCATGCTACGTGAATCAGAATAGGAAATACCATAGAGCCTATGGCCGTTAAAAAAAGGGGAGTGAACGCTAGAGAATGGTCTGTGTTCAGGGCAAATCAGTATTATATGGTTTAGTCGATGGCAATACTGATAAAGAGAAGACACATGGGGAGAACCTCCAAGCGCATAGAGATTGGGGGGTGATAACCAGAAAAGCCGGAAACTTTGTAAATATTATCATACTTGTGTTTACACTTTCAAAAGGTTTTTCTTGCAGTGGATTATTGAAGAAAACTTTTTGTGTGTTTTTGCATATTTTTTCAATCTTACAGACTTCTGAATGTGTGAATAGTGTAAATAGTATCACAGTTTTTACCATCTCAAAGTAATTGTTTTGTTTTTCCAACCAAATGGGTGTGAACACGAGTTTGATTGGATTTTGCAAGACACCCAATTTTTTAAGTATTTGGTAGTTCTGCACTTGAAAGATAAATATTTTTGATGTAATAATGGACATTTTTGATATGAGTCTATGTTGCCTTTGTCTCACATAAATATGGTTTCATCTCAGTTATGAATTACTAGGAGCTCCATTATTAAGGACGTTCCAGGCGTTCAAGGGCACAGGGTTCCACATGCACTATTTCATGCTCATATCCATGGTTCACACTTCACACCCGCCATTAATGTAGCTACAGATGAGTGAGGGTGATTTTAGGGAGATGGTAACTTCAAGTGGAAGTTTAGAATTCAAGGAAAATTCAGTTATTTCTTTAATAAAACATCCATCCATTCATCCACTTCCTCTTATCCGAGGTCAGGTCGCGGGGGCAGCAGCTTAAGCAGAGAGGCCCAGACTTCCCTCTCCCCGGCCACTTCTTCCAGCTCTTCCGGGAGAATCCCAAGGCATTCCCAGGCCAGCCGGGAGACATAGTCCCTCCAGCGTGTCCGGGGTCTCCTCCCGGTTGGACGTGCCCAGAACATCTCAACAGGGAGGCGTCCAGGAGGCATCCTGATCAGATGCCCGAGCCACCTCATCTGACTCCTCTCGATGCGGAGGAGCAGCGGCTCTACTCTGAGCCCCTCCCGGATGACTGAGCTTCTCACCCTATCTTTAAGGGAAAGCCCAGACACCCTGCAGAGGAAACTCATTTCAGCCACTTGTATTCGCGATCTCGTTCTTTCGGTCACTACCCATAGCTCATGACTATAGGTGAGGGTAGGAGCGTAGATCGACTGGTAAATTGAGAGCTTTGCCTTACGGCTTAGCTCCTTTTTCATCACAACAGACTGATGCAGAGCCCGCATCACTGCGGATGCTGCACCGATCCGCCTGTCGATCTCACGCTCCATTCTTCCCTCACTCGTGAACAAGACCCCGAGATACTTGAACTCCTCACTTGGGGCAGGATCTCTCCCCCAACCCTGGGAGGGCACTCCACCCTTTTCCGGCTGAGGACCATGGTCTCGGATTTGGAGGTGCTGATTCTCATCCCAGCCACTTCACACTCAGCTGCGAACCGATCCAGAGAGAGCTGAAGATCACGGCCTGATGAAGCAAACAGGACAACATCATCTGCAAAAAGCAGTGACCCAATCCTGAGTCCACCAAACCGGACCCCTTCAACACCCTGGCTGCGCCTAGAAATTCTGTCCATAAAAGTTATGAACAGAATCAGTGACAAAGGGAAGCCCTGGCGGAGTCCAACTCTCACTGGAAACAGGCACGACTTACTGCCGGCAATGCGGACCAGGCTCTGACACCGGTTGTACAGGGACCTAACAGCCCTTATCAGGGGGTCCGGTACCCCATACTCCCGGAGCACCCCCCACAGGATTTCCCGAGGGACACGGTCGAACGCCTTTTCCAAGTCCACAAAACACATGTAGACTGGTTGGGCAAACTCCCATGCACCCTCCAGGACTCTGCTAAGGGTGAAGAGCTGGTCCACTGTTCTGCGACCAGGACGAAAACCACACTGTTCCTCCTGAATCCGAGGTTCGACTATCTGACGGACCCTCCTCTCCAGAACCCCCGAATAGACTTTTCCAGGGAGGCTGAGGAGTGTGATCCCTCTGTAGCTGGAACACACCCTCCGGTCCCCTTTTTTAAAGAGGGGGACCACCACCCCGGTCTGCCAATCCAGAGGCATTGTTCCCGATGTCCATGCGATGTTGCAGAGACGTGTCAAACAAGACAGTCCTACAACATCCAGAGCCTTAAGGAACTCCGGGCGTATCTCATCACCCCCCGGGGCCCTGCCACCAAGGAGTTTTTTGACCACCTCAGAGTCCCCAGGCTCTGCTTCCTCATTGGAAGGCATGTTAGTGGGATTGAGGAGGTCTTCGAAGTACTCCCCCCATCGACCCACAACGTCCCGAGTCGAGGTCAGCAGCGCACCATCCCCACCATATACGGTGTTGACACTGCACTGCTTCCCCCTCCTGAGACACCGGACGGTGAACCAGAATCTCCTCGAAGCCATCCGAAAGTCGTTCTCCATGGCCTCTCCAAACTCCTCCCACGCCCGAGTTTTTGCCTCAGCAACAACCGAAGCCACATTCCGCTTGGTCTGCCGGTACCTATCAGCTGCCTCCAGAGACCCACAGGACAAAAAAGTCCTATAGGACTCCTTCTTCAGCTTGACGGCATCCCTCACCGCCGGTGTCCACCAACGGATTTGGGGATTGCCGCCACGACAGGCACCGACCACCTTGCGGCCACAGCTCCGGCTCAATGTCCCCCACCTCCCTCAGGACGTGGTTGAAGTTCTGCCGGAGGTGGGAGCTGAAGCTACTTCTGACAGGGGACTCTGCCAGCCGTTCCCAGCAGACCCTCACAACACGTTTGGGCCTACCAGGTCCGGCATCTTCCCCCAGCATCGAAGCCAACTCACCACCAGGTGGTGATCAGTTGACAGCTCCGCCCCTCTCTTCACCCGAGTGTCCAAGACATATGGCCGCAAGTCCGACGACACGACCACAAAGTCGATCATCGACCTGAGGCCTAGGGTGTCCTGGTGCCAAGTGCACATATGAACACCCTTATGCTTGAACATGGTGTTCGTTATGGACAATCCGTGACGAGCACAGAAGTCCAATAACAAAACACCGCTCGGGTTCAGATCGGGGGGGCCATTCCTCCCAATCACGCCCTTCCAGGTCTCACTGTCATTGCCCACGTGAGGATTGAAGTCTCCCAGCAAAACGAGGGAATCCCCAGAAGGTATGCCCTCTAGCACCCCCTCCAGAGACTCCAAAAAGGGTGGATACTCCAAACTGCTGTTCGGCACATACGCACAAACAACAGTCAGGACCCTTCCCCCCACCCGAAGGCGGAGTGAGGCCACAATCTCGTCCACCGGGGTAAACCCCAATGCACAAGCTCCGAGTTGGGGGGCAATAAGTATGCCCACACCTGCTCGGCGCCTCTCACCGGGGGCAACTCCAGAGTGGTAGAGAGTCCAGCCCCTCTCTAGAGATTGGTTCCAGAGTCCAAGCTGTGTGTCGAGGTGAGTCCGACTATATCTAGCCGGAACCTCTCGACCTCGCGCACTAGCCCAGGCTCCTTCCCCTTCAGAGAGGTGACATTCCACGTCCCAAGAGCCAGTTTTTGCGGATCAGACCGCCAAGGTCCCCGCCTTCGGCAAACACCCAAATCACACTGCACCCAACCTCCTTGGCCCCTCCCATAGGTGGTGAGCACATGGGGAGGAGGACCCACGTTACCTCTTCGGGCTGTGCCCGGCTGAGCCCCTTGGGTGCAGGCCCGGCCACCAGGCGCTCGCCATCGAGCCCCACCTCCAGGCCTGGCTCCAGAGGGGGGCCCCGGTGACCCGCATCCAGGCAAGGGAAAACGTCGTCCAAGGTTTTTATTCTTCATTGGAGGTTTGTTGAACCACTCTTTGTCTCATCCCTCACCTCGGACCTGTTTGCCTTGGGTGGCCCTACCAGGGGCATAATGCCCCGGACAACATAGCTCCTATGATCATTGGGACACGCAAACCCCTCCACCACGATAAGGTGACGGTTTAAGGAGGAGTTAATAAAACATAAAAAAAAAAAAGTTAATAAAACACCCCTTCATAAATTATTCACTTGGAGAAAAAAAGAAGAGAAGCTTACACACGGACTTTCTCAAGCTTGTTATGACAAACAGAGTTGTCTAACTGGATGTGGTGTAAGTAATACCTTTTTTTGCTTTCTCTTTTTGCTGCTTCAAAGCATCTATACCGAAGTGTTGTGGACAACGACTATGGTACGAGACCTAAAACACCTTTCGAAAAAGTGCATGCTGCAGGAAAGTAGCCACAGTCATCTAGACCAGTGTTTTTCAATCAGTGTGCTGCGGCACTGTGGCACGCCATGAGAGCTATCCAGGTGTGCCATGGAAATAATAGTGTAGCACACCTGAACCAAACAGGGACAAGTTCCACAGGTGGTCGACCTACTGAATAGGGGATATGGGAATGACTCTATGGGTGTGCTAAATTATAAACTGGATTGCAAGACTTGAGAAAAATCAGAGGAGTACTGATTGTATTATGTGGATTTATGGAATAGAGTGGAAATGACCAAGGACTGGGCACTCTATTAGCAGAAGCAGAATAAGATTTGGATTGTACTTATCCTATGGATTTTTTATAGAACAGATGGAAGTGTGTGTTATTGGATGATTGTGGAGGTAGGGTGCAGGCATTATTTTGTGAGTTTTGGCAGAATGGGGAAAGTTGGCAGAGGACTGAGTAATTGAGAGACAGGTGTAGTATAAAATTTGGTTGGCAGGTGCACCTGTTCCTTTCTACATCCATCAGGCAAGTTATGAGAAGAATAAGGGGACTGCAGATGTCACAGACTGAAGTTTTGGAGCACAGTAGAAATGGGAAAGCTGGCATCAGATTTGGTAGCATGGTGGAAAGGGTATAATACATTTTAGTCTGGGTTTGTCCTATAGGTCTGGTGTTGTGATATCGATAGAACATTGTTAAATAAAACTGCTTTGATCCACTTGCATATGTCACTATATTTCTACAATTTCAGAAAACTTAATGAACCTCAACTAGAGAAATGCCCGACTCCCCACAGATTCCCCTGTCTTTTTGCCTTGGGCACATGATGCTCCCGTGCTGGTGGAAAACAGCAGCTGTGAGTGGGCTGTACAGATTGAATTCAAAGACACTTTCCAAATATCGTACCTAAACCTTCTTTGAACTAAGCTAATCTTCTGAGTCTCTTGTGATTTGTTCACTCACGTAAATGTCAGTGTACATAAATCTAGAGGTCATGAGGTTTTGCATGCTTTACAACAGTTTTCTGCATTTGTTCACACATATGCCAATCGTGGAAATTCCCAGGGATTATGCCGGGTCTCGACCTTGTAAATTCATTGGACAGCCTATATGTGTGGAAGGTTTTTATGACTGGAAGACTGGAGTCTATCACAGCAGTTCTGAACACAAGCCATCAATTTGCCACATGTTATACTATGACACTTGCTAATAATAGGGTGATTTGGAGAAAGTAACTATCAATGACAAATGGGAGGTAACCAGAGTACCTAGAGAAATCCTTGTAAGTGTGGAGAAAAAATGCAAACTCCATGTAAACACTAGCTGGGCAAGTAACTGAAGACAGGTTGTGGATTTGCTAGGTTGTAGTGCTAATAACTGCATCATTCCAGTAAAATACAGTACATAGTAATAATATTTGAATTTAATATAGATTTTGTAATCTAAATCAGAGGTCTGCAAAGTCACTCTTGAGGGCTGTTTTGGCTGCTGGTGTTTACTCCAACCCAGTTTCTTAATGAGAAGTCGGTTATATTTAAGCACTTATTGTCAGGCAACATTTTATGCTTTATTTCAGTGTCTCACTTGTTAAGGTTCTTCACTCTTTTTTTAAGTCTTGAAAAGCTGCGTTTATCATTTTAATTGCTCCTTATTAGAATCAAGATGCTTCAGACAAACTTGTTTCCATTTACACCTGTGTATATTCATCATGAACCGTCTGATTTAATAAAATCTATGCAAAGAAAATGAATAGGAAAAAAGTGAAGAGTGGAAAATTAATCAATTTCTTCAGGCTACAAATCTTTTGGATGACATCAATGGAAGGGAAAAAATCTACCATATAAGAATGACCTGATGTGGCAGAATGAAAACACTAACAAGCCATGAAATGAGTAAGGTCTGTTATTAGCAAGGATTGTTTTCTAATTAAGCAAATGGGTTGGAGCAAAAACCAGCAGCCACTATGACCATCCAGGACTGACTTTGCACACCCCTGATCTTAAAGCTTCCAATAGCCTATATAAGTATATAGGCTTGTACCTTACTGCATGAAAGGTTAAAAATAAGCTGAGCATATTGCCATCCATGATGGAGCAAATTGTATTTGATTCTATATTGCTGAAGCCATTTTCCTGATATTAAACATTTCGTTTAAGCTTAATTGCTTTGAGCCTAATAAAATGTGACACTCAGGTAATAAACACTTGATTCAGCAGAGTAGCAGTCTCCAACCTCCTGCTAACTAAAACACTGCCAATTGTCAAGAAAACTACCATTGCACTACTTTATTAAAGAACTCTCTAACACTACACTCAAGGACTGAAACGATTAACTAACTGCAAACATAAGGATGTATGTTGAACACTCTGTTGAGGATCTTGTGCGTTAGGCCTTAAAACCTTTAAGCTTCACATAACATTTCTAGCAATTCTTCAGTAGCTCCCTCCTATGGATGTGGTAGATATAGCTGTTTCAGGCATTAATTTTTACATCACTTTTCCTTCAAAGCTTCTATAATACATTGACTTATTTATGAGAGTTTCACTTTAGGATGCTCCACCTTGAGTTCAGGACTTTTTTAGAATGTGTTATTCAGAATGACTGGAAACATTAAGGGCCTTTAACCAATAGTACTGTTTAGCTGATTCAACTTTTCATATGTATAATCCACAAATTACAAGCAAATCAACTAATGTGTCATTGCTTTCATTGCAAAGAAATACGTTTTTATAACATGCAGAATTATTTATTTGGTTTCCACTTTAGGAAAATCCCCCTTGGGTTGAGGACTTTTTTTGCATATATTATTCAGTCAATATTACCCTTAAACTGATAGAATGGTTCAAAAGAACTGAAGTGAAATATTTCATCAGGTTAAAGGCAAATCAATTAATGTGCCATTGCTTTCATTATAAAGAAAGGAAAAGGATAGATAGATAGATAGATAGATAGATAGATAGATAGATAGATAGAT
>JANRMT010062791.1:115706130-115732996 GCA_026402145.1 Polypterus bichir lapradei
GATAGATAGATAGATAGATAGATAGATAGATAGATAGATAGATAGATAGATAGATAGATAGATAGATAGATAGATAATTTTGAATTTCTTTTATTACGTCAAAATGGAGTCTAATATAAATGAGAAAATAACACCAGCAAATCAGAATTTTTCTGAAAAAAGTAAAATCCTGTAATACAGCTAATTTAGATAAAAATTTTCATAAATGTTGAAGTAATACATTGAATTAATATTAATAACTATTCTACATTCAACAAGCCAGATATTTCATTACTTGCAAATGTACATTTATCACATTTCCAGCATGTCTGAACAACATATTTTCAATAAAAGATCAAACTGTCTGTATTTTTTTTGTATTCTTCTAGATGAGTATGGACACATGAAATGACAGTTTTGTCCAGTATTGCAAGTGTATTTATTCAGTATCAATTAAAAGAAAATGAAAGCTAGCGAGAAACCAGTCATCATTACAGAATGTTTTTGGTCTGTAGGATAGATCCCTTGCTAACAGTAGGACCTCTAATAAACAACTAGCTTAGTATTGACTTAGGGTTCAAGAGATTCTGGCTGAAAAAAATTACCCTCCATAATACAATATTCAGTATAATTGTTTTCACTTACACAACATGAACAAGGCTGAAATCAAAATATATTAATCAGCCAAAAAATGTCTATTGTTTATCAACCATTTTTTTATACATCATCATTTTAGTGCTAATCAAACTGTTCTGACATGAAAAGTGCATACTGATACATAAACCGATTTGTGCCGTGAAGGACTTGGTCATGCTTTGTGCCCATTGTTTATATTATAGGATCTCTGTTCTCCTGAAACTTACTGGGGAAGAAAAATAACATGCTGAAAAACTGAACTGATGACACATCTAATATGACTGTTGGCCAGGCTGGCAAGGTGGTCCTAACAGGCAGTGGTAAATGACATAGGCAAGAAAGGAAACCTGCCTCCCCGAGCAGCTTCTCAAATGGCAATTTCTTTGAGCCTGATAAAATGAGATTCTCAGGTAATAAACATGTGTGATTTAGCAGAGTAACAGTTTCCACCCTCCTGCTAAGTAAAATACAGCTAATAGTCAAGAAAAGAGCCACTGACTATACCTTATTAAAGAGCTCTGTGACACTTCGGCTGTGAGTATGTAAGGACAAGTCACTGTCAGCTCTGTGTGTTATCTGGAATCACTAATTCCATGGTATCTCTTTCACCTTGTATTATGGTAAAATGCATTTGCATGTACACTTAATTTCTGAGGGCTGTAAAACATCAATAGAGTGGCTAATTTAAAGCACTTAGTCTTCGTTTTTCTTTAAGTGATTACTCACAATAAGGTGATCAGCTTTCTAAAGAAGACAGCAAAAATAATTGCACTGTAACATATTGAGTCTTAGTTACAGAAGAATAAAAATGAATTATGAACACCAGAAACTCTTTTCCAAGAAAATGACAGAAAAGGTTTGTTCCAATGAAAAGGTTAGTTTTTATCTTTTTCTGCTATTCACAAATCTTTGCTATGGGGGTTCATCGTCTTGTTATTTCAATAGCAGTATTGTTAGTTAATTTTATCTATATAGTTGTGGCTATGCACATTCCATCATCTGTTACTGGATCTAAGAGACAAAGAGATTAAAAAAAATAAAATGAAAGAAAGAGAATGGAGGTGACACTTCAGGGTGAATTAGCACTTGGCACACTGAGAACATTAGTATTTTCTTATTTTGTGAATGGTTTTTTGATGTGGGGTATACAGTATGTTAATTGGGACTGAGAAGGGGATGCTTGGTAAGGCAGTTAATTTGATTTTTAAATTCAGACATGTTAGTAGTCATCAAGTAAACACACCTCAAGTTGGCAAATTAAGTGCTGCAAATATCCCAGGTCTCCAAGTAATAAAGTGGGGTGCATTCTCTTAGAAATAGTAATTAGCTAGTCAGATAGAGTGTCAAGTCTCATGGTAGGAATCATCAATACTTCATTGATTCTCACTCTTGCCTTTTTCAAGTTCCTTTTTGGTCAGGTCATCAGATGGACAATCTTTGTACCTTTCTTTCAATCTTATTATTTGTCTGACTTTGCAGGAAAATTCAGTTATTGTGTCCTTCCAGCAGGTGCGGCTCCAATACCTTCCGTGTTTTGTGGCTTATTATTATCATTTTTTTTACAAACACAAATTAATCTATATACCTGTATTTTAATATATATATCCCCCATGATTAGAACATCAGTCAAATATAAACCTACTCAGAAAACGTGGCAGTGTTAAATTAACTTTTATAGTGGTAAACAACCTGTTAAAATTATATAGAATGTGTATATATTGATAGTGATTTTACTGTGCATGACCACCTAGCAAATTTTGCAAACTAAGATTTGACTTTAAAGTTTACCATTCACAGTCACTTAGCACATCTGACATTAACTGAATGCTATAAACTAGTAACTTACTAAATGCAACCATTATGTATGTTTGTCCTTTTGGAGAGAAACATGAACAAGGCTATTAAATAAGCTTACAAAATGTCTCTAGAAACAACCCTTTTAGGTTTCATCAGCAAAGTAAGCAAACAGAACTGAATTATGTTCCAGAGTCTGATGTTCACAATGAACAATTGTGCAAAATTTACCCTTAATAGTTTCCTTGTGTCAGTGTATTCGTGTTGAAGATAATAAACAACTACTAGTGCAATGCTGTTTTCCATTTGAACTGGGAAGTCAAAATTTACGAGTGTTCCTATTCTTAGGTTTTTTTGGCTATTGTGATTTATGTACTTAATTTTCTGGATTTCAGCCTTTGAATCTTGTACTGGGACTTGTTTTCTTTGGAATGCCTTGTTTAAGGAAATTCTTTTTTGCCATTCTGAGTATTTATTAATATTTTATTAATAAATCTTCATTTTTATAAGGATTCTTCATTGCCTTTTTGTTGACAAGACAGAGGTTTATGCTGCTGTTTTTTTTTTCTCTAAGGGTGTTTTTTTTTTGTATTTTCAACATTTATTACCAGGTCCTCATTTTAGACCTCCTTAGGCCAAAGCCTGTAGGTAGTAGTTGGGGGAACTAGCTGGATTGACACAAGCTTCTTCTGGGCTAGCTAGTAAAGATCCTGCCTTGCTTTATGTGTATTTTGGATGCCTCACACACCTTTTTGTTGTGTTTGTGAATTGCTTACACAATACATGGGTACTAATCTGTGACCTCTTACAAATTTAGGACCTTTATTACTTCTTTCAGAAACACGCTTCTTGCCTGAAGTAGGGACCTGAGTTGCATCAGAAGCTTGCATATCGTAATCTTTTTAGTTAGCCAATACAAGGTGTCATTTTGCTTGACTTCTCACTACATTTATAATGACTAACATGGTACAACACCCTAGTACTACTAGAAACATGCTTAAAATTTTTTGATCAATTATACAGTACCTTTCAGTTCAGTGTTTTTTCTTCTGCTTTGTTTTCAAGCCTGTAAATAACTAAGGGGACATTAGTACTACCGTGTTAGCCATTATGAATGTAGTGAGAAGTCAAGATAAATGACACTTTTTATTGGCTAAATAAAAAGATTACAATATGCAAGCTTTTGAGGTAACTCAGGGGACATTGGAAATAGATAGGTGGACATCTGTGTAGTGAGCAATACAGGTTTAAATCTTGCCATGGGTCACACTTTTTTTCTTACCTGGAAGTGTAAACATGAAATGTAAAGTTCATTCTCCTGACTGACTGTTATAAATACCTGCACATTCTCTAGAGCAGTGTTCTATGAGTGTAACATTTAGTAATACTTTTCGCAAAGATATGAATTACAAATTGTTGGGATAGACAATGGAGGCGGATTGTTAAATATTTTTTATACTGTTATTTTCATGAGAGTACACTGAAGATACTGTAAAGATTATGGACTTTGATAACTAGTGGAAATGTTTACTTAACTATCATCGTGATATTAATTCTGAGCGTGTTCTCACATCAAAATGGTTTGTCTACTCAGTTCTTACTGCTCTTAATTGTTTTAAAATCAACACAAAGATATTGTTTATTGCAAAAACTAATTGAAATGCTCATTCTTTTTTGTTTTATTCTGGCAATTAAAACTAAGTTAATGGGAATCTAGAACCTTATGGATGTATCACCATCCTGTTAAATTTGCAGCCTTCGAACCAAACACATGTTCTCTGTTTTCTTAACATCTCTTTGCCAGGGAAACCACTCAATCAGTGAATCAATATAAGTGCAAAGCACTCCCTATGGCTTTATTTGTTATAGATATTTGCCCTTTTTTGCAAATAACCTAACGTTCTTGATTTATTACAAAGTATTAATTTCTGTCATGCCATTATACCCAAAAAGACTGCTGCTGACTCTTTTAGCCTCCTCTTGAATGGACAAATTTGTGAATTTCAACATGGTTTGATGCAATCATCCTTAGTAACATTTGTCTTCAGGGTTGCAGGCATCATACTGCTGGACCACATTGTGACATATGCATCCCTGGCTTCTATGGTGATCCAAAAACAGGGACACCCACAGACTGCCAGCCCTGTGCCTGCCCACTTCTGAATCCATCAAACAAGTAAGTTACAATTTTAAAAATTTCTTACCAAAATTGAGATTAAATTTGTATTGTCATTTCCTGAAATTGTGTTTATTGGACCTTTATGTGTACTTTATTATGTGCTGAAACAATAGTAACTTAATGAATTGAAAGAATGAGTGAAATATTTGCAATTTGTTTACACTGAAGTATCTGATAAATTTTTAGAATCCATTAGTAGGTCACTGATGAGTTTTTAATAGGGAAAATTGCTGCTTATATTGCTGTAAATTGTGGCTTCATTTCTTTATATGGGATACACAGCTTTTTAAGATAGACGAGAACCCAAATTACTTAAGTAAAATGTAGTCACTACAATTGCAGTTTAGAACTCTGAGGTTTTTTTGCCTCAAAGATGACAGGTCCATGTTAACCCAATATTATTACATAATAACACAGTGGATGGGGCTACAGTCGTAGGAGTTTCTATTTATAAAAAAGTAAAGTTCCCTCAGAGTAAAGAAAGAGTTGTATCTAGTCAGGGAATGGACATTCACAGATTTTTTTTTGTTTGAGACATGGAAAAATAACAGAGCAATGACCATCCTTGACATTTATTATCAAAAAAAGTACTTTCTACAATAGTGTCATGTTTCATAACCAAAGTGCTAGGGTATTATCACATTATGAAAAATACATCTGACTATGAAAAGCATATGTTCTTTAACTGAAAGAAAAGGGGAGACAAAAACTCAAATAGAAACATTTTTAAGTTCTTCTGTGAAGCTTAGGAATTTAAGCAATTTTTGCTGAGTTTGGGAGAAAAGCAAATAAGAATAAAGTAGGGTTTTGGCTATTGTTGTAGAGATTTTAATCATCATCAACAAAGTTTTGAAAAATTGCAGCTCAACATACACAATTATTAACAAATGGGATCTGATTGTTGAGTAAAACAATTGGACTTCATGTTTGATTGTTTGCCCCCAGACAGTCAGACAAATTAATGAACTAGCCATAGCATGCATATTCCTCCCTCACCTTTGTTACAGAAAGATGTCTTTCTTCTTGTAGATGGAGGTGGCAATGAGCAAGAACTAACTCAATGTCAGGTTCACTAAAAAGACACAGAGAAACAAAAGGGCATGTACAAAAAAATGAGAAATGGATACAAGTGTAGAAAACCATAAAATGAAAAGAAAAAACAACAACAGCATGGCCAACAAACCAAAAAATGATGGCATCTACCAGAAGCAAAATAACAGTAAAATTTAAACAAAAATAGCCATACAAAATATAACAACACAAACTGGATACAAATTAATAAATAAAGGAGCAAAACTGATTACTATCTCTATTTATATAAAATCCAACGTCTGTCTGTCCGCTTTTCACGAGAGAACTACTTAACGGATTTAGATGGGGTTTTTTGTGTAATTTGCTTGAACATTCTGGTTGATTTTGCGACTTCTCTCACCGCGCTAAGAATCATAGTTCGCTTGCAGCAACAATATATATTCGCCTGAATCTGAGACAAAGGCTGCGGGCCAAGGGGAGGGGGAAGTGTGACATCAGGAGTGGGGAGTCGGTCTACCTATGCGTTTTTGAGTATACCTTGCCTTTGCTTAGTTAACGATACCTTTTTGTTTATTGATTTTTAAACTTTGTCCTGTTGTACTACGATGTGGACAGAGCTGAGTGGGACACTATCACTGTTATATCAAGTTAATTCCAGAAAATTGTATTGATTTGAGAACCTAGACAAACTTTATTATCTCTTATTTAATTAAAGAAAACATTACAGATGTGGACAGAAATGAGTACAGGTTAAACCACTGACCACTGACTGGCGTCCTACTTGGAATGGACTGAGAAGATTACCAAATTATTTCAATACTTTTTTATTTCTTTTATGGTGGTTCAATCTTTAGTTAATCAATTCATTTAGGTCCATTTTGACTAAAATATCACAACCCAGTTCTCAGAGTAGCATGGATATTGCTGATTTCAGTAATTATTGCCAAAAATGTATTATATTGATTTTTTTTGGAAGCAAAACATATGCTGTCTTTGACACCTTATAGATTTTAATTGTGTCATTGACTTATTTCCTGGAGAAGTTTTGCGTTTAAGAACTGTCAGGGTCCAAAATAAGATATGAAGAACTATAATACATAAAGGAAAATATGAAGGATGATTTAATCCACTTGTAAATTTCACCAGATAGAGCAGTCAAACAGTGGGTGCGATGTGTTCGCCTTTTCTCGATAATGGGCAATATTTCCGAGGTGCATTGCATTAAAAGTTGCATAATTAGATCTGGACCACCCTGGATATTTGGAGTAAACCTTTGGCTTGTATTATATCATACATTTTTTTATCTGCATTCTCCTTGAAAACATGACAATATTTTTTTTTTCTCTGTCATCACTACAAAATAAAATATTAAATCTAAAAATAAAATATCTTTGGGAGATGTATTCTTTAAAGTAGTTCAGCACCACCTGTTCATGCACTTACAATTTATGCTGCTCTTAAAGTGTATCCATGTTAATCATCTGTAGCACACTGAATTTACTTCCCAACTTTTTTACTGACTGTATATAAGAAGCACTTTGTGGTGAAGTCACAAGTGGCAAGTAACATTCACATTGACATTGGTCATTTGGCTCAATGTGATAAACCACATGCAATAAGTCATATCTGGTCAAACTACTTATACCAAACTGAGTTTGTGCTTATCTCGGACAAAGATTAAGTGTCTTTTATGGGTATTTGCACATTTTCCCTGTGCCTCCCCATATTCTTCAGTTATTAAATTTGCCCCAAATGAATGAAAGTGGATGTTCTCTGATTATTTTATCAATTTTTGTCTCGCTTTTAAACTGCATGGAAGTTGATGGCTGAGTGTAATACTTTAGAAATACTTAGACATGACACAAATTCAAGGTGACAATTGCTATAAGATTACTTACACACAGTAAATTATGGAAACTGAAAAGAACAGCTGTTAAATCCTTATGCAGCCAGTGTCTTGGGTATGAATCCTATGCCCGAGCATTGCGTGTATGGTCATTTCCTCTCGCATTCCCTTAAGACATTATTGTTAGGTTAGGGTGTATGTGTGTAAGCCTTATAATAGTCTGGTGCCCTCTTCAAGGCTATTTCCAGTCTGTACATAATGTTGCATGGTACAGACTTTGGCTCCTACAATCCTGAATCCAACTAAGTTGATGGTTGTTGATATTGGTTTTGTTTAGGCAATTATTTAGATTAGGGCTTGTGTAATTAAAGTGTATTTAAAGCTAAATCTTGAATTGTCTGAATTTGTGTTGCTAATATAATTTTGAAATCCATATACCCATAACTTGTTCCATAGAGGATGAGAGGATGCTCTAGATCAGGGGTGGGCAATGTTGGTACTGGAGAGCCGCACTGGCTACAGGTTTTCATTCCAACCCAATTGCTTAATTAGAAACCAATCCTTGCCAATCTTAAACCTTATTTAATTTTATGGCTTGTTAGTCTACAATGCAAGGTTCTTGTATTGTAGATTTTTCCTTTCCAAAGATATCATCCAAATGATTTGAAGCCTTAAATGTATAATTTTCAGTCTGTCACATTTTAAGTGTTTTATTAAATCAAACAGTGCATAATGAACACACACAGATGTAAATGGAAACAAGCTAGATGGAAAACTGCAGGCTGCTTTGTCATTTACATCTTATTGCTAATAAGGAGCCATTAAAACAGCGAATGCAGCTGTTTAAGATTGAAATAAGCAATTATGGTTGGGGACCCTTAACGATCAAGACCACTAAAATGAAGAATCAAAATGTCACTTAAGCAACAAGTGCTTCATCAGCAATAATTGACTTCTCATTAAGAAGGTGGGTTGGAAGAAAAACTTGCAGCTACTGCGGCTCTCCAGGACCGCCATTGCCCACCCCTGCTCTAGATCCAACTCCAAACCCAAATAATGACTAATCAAAAAGGCCAAAATTGCAAAGCAAAAAATGATTTTTTTATTAAAGAAATGTTAATATAACACAAAGTACAACATAAAATGATAATAACAAAATACTTATTTCCCTATCTGGCCAACCTGTATAAGCAGCTGACCAAGACTAGCACATAGCATTGCAGGTCCATTTACCCACAAGTACTTCCAAAAACAAACCCTGCTCAACATCTTCTATGTACCTCCTTAAACACTTTCCCCATACTCTGTCCTCAATTTTTCCCAGAAGATGACATAATGCCAATAACTTACCTCTGACTCAAAGCTCACCAGCCTTACAGCTAGAAAAGACTTTAAAGCTCTGACAAATGACTAGGTCCAGTAATGCCAGGAATCACTTCCAAGTCATGAATGCTCTTCAGAAGCCCTGACCACTATACAATATGACATATATAGACCTGCCAGGCTGTCCACCCCACCAGCTCAGTTTTGACCAAAAATACTCCCCTCTAGCCAAATGTGATTTACCCAATATCTACTATTAATTCTTTTATCTGCTGGTGTTCCTTGGTGGGCTTCAAGAGAGTTTTTATCTGAATTATCTGAATTGTCTTTTATTAAAAAAAAAACACTCGAATGAATATGAATAATATTCAACTTTATGCAGTTGAAAATGAAAAAATATTTGTTTGAGTTCATTCCAGGATCTGAACTAAATTTTTCTATTTATGACTCCATATCAGGCTCGATGCAGTGAATTTATCTAGCAAAAAGAAAGACCAAGTGCAAGTCATCCACAAGGCATACTTAGGCACATACTCACACTTGGTCCAAAATGACTAGCTTACAGTCACTAATTCACTTTAAGACACATTTTTAGAATTTGTGAATAAAACCAAAGTACCAATAAAAAAGCTGTGAAAACATGAGGAAAACACGTAACAGTGCACAAACAGTGACCAGGTCAAGATTAAAATCCAGATTACTGGAGCTGTGAGGAAGCAATGCTAAACAGTATATGGAACCATGAAAATTAACAAACAAAAAAGCAAATTCTCTGCTTTACAATATAATATATATTACACAAAGTTTGTCTCCTTTGGTTTTGTAATGTGTGATATTAGATTTCCGTATCATACTGTAACTGCCATAAACCCTTTAACTGGACCGTCGGTAACTTCTAAAGCTCCAAACACAATTGCTCCGCTGAGACAGCAACTAAACCCCGGCAGAAAAAGCTTGTGATCAGGCCCTCAGGGTGGCATGCTAGCAGCTGAGCATTCCAGTTTTTAGTAAGGGCACAGGGAGACAAGCTAAAGAAAGTCTCAGTCCTGCATTCCATTGGGATGCTGCCATCCACTGGGCTATATCCAGTGTCATCAGAAATAGCTGAAAGCCTGTCCTGAGTCTGTTGGGTGGAACAGGATCCCTTCTCTATCTTTGTAGTCCTACACACTGCACTTGCCCTTTTCCCTGCATTAAAGCTGTTCATTTCTGACTGTGGACTATGAAATTAATAATATATGTTTTTCTTATTTTCTTTACACCTACTTTTACCCAAAATCAACTGAACAGCTTTAGCCCCACATGCCACCTCGACAAGAAAGGAGAATTAATATGCGATCAGTGTCTACCTGGATATACTGGGCCACGCTGTGAGAGGTAAGTCTGTTTGTCTTTTCTTTACCCTAAGCATTGCCGTGTCTGGATCAATTAGTTTTTCTTTTTATTCTATTTGTTGCCTTAGCTTAAACTGTTTTACAATCCAAGAATGTTACAACATAGTCTTATAAAGAAATATATGTATAAGAAGCCTACTGGATTATTTACCACTATTATGCATCTATTTGCTGTATAATGTTATTTGTTGAGGAATATAATTTGTCTGTCTATATTAATAATGAAATGGTTAAATATTAGAACTTAAAAACTAAAGAAGTTGGTGTGAGGTAGTGGTTAAGGCTTTGCACTTCAAACCTTGAAGTTGTCCGTTCAACTCCCGCTACTAACACTCTGCAACCATGAGCAAGTCACATCACCTGCCTGTTGTCCAATTGGAAAAACAAAAGAAATATAACCAATTCTGCCTCTCAAATGTTGTACTTTGCCTCAATAAAGTCATCAGTCAAAAAACAAGAAATAATAATATAACAAATGAAAATAAGTCTGGTTTCAAGCACATTTTTTTTTAAAGTTAAATGGTGTAAAAAATAAAAATTTTAAGTAAAGATGTTTTTGATAGATGTTTCTTCTTTAGACTTTTTCTTCATGTGTGTACAGCACTATTTAGATTTTATTGTGTGACATGTATTATACAACATATCCAGCAGTTCTTTCATTTTTCTGAACTTGCTTTGTTCAGTACAGCTTTGCCAAGTGTAAAATAAACAAAATTAATAAAATAATAGTAAAATGTGTGAGCTCTAAAATAGTTGTTTTATTTGTTTCTATTGTATAGTTCCATTAAATGTGGGGGCACACAAATTAGAAGCTTGGAAAATGTTTTCATTTTAATCCATTTACACATAAAAGAAATAATACTATTCATCTCACATCTGTCCCCATCATAGTAACACTGATAATTTGCCAGATCATCTCTTTTTATCATTAAGAAAGTGTGTGGGCTTATTACAAGATAGTATATGATGGCAAATGTATAGCTATCTAAGGAATTTATAATGAATAAGTGATGAGAAACAGCCCACACATTTAAAGCATAAAAAACTAGCAGCTGAGTGTGCTTAAGAAGATAAAGTAAAAAATAATACAGTGGTAATTGGAAATGAGTTGGAGTATATTAACATTACATGTTGTGTTTAAAATTTGAATTCCAAGACAAGACAGCTCTTGAGAATCCCTCCCAGAGTACATTTACCACAATCTGAAATAACTTTGAATCATCTCCTCTCACCTGAAACATCTACCATTCAGGAAATGCCTTCTCTTTAAGATACTGCAGTCCTTACCAAAACTAAGTGCTAGACAAATACAAAATGAAACTACTTATCTTAAAATAAACTATGCAGTTCTTTAGAGTGTTTCTTTGAAAGACTATTTTAATATCATTGATTCGTATAATTCTTTTATCGCCAGCAAATTTCCTGTGTAGATTAATTTTCCATATTCCTGTTTTTCGAATCTTCCTAGGACTTCGGTCTATTTAAATCATCTAGTAGTGCTCTCATACAGGGTGAGCTTTGGATGCGCTTTGTGTTGGAATTATCTGTTATCTTTTTTCTAGTGATGGACATGTGTTTCCTTCAGCTAGAAGGTGTCAACAGGGCTTTTGACAAGGAACTAACAGTAGGATATACAATACGAATTCAGGTTTCCTTATCTGCTAGAACCCAATTTGAATGACCATTATTCACTGTTATACCTGAAAAGAGTTATAATATTTTACATTATTTTGCATGAGGTTATCCAAATATTAATAGTTTAATCCATTCATTTTCAGATCACTGTCTGATTTACCATAGGCTAACAGGGCACCAGATCCTCTGTGTATGTCTATGTACAAGGCAATAAACATTCTACAGGTTAATAGCAACACACACCGACTTTTACATTATTTAAATGCTAGCGGGCATAACCTGAGATGTATGAAAGGAACTGCAGTACATTGAGAAATTGCTGAAGATATCTATCTATCTATCTATCTATCTATCTATCTATCTATCTATCTGTCTGTTTTTCTGTCTGTCTGTCTGTCTTTTTTTTTTGGGTAAATTATGCTTATTTATTAATGGTTAATGAGAAATTAGTTGATCTCACTGTGCTGGTGTATATTTAAGAAATTGCAGCAAGTGTGCAAACAATAATCAGCCAGCGTTCTCATTTAAAACACCATTTAGGATTACAGTATTGGCTCTTTAATTTGGAGCTGCAATGCAGGAGCTCCCTTGGGAATCTGACAGTGATATTGCTTGGCGGCACCTGGCTGTAAACATCACTGCAGCTAACTTCTATTTTAAACAGACTTATTTTTGTCTTTTTCAGTGGACAAGTACCACTGTTTCTCAAGGTAATAATCTTTTAAAAAAATAAACCATTGAACCAAATCAAAAATACAAATGCATTTTGTGGAGGCCAGTTTGTCATTTTTACATTACTTCTGCACTAAGAACTTTGCAAAAGCAATCAGCAAACACAGAGTAACACTTGGGTATTATTTACCACACCACAGAAGCTGTGGGGCAACAAATTATGCTTCCATAAGAAATTAGTGTGATGGATTTTAGATGGTAATTTTTATATGACTTGGTTGCGCAATTAGTCTGAGGAAATTGCATACCAGTGGGATGAAGCTGTTCCCCAGAAGCAGACTGTAAATTCCTTGTTTCCAAATGGTCTGATATTTCAATTTAATGCATGGTTAGCTATCCATCTCCTGAGATCCCTTATACAATTTCTTAAGAGTTCCTGTGATTTTTCCTTATCAACAGATGTTATTTTCTTTGCTTTCATAGTAAAATGTTCAATCTGCGTACAAATTAATGCAATCTGTAGTATGAGGAAAGATGTAATATAATTTGAAAAAAATAATATTTATTGATGTGAACATATATTATCTCTTGCAAGGAGCTGAAGCCTATATGACAGCAATGGGTACAAGGCAGGGACCAACCAGACTATTGAAGGTACACACCAAATTAGTGTTAGAGTCATTGATTCAAGTAGTGAACATATCTTAGAGTGGCTGAAATTGGAACACTTAGAAGAATACCATTTGGACACAGGAAGAATATGCAAACATCACAAAGGCATGAAATGAAACCCAAGTCCCAATATCTTTCAGTCAGCAGCAGTAACCACCAAACATCTGCGCTTCGAAAAATATCTAGTATTAAATAAGGACAGTGTGGGTGTGCATTTTTTAGTGTTGCTGTTTCCATGCTCATGCAGCCCTAGTTCATATCAATGTCTGCATAGAGTTTTGACATTCTCTTTGTGTTTCAGTGGGTTTTTTCTTGGTTCTCTAGTTTCCTTCCCCTTCCAAAAGCATATATGTTAGATTGATTAATGGCCGTAAATCTGGTGAATATGAATGATTCTGCTTGTGTAGACAATTATGCCATGTGATGTGGTACTCCATTCTATTGCAATAATCAGGTTCATAAAAAAGTGTAAATGAATGAAAGATTAATGAAAATCTGTACAATAATTACTTGAATCTATATATTTTACTTGGAGCAAACCAATGGTCATGTCAGGATGCATGGCCCAGTTTAAGCCTGTTTCTCTTTGGATAATATATGACTTACCGCAGAACATAAATATTATTTAAAGGCAGCCTTGTTGATCTGTTTTATTGTTGTTGTCTTGGGCTAGGTCTGCACTACTTCATCTTCATTTAAAAAACAGCATTTTTAAATGCTAGCATTTTTACATTGTTTACAAAAGTATCACTGCCCACACTAAAATGACTGAAAACACATATGACATGGCTGTTCGCCTACAATGGGTGTGTGTGCATCAGTGGAAACAGGGAGGAAGAAGTGTCATACTTTAAGAGAAAGAGATAACAATGATAAAGAGTTGCCAGTATCAGTCTGGTCACCTGGTATAACTGGTTGTAAAGAATAAAAAAATGCATGCAATTATTGTGCAGTCGTCATTGCAGACGTGAATTCAGAACAGAACTGGCTTTGAATTCTTCTGACAGGAAGAGGCAGGTTCAGGTGGATAAATACTGGAAGTGATATCAGAGGTGTCATAGCTGTCTATCATCCAGTCTGCAGAGGGTGGAAGAGAGAAAGGCATTAGGACACAGTGCCAACCCTGGAGGGGCAGTAAGAATTGCAGTCACTACAGCTCTTGTACAGCTTTTGTGCACACACATGATACCTACATGCTAGACATTCATTTGCAGCTTGCATTTACACATGGAAAACACTATGTTGATCTGTAGAAAATACAAACTTGCACTGCTACCATTAATTTATAGCTGCCTGACAACATTCCTTAAAATGTCCTCTTTTAAGGCCCGATCATGATATTTCTCCATAAAAATATTGCATAGTGGATGATTTGCATACTACAGCTCCACAAGTGTTTTGCAGTCATGCTTGCTAACATGAATTTGGTTTCTGATTAATTGTCATTTAAATGCAAAAGAGTGTACATCCTACCCTATTTATTATTTAGTTATATTTTATTTCTGTATATGATAGATGTTTGGTTCCTACCATGTTCCAGATGTTGTTGGGATAGGCTTCACCTCCATGACACTGATGTATACTAAGAGAGCTTGAAAATGGATGGATATACTGCTTTGCTACTCTGTTCAGTATGAGAAACGCTATTCCTAGAAAAAAAAAATTAATTTTTTGAGGATGACACTCATTTCCATAAAAATCTACATAATTTAATTTAAAATATATTGCATATTGGTAATCTATTTAACATGAATATTATTGTCATCAATGTAATCATTAATCTGAAAAAGCACTTTTTTGACACCTATACAGCAGCTTAGTTAAACCAATTTAAAACAGGTTGTTTTTGAATAAGTTAAATTCCTAAAGGGATGTATTTAAGTCAAAAGATATTGGTCTTCCAAAATGCTTTCATCCATTTGTATATCTTTAGAAATGGAAGCAGCAATATGTGATAGCCATGTTCATTCCCTCAGGAATGCTGCTGTTTATTGGAAGAGGTTAATATAATTTTCACGTATGCAGTGTTCCAATTGAATGGTTAATTTTCACATTAGACTGTCCAAACCAATAAACTGTTCAATTAATTAAACTCTGTCACTGACACACATAGTATTGCACTATATTAAATCACTCATTTCTGCATTTACTAAACATGGAAAAATAAAACAAAAGTATTTTTTTTTTCTCTTTTGTCAAGTCAAATCTGAAGTAAAACAATGAGTGTCCATGCTATAATAGATACATCACATTTTAAATCTAATTAATAATGAGAAGACAAGGAACTCAAGAAAAAAAGGAATTAATTGTTGAGCCTAATCACAGAGTACAGCTGTCAAAACTTTTTTCTTTCCATCTGAAATAAGGTGCTGCACAAAGACGCCTAATTGTCTTCATAGAAAGCAGGATCATTTTGAGATTTGAGTTCATTTCTGATCATGTACATAATGTGCACTTTCAATTTTTTGAAACTGCAGGTGTGCTGATGGGTACTATGGCCGCCCTGCAGAGCCAGGAGGCTCCTGCCAACCATGCGAGTGTAATGGCAATCTCGACTTGTCATCCCCTGCGAGCTGTGACCCTGTCACGGGCGCCTGCCTGAAATGCAAGGACGGATTTAGCGGCCAGTATTGTGAGAGCTGCTCAGACGGATATTTTGGAGATGCTATTATAGCCAAGTCCTGTCAGCGTGAGTACACTTTTATTTCTATTCTTACTGTGATCCCTAGATTTTTTTTTTTTGTAGTAAAAGTTCCAGTGTGTAACCTTGGTAAGAAAAAATGCATTTCAATTTGATCAAATTATGAGCACTTTATATTGTAGTAGTTTTTCCCCCCGACCATTATAACATTTGTGATATTTCTTGTAGTTTGCTTTTTGCATTTTTACACTTAAATGACTGCTTTTATGGATGTGGAGTGAAAGTAAATGTATGGGTGAAGGTTAACTCTGTGTCAGGCTGCATTCATTCTCAGAAAAAAAACAGTACTCTAAAGCTTTAAAGTAATTTAAGAGTTTCAGGTGCTATAAATATATCCTCATGAGTCTTTATCAATCCAACATCAGTCTTTAGGATCAGTAAAGAATGAAAAGGAAATTGACAGTGTGAGAAAGAAGCATTCACAATGTCCAAGGTTTTCTGTGCCCACACCAAAGAAGTATAATACAAAGCTTAACTGAGGAAATTTTCATGACAGTACATCCTAAACAATATTATAACCAGACTCCAAAAAATAAGCAGGCAATGCGATATATTGGATATAACCCTGGACTTTAAGCCATAAGGATGGAGGTTCATTATCTGATTTACAGTGTGACACTTTTCTCCAAAATCTGTGTAAACAACTGTAGTTTTTCTTGAATGTTTAAATCATCTTGAGGAAAGTATTCATTTGTATCCACAGTGCAATGGGCACAATATAAAATACAACCTTGTAGGGGTCACCAGTCCACCCTAGGGCATCCTCCATTATACTCACATTCAAACACTCACAAAGATCCAATTTGAAATCACAACATTCACATGGGCACATTATTCAAACTGAGGATGCTGGATCTATGAGGTAGCATTGATAAGCACTGCACCACTGTGCCAGTACCCAAAAATGATATTCAAAAATGGTATAACGTATGTACCCAATGGAAAGTCAGTAAAAATGAAGGTTTAGGTTATTTTGACATTTAGTTGCCCTCCCTACAAATCCTCCCCCAAGATGACATCCTAGTAACATTACTGCATAGTAAAAGAGGTTGCTTGAAAAAATATAAAAATAGGCCAGACGTGATTTTTCCAACATCTTAGAAAACTCTGCCATTCTGAATCTTCTCTACATTATAGTCCCAAGATTTAACAGAGAATGGCACAATGGACAAAAAAAAATCCAGTGAGAACCAGTTCTGTTCATAAAAATGTTTTACCACATTTATGAGATAACTGAAGAATGGACAGACTTGTTCTGGTCTCAATAGACAAACAAAAGTGTTTTACAACATTGATATGAAAAAAAGTTGTTTCTAAACACATAACTCCCTGAACCTTGAAGTAGATAGCGTAGCTCTTATGTCTCTTTTTGCTATTTGTTGCCTTTGCTCATCGGACACTCCAGCCCACTTATGGATACTAGACAACAATACAGCTGGGCACAGGCAACAGATGTTTTGTCGTTCAACATAGATAGATGTCTAACATCCTATTTGACTTCTAGTTAATTTCTTACTGTATTTTTGCATATTTCTAAAATGTTTTTGATTCGTGGGAGGCTAAAGTTGGGGTGTGAGACGGAACAGTG
Source organism: Polypterus bichir lapradei (assembly GCA_026402145.1). Taxonomy (NCBI): domain Eukaryota; kingdom Metazoa; phylum Chordata; class Cladistia; order Polypteriformes; family Polypteridae; genus Polypterus; species Polypterus bichir. The sequence continues at coordinate 115,723,582 of JANRMT010062791.1, forward strand.
CCTGTGCAAGTTTGGTGTTAAGGTCTGTCTTTTTCCTGCTTATTTGGGGAGTACAAGCAGGTTTACTAAGGAGAGAGGGAGGTATTGGGATGTTTTGTTCATTGGTTCATGCTTTTAATTGTAGGAGGGAACCAATGGAGTAAGTCTCAAGAGCTGCAGTGACATGTCTGGGTACTGGTTTAACTATTTACATAATCCTGATTTTTTCACTTATGTTTCTCCTCTTTCATTTTCATTGCTAACTTAATGGTATTGTTCCAGAAAATTCAGAGCTTTGGTTAATATGCAGATTTGAGGTCCTTCGTACATAGGTCATATAACAGTGTGTATGGGACCAAACCCTGCAAATGATTAATTTTTAGGCTTCAGAAATGTGACTTTTTTGCTTTCATTATAGGAATCAAAAATACTACCAACAATCCCACTTAAATTATTAAATGCTGCTCTGAATTCTATTTACAGTATTTTTTTTAGAAAGCTCAATCCCTACTCTCCTTAATATAAATTATTTATTATTATTTGTAAAATGTTAATGAGAAGGATACATATCCTTCTGGACTCAAAACCTTCAAATCTAGAACTTAAAGTGGATTTGGACTCTGTGATCAAAGGGCCCTCATCTGGCCCTAATGGCTTTTTGGTTAAATTCTGGCACAAATATTGATTTCCCTACTAATATGGCTATAATTACACTTTTAATTAAATAAGGTAGTGAATTTCGTGAATGTTCAAATAACAGCCCATTATGTTTCATTGATTCCAGTGCTCAGCTTCTGGCAATACATCTTACCAGGAGCCTACAAATTGTCATCCACAAGTCAGTACACCCAGATAAGACTAGCACTTTCATGTTTATTATGTTGCAGACAGCATCTGCTACCGTCTTCATGTAATTAATGCATATCCTACTTTAATATCTGCAGCTGTTCTTCTCTCACTAGATACAGGGAAGACATTTGACCAAGTAAACTGGACCATTTTTGTTGGGTTTAAAGTTTAATGGGGTTTGGGGAAGATTTTATTATTATAGTCACGCACCTGTATTCTTTCCCATCAACGGTCATATTTACTAATGCTGATATCTTCCAGCCCTTTTAAATTTGCACAGATGACAGACAAGGCTGTTCACTATCTTATCTCTTCTTGAATCTTTCCATTTAACTTCTTGCCTTTTCTCTTTGTAAATTGAATTTGCCAACCTTTATTGATAGATGTGGCATTCCTTGAAAAAGTTCTTTATTAGCCAATGACTTAAGCCTCTTTCTTGATAAAGGCCCCACAGCGTTCCTTCATATCCTTAATTTGATTGGTTCTGTTTCCTTTAAATTACTTATTTCTGTTATGAGCACCAGGCTCAGGAAACTCAACAATAGACTTTAAAGTCAAAACAATACCTCAAAACTCCATAAAGGCCTCAAAGGACAAGTGAGCCTGGCATAGAAACAAAAATAGGTAAGTTCTACAACCAAGAAAACGGTCAGGCTTATGAATCTCAAAAAGGACTGGGAAAGCGTGAAACCTTTTGCCCATGAACACAACAGATTTGCTTAATAATTGTAAAGCTTATTTACAAAATATTAAAAAATAATCAGCAAACTATAAATTGTTTTCTCCTAAGAGGCACCCCGAGCAAAAGCAAAACCAGTAATAAAGAAAGCATGCTTAAAAAATGCTCAATTATTTATAAACAAAACAATACTTATTAAATAATAATAACAATAAAATACAATAAGAAAGAAAAGAAAATGATATTAAAAGTGTAATCACAAAAGAATTTGCAAAGGGCAATAAAAACAAAAGAAACTAGAGCCAGGGATGAAAGCCTACCAATAACATGACACTTTGGCACAGTTGCACTGTCCATCCTCTTGTCAAACTTATTTAAATTCTTTGGTATAGTTATCATTAACATGATTCAGGACATCATTGCCTCTACCTATCACTGGATCTTACAAGACATTAAAGAATCCTTTTCTGCCTGGTCTCTTTTGGTTCTATCTTTACATTGTCACCATTAATACAATGAGCATTGTACAATTCATTGTATCAGTGCCATGCTCTGTCTTCCCCACCAGTCAAGTATTTGTTCAAATCCCTTTTCCCCACTTTCTTTGGAATGTTAAATACCTTCATTCTCTAAACCAAGTGGTGTGCTGCCATAAATTCTAGAACTTGGGTTTATATCCTCTGGCTGATCTGGAGTTGGATTGACCATTCTACCAATCCATCACTGTTGTTCTGTACTGAATATTGACTTGTTTACCCTTGTTCTATTATTTTTGTCCCCTTTGCCTCTCTGAAGGTAAATGCCCAACCTGGTTATCTTATCTCTTGGGAAGTGGCATCATATTGAAAGAATTCTGGGCTCCAACCTGAAATGGCATTCTCATATCCCACCCTTCCACAACGATGCCTCTCGAATTGATAGACATATCACCCTCTTTCAGTTTTACCAACCAATAAAGAACCTTGGTGATATTTCAAATGTGTGTGTCTTCAAATTTTCAAGGTTTCTATTTTTACTTCTTCTTTCTTTTTATCTGATGTCAGTTTTAAAGACATGCAGAGTTACATCATCTTCTCTCTTTCCTTCCCCTCACACTTCTTTTCTTCTTTTTGTTTGCTTTCTTACTTACTCTCCATAAAAAAACATTCATCTCATAATATGTGGCACTGAATAAACCAGATTAAAATCTGTCATCTATACATTTAGTCTTACAGTATGGTCTTCCATTCTGGAACATCTTATCCTAAAATACCATTAGTAAAAGTATCACTCTTTACTCCAAAACCCTAACTATCAACATATTCTTATTCAATTCAAGCATTGTTTATTTCTTGGGTCAGCATACCAGGGTGATGCTGGTAGTTTAGTAGAGTGATTATTTATTTTTATTTTTTAGCACACATTAGGCTTCACTAAGCATATTGATTACCATGTAGATGCATATCTAATCATTGTTAGTTTTTTATCAAATAGTACTACCGGGGGGTATTAGGCAATGGCACAAATCGTGTATCATCTCAAGAAAGTTTTATGAATATCTGATAAATAACCCCAGATGGATCCTTTGGGGTGCAATTAAAGATGTATTTGTAGCCATAATATCTGTAATGACTGTGCAATGCTGTTTTTTAGTATATGCTGAAATACTGAAAAAGCTGTTTCTAGCAACTTGTTCAACCCATACCTTTAAGAATTCAGGCTTCAATGGAGGCCTGAGTGTAAATAACCACTAACTAAAGAATTTAAGGCAAAAGCACAATGTTACTGACATAGGCCAACTGACTATCCTGCTTCTCCCAGGACACTTTATCATTTTATTAGCAAACATTTCAGTTCAGAATTGTATAAAATAAAGAAGATTAAGAATGGCCTTTTCTGTTAATAACTGCTGCATGCTAAATTCCCATTCCATGAGAAAGAACAATAACTTATGAAAACAGCAGAGTCAAATACAATAGAAGTTGAAAAGAAGGGAAGCAGGGTGTACCTGCATTGTGATGGATTAGCACATAAAGTTTTCTATTGAATTTTAAAATGGATGGATGGATGGATTTATTATCACATTACAATGAATAATACACAGATCAGTGAAAAATACCTTCAGTACTATATCTCATGCATTAATATTTCAACCCCCAGACGAACTATGTAATCAGAGAGCCCAATGTACAATAGTCCATCACAGGTATTGAGACATCAGAGTAATTAACAAAACTTCTTTATTTTAAAACAGACTATTTTAAAAATGCTTTAGACCATTCCTTGAAAAGAACATTTTTATTTGTTTAAAGTGAAGTAAGACATCCTGGTAGTTTTGGATACTTCCAAGTAAGTAACATAAGAGAACAAACATGCAATGAAGAGTAAGGTATTACAATATTTTTTTCATAACAGCTTTTGCATTATCAGGTTTTATTTTGAATAATGCTATTAGATAATCTATAGAGCAGAAATGAGAATGTTGAGATGGATGTATTGGGGTACAAAGAAGGACATAATAAGAAATTAGACAATCAAAGGCACAACAAAAGTAGGATAGATATCTAAAAAAGTACAGGAAAGAAGGTTGAAGTGGTATGGACATATGATGAGGAAAGACAATAAATATGTGGGCAAAAGAGTGGTGGGAATGGAAGTACTGGGGAAGAGGGGACGAGAAAGCGAGGGAGCCCAAAGCAGAGGTGGAAGGATAAAGTAAAAGAAAATCTGAAGGTAAATGCTTAACTGCTGAGGATGTGCACGACTGAGCTGATTGGAGAAGGTTGACCAAGATCATCAGCCTCACATAGAAATGGGGAAAGATGAAGAAGAAGAAGAAGACATCCCAGGGATATATTTTGAAGTGCCATGCAATTCCCATTAACCACGTATAATTGGTTCTGACATTTCCAAATTTGATTTTTTTTTTCTTATGTCCTTTTTGTACCCTGCAGCTGGTTGTTTAGGAAATATTTTGAGGCCTGCATCGTAGGAAACCTTACCAGTCATATTAATAGTATAAGATATCTCAAATAAACAAAGGAAAATTATGCTGTTGGATGCAATGCTGTCAGAAGGGTTCATGACTCAAAACTTGAAAGACCCAACACCCCATGAAGTTTTAAGTAATTATTTCCTTATATGGTAAAAGCAGAGCTGTTATTTACAATGTGCCCCAAAAGAGCCCAGTGTAATGCAAGTACTAGTATTACAGCATATGTTATTTAAAATGTTACTGCTTGTCTTCAAATATATTCTGTGTACAAATTACTATACTGTAGAAGAGCGGAGCTGTCACACACAGAACCAATTTAGTCTTCCTCAGTTAACCAAATATACAGATCTGTGGGATGTGTGAGGAAGACTGCAGTACCCAGAGGAAAAAAACAAAAATAAAGAAACATGCACACACAGGGAGAAGAAAGCAAGAACCACACAAAAAGTGACTGGGCTTAGAATCAAACTAAGGACTCACCTGAGTGCTATGAGATATTTGTTATAACGTTTAGGCTTTTCTCAGTGCAGCTTCATCTTGTTTAAATCAGTGTCTTAAGGTAGATTGATAGTAATTGTGAGGATTTCTAAAATAGTAATAACAGTGTTTATGTTTAATATTAATATACTTCCAGTACAAGTGAAATACTTGTAACTTTAAAAAAAAGCCAATAGGAAAATTGTTCATGCTTTCAAATCCTGATGTAATACAGAAGTACTGTAGTCCTTGCCTCCCAGCTGCTAGCACTCTGTACAAGCTGTTTGGTGATTCACTTTCAACGGCTGATGATTACAATACCAGATGCTGCACAAATGCAGTATTTAAACATGCAGCTCATATCTTGGAAAAAAGGCAAACATTCTCACTCAGCACTCTAATTTTGCATGACTGCTTAATAAAAAACAAAAGTTTTTTTCTTACCTCATAGGCATTCCTTTAGAGAAACGTCTTATGTTGTGTAGTACGTATGATTGAGTAGCAGAAATTTCAATGCTGCTTTAATTAGGATTTAATTATGATTGTTGCCCAAAAGTAACCTGCAGCCGTTTTCTCTACCTACCAACGGAATGCCAGTTTTCATTAACCACTTTTTGAATCAAACAGTACTAAAATGTTTGGTTAACTCCTTTGGTGAAAGCATTACTGGTCAATGGTGAGTAAAGTCGGAAATATCTTTAGGCACAATTTGATCTATCCTTTTCCTTTATTTCTTGTGAGATAATTCATCTTGCTTTGTATAGTCTTACTTGTCTCCATAACATAACAATTGAATTAAACAGGAGATAACAGTATTTATAATCAAGCTGCTCTGGAATATTTTGTGACTGTTAGTAATCAGCTGACATGAGAAATTGTGATGCTTTAAGAAACAATTCAACAGCAGCTCCAAAAAAGTAGATTTTATTTGAACATTGTTTTGAAGAAATTGTTTGTTTGACAAAACAATTATGGGAGGTTAGTGTTATGTTTCAGCCAGTGTTGCATCCCTGGCATCCCTGTGTTTTTTTGTCTATTTAATCTTTTTGTTGTTTTTCAAATATTTTTTGTATGTTACATTGTTATTTTTATTTTTGGTTTGTTTACTGTTATTATGGTGGGCTGGTGCCCTGCCCAGGGTTTGTTTCCTGCCTTGCGCCTTGTGTTGGCTGGGATTGGCTCCAGCAGACTCCCATGACCCTGTAGTTAGGATATAGTGGATTGAATAATGGATGGATGTTTACTGTTATGTATTATAGTGTATTTATGGGTTTTATTGATGTTTTTGAATTATTATTATTTTTATGTATTTTCTGTGATGATTATAGCTATGTACTATTAATATAAATGTCCTGATGTTCCTTGTGCTTTGTGGCTGAAACCACAAGGGGCTGGGCCACCTTAACACTCATTCTGAACCCTTTTGCTGGTTATTTAAAGCAACAGCTGAAAAAGTTCAGTTCAGGAGATCATTGTTGTGTGTTTTTGTTAATCTGTTTTGTGGATACAAGGGTCCCCCCATATCTGCAGGATCTACATTCCTTGTCCCACTGCAGATCAGTGGAAGACCAGCTTAGGGAGACACAATCAGGCAGATGCACTGGCTCTCTGCTCTTGTCATTTGAAACTTCGCAATGATCCTTCCGCTGGTTTACCTACGGAAAACAAGTTACAGCTTTTACTTCCTATACAGTCAAGTTCAATCATCATGTAGCCACTCTGCCAAAGGCCATGAGCAATTGCGGCAGTGCCGATCTGAGGATTTCACTAAACCATCCAATTGGTAGTAGTGATGGGTGATGTGTACAAAGAACAGGGGCTTAATCAGTGTGAACTTATGGTCAGCACTAACTGGGAATTCCGTGTTCATGGGGATCAATTGTAAGCCCTTGCCTCCATCACAAATGAGGCTCAGTGGCTTACCCATATGCCGGTTAGACATATGTTGATCCACCCAGGGCATCAATGGTCATCACAGACCTGTTATTACTGCTGCATGAGAAGCATCTCAGAATTTTTTTTTTCTGCTGTGCATGGCTACAAATAGGAGCTTGAAAATTCTGAGGGTTTCAAAATATTTTTCAATTTTGTACACATGAATAAGAGAATCTATAGTAAGGTTTTACTGTGTTAAGCAAATCAAAAGTATTATTTATAGCCATGCCGTGGGCATGCAATACCATGACTAATTGGCCAGGTGGCTGGAGTGGGTAACATAAAAAACAGAGGCCAATGGAATCATTCATGTTGGATGCTGTTGGCAAGCACAGTTAATTCAATTTTGTGAATTTTTAATTTTTGGATTTTTTTTTTTTGGTTAATATTTTCCATGGGCAACTGAAATCACAGATGGAGAATTTGCGGTTGAGGGGGTAACACTGCATTGTTAATTTAACTGGATTTTTCTGGACTTTTTTTGCACAGTTTAAAGGATTGTGCTTTCTGGATTTTATATATGGACATTGTTAGCTTAGACAGAACACAACTTTCATTTGTGTTTAATTATTGAAATGAGGCACCAGTTTAAAAAAGTGGACAGCTGAAACATACAGACAAATTGTAAAAATGTACAAATGAAAGTTTGGAGCAACTTAAATACTTAGTCACAGGAAAGCCCTGCATGTTCCGTGCGGTAAGCACTCACTTTTGAATTATTCATCACTTATTTTAAACTGCATGACAACCAGTGTTAACTCTAGGAACTGACATGGCATGAGCCAAAATTTTTAGTTGCATTTCCTTGTGAATGCTTATATTATGCAATATAATTTACCTATTATGGTATGTATTTATTAAAGTACACATACAATTTATTAATTTATTCATGAAGCTGAATAGATATATTGCCCATGATGTTAAAAAACATTTATGTGGAACTTGAACCTATACCATTTTACTTACAGCCAGATTATTAAAACTAATTGAAAGCTGATTTAAAATTGCTACAAATCACTATTCTGTGTTGGTATAAAACTCAGAAAGTAGACTTGAAAAGAAACACATTTTAGTTTATTTTTGTCTGTCATTCATTTACTGCCTGGCACTCTCTGTGTACTTAGCTGTAATCAAATATATGAAGCAGGCTCCCACAATTTATTGTTGTACACGTTCAGTTTAGAGGAGGAAGGACTGACACACAGACATCAGCAGCAGTTAATGGCCCTTTAAGGTCCCATTATTAGGCCTTTTGTCACATGCAGCTTGGCTAACTCCCTTAGTTGGCTTCAGGAAGCACTACTCTCTTTCTAAGCTAATTCTCATTGTCGGCTTCAGGGGTACCTGATAATGCCTGGAGCTTCCTCATGTTGCTATTGCACCTAGTGTTACTGTGTATTCATGCTAACCTGTATTTTTGTCTGTGTCATGTAATTTGTACGCTATCTAAACTTGTTATAGTGTTCAGACTTCAGAGACTGCACAGAGTGAAGTTCACTATATAAAATTATTTGACCTGACTTAACATTATAAGACTCTAGTTCTAAGAATAAAAAAGTGAACCAACTCTGAAGTATAAATGGCACAATTTATCAGCTAACACAATCTATAATTCGGGGACAGGCACATTTTTACCCACAGTGTACCTCCTCACAGTGTCTTATCTTGAATAAATCTACCTGGTCTTGGACTATGTGGGTCCTCTTGTAAAATACTATTTGGACCCACTGCATTTTGCCTGTCAGACATAGATTAAAGTTTAAGATGCAGTGACCTATCTGCTCTTCAAGGCTTACAGTATTACCCTCAGAAAAGGCTGGCAGCACTGCTTAGATTTTGTTTTTTGATTTCTCAAGTGCCTTCAATACCATCCAGCTATGCCTGTTAAGGTGTAAGGCTTACATGGATAAGCCTGTGGTGTCATGGATAATGGACCATCTGTCCAGTAGGCTGCAGTTTGTGATGCTCAAGTACTGTACTGTATGGATGTGGATGTGAGCAATGCTGGAGCACCACAAGGAGTCAGTCCTGTTCAGCTTGTATACATCAGACTACAAATATAACTCCACATCAATTACAGAAATTGTCCTGCATATAGGACTCAGAGGAAGAGCTCTGTTTCCTGGGGCAAAGAGAATTTTATGCATCTCACCATCAGCAAAATCAAGCAACTGGTTTTCGATTCGACACACCACGGAGTCTCTGCACCCAGTCACTATTCAGGGAGTGGATGTGGAGGTGGTACAGTGCTATAGATGCTTGGAGGTCCACATCAGTGACATACTGGATTGGTTTAGTAACAAAGAGGAACTATATAGAAATGGCACAGCAGACTCTTCTTTCTTAGGAAACTGCATTAGTTTGATGTCAGTAGTGACATCCTCTACATGTTCTATAGCTCTGTGGTAGCCAGTATAGTATGTTTGGCCAGTATTTTACTGCATTATCTATCTATCTATCTATCTATCTATCTATCTATCTATCTATCTATCTATCTATCTATCTATCTATCTATCTATCTA
>JANRMT010062791.1:115733006-115767067 GCA_026402145.1 Polypterus bichir lapradei
CTATCTATCTATCTATCTATCTATCTATCTATCTATCTATCTATCTACAGTATCTAGTAACTTTGCCACTAAGAGGAAAGATTCATTTTTTACTTTCTGTTTAAGGTTTATTGCATAGTTAAAGAAAACAGTCTATCATATTCATTATTTGGCTCACAGTAAGTCACACATAAAAGAACATCAGATCTCCACAGCTGGTTTTGTATTTCCACAAAATAATGCTGGTCCTCCAGCTCTGCATAATCTACTCTATATATATATATATATATATATAAAATCCTAAGCCTAAAAGTGCAACAGTGATGTTTTTAATGTCACATTTTTTGTCATTCTTTAAATCAGGCATATTTTAAAACCTACATATATATGTTTGGTATCATTCTTTTCAGAATTTATCGAACTTTAATGTGATGTTGTAAGATTTTCAGATTCATATTCTGTTTTTAAATTATAAACTAAAAAATATCAAGAACTCACGTCTCACAAGACGGGACTTTGTGCCAAAAGATTTAACCATGCCCGGTTCTGGAAATAAAACGCAAGCAGTAGAACAGCTGCTGTACAGGCTTTTAAATGTTTGAAACACAGCACAAGATGCAGATCATGCAGCACGGCAGCAGCAGCAAGCCAGCCGCTGATTGAGCAAAGAAGAGGCTAAAAAAAACTGTATTTGTTTCCCATTGTAGCACCATTTAAGAGGGGGTTTTGGAGGAGCGACCACGTCTCCTTGGGGTGCATTCAGCCCTCCTCTTCACAACGCAAGTGGCAGAGACGCAAAGTGGCTGGCGAGCAGGGGGAACCCCCTAGTTCCAATATAAAAATGGAAGGCTGAGATAGCTGATGGGGAAAAGTGACAAACACTTTGATTTATTGTTATGTTTTACAATTACATCATGTAACTATGGTTGGTAACAAGGATGTGATGGGCCTTGTCCAAAAAATAAATTAGGCCCCCGTTATGTGAAATTAAACTAAAGCAATTACAAAAATGACCACCATTAATGAGATACTTCAAGCACACAAGCTACATAAAAGTTCAGTAGTCATGATTAATCCTTACGGAGCTGTGGTAGTGATAACATCTTTAACCTTTTCATCCCAATGTAGGCAGGCAGGTTAATTGTAAAGCCTTATGAAACAACAACCATGCAGTCAGGGGCCCACCTGCACTGCCTATATTGTAACCATTTACTATTCTAAGTAGCAGTTTAGGTTAGTAGGTCAATGGTTAAGTATCCTCAAATGGCTCACTATGTATTTTGGGCAATCACTTTATCTTCATAGTGTCTATATTCATATAAATTAAGAGGTTTTGTACATGAAAAATATTGCTATTGTATTTACTATGAAAGATAAACCAGTCCTTCTCAAGTCCAATCAACCCAATTTTAGGTCATGGGTTAGGGCAAACCTTGGACTGGGCACCAGTCTATTACACACACATGCACACAAATAAACACATATGCACAATTAGTCATTCCAAGTCATTTTAGAGACACAAGTCCATGTTACTAACTCAACATACTCATTACCTAGGCCAATTCACATAGAGTTTGCTTGAGCTTTGAAGACAGGTCTGCTTTTCAGTATACCAATGTGATTCACACTTAAAAAGAAGTTGTTTAAATGAACTATTTTATTTTGAGCTGTTTTATATCTTTAATCATAAAATTATTTAATGAGACTCGGACATTTGAATGCTTCATGATAGTTTTTATAAACCGACAAAAGTAAAAGTATCAAGGTTCACAATCACTCTCTGCAATGATTATTTCTTTGGGACTGCTTGTAGACTGTTTAGGCCTTTAGCTACATTTTTTATAGCCTAGAGCCAACTGTTTGATGCAGACATAATGCCTTAAGCTTTTGATTTTGTTTGCATAATTTATTAGAATTTGTATGAATTTACCACTACAGATAGAACTGTTAAATTACCCCAGATTGCGCCCGTCAGAGCTCCAAAGGATAGTTTATCAATAAAAAATATGTACAAGTAAGAAATGTAATCCATATATTTTGTACAAAAACAATTTAGTACAAATTGGTTCAATGTTGGCATCTGGTTTGCCGTCGCCTGGGGTCTATTCTGTGTAGAGTTTGCATGTTCTGTTTGTGTGCATTTCCTCCTGGGACCCAGATTTCCTCCCAGAGCCTGAAGACACGCTGTTTGATTGATTGGATGCCCCAAACTGTTTATATGTGAGCAGCTGTGTTGGACTGGCACTCCTTCACTGATTACTGCCTTAAGGCATTTACTCCAGGGATAGGAACTGGTTTTCAGTGGCCTTGTGCAAAAGTAAGTAGATTAATAAAATGGACAGTTGGAAAGAACGTAGTAGAATTTATTGGGTTTAATTGAAAGCACCTGAAGTAAGCATTTGATGTTTATACATCCTTTTTCAGTAGCAGCATAAGGAGTATGGTGGGAAATAATCTTCAATTGATGATATACAAGAATAAAGTAATTTAAAAACGTGAATCTGTTCTATTCAAAAGCTGGGGCTTTTCTTCTTGGGATCTCCTTAAGACACATTATTAAATCAGTCATACACAGAAACACTTCCATTGCCTGCTACTGACCAAATGTTTGTGACACATGGAAAGCTTAAAACAAGCCTTCTACTTTTGAAAAATTTATAGAAGCTACACTTGCAACCTGAGAAAATAGTGTGTAGGTGACTACGTCATTTACTGTGCCTCAGCCATGGACAGCTTCCCCCAAACTAACAGTGATCCTAAATATTTTCTTAAAAGATACAAAACCTATACAGTGGTGAACACAGCACATAATAAACTAAAGTAATTAATTTTTATTTTCACAGGGTGGGGCACATGCAGCCACCCTAATCCTGACACAGACAGGCTGAGACACAAGTTTGTCACACAGCACACGGTTTATTTACACGTGGGGTAGCAAAGGATGCAACACAATAGCCACAAAACAGCAAAGTAAGCACAGTCCTCCACACAGGCTTTGTCCTCTTCCTCTTGATTCAGGCCTTCCGCCTCCACTCCCTCTCAGGCAAGCTTCGTCCACCCTCTCCCGATTTTGGTTCCTTGAATGGAGTGAGGCGGCTCCTTTTATTCTTATCCTGGGAGTGCTCCAGGTTACTCATTGGTATTACCTGGAATGACTCCCAGGTGTAGTGGAAGTCTATTATAGGGCTCTGCAGCTTTCCGTGGCAGTTCCCATGGAAACCAACAGGGCTGTATGAAACTCCAGCTTCCAGAATGCCCTGTGGTAGTCCATGGTGCCACAGCCACCCAGGAGGGCTGCCCTCTAGCATCCCAGGGGAGGTATTGCCTCAGTGATGCTCTCTCCCCCAGTCTTTCCATTTCGTTGGCTACCCATCACAATAATTGTTTGTAATAATTTTTATAATGAAACTCAAACATATTCCTCATGGGATTCAATATCACTACAGGATAGCATGTTATTGGAACATTATAATTATTTTAACAAGAATATGCCATTCAGCCCACTAAAGCACATCCTAGTCACTTAATATTTCCAAAATTACACTGAATTGAGTATTGAAGGTCCCTGCTATTTTCCACACTAATTGTAAACCTACTTCATGTTTCAAAAAATCATTTATTGTTTATGCGAAATCTACTTTTATCAATTTTCCATCTTTGCCTTTGTGTTCTTGTTGAAGAATAACAAAATAGCAGCTTGGAACTGCTGTACTAATTTCCTTCATCATTTTGAACATGCCAGTCATGTCACCTCTTAAACTTTGCTCGCTTATTAGGTTTTAATCGGTCAATCTTTCCTCATAATCCATAACTTGCAGCTGCTTTTCTCTTTACATTCTCTAATGACGTTATGTGTTTTTGTAATATAAAGACCAAACACAGCACATAGTACAAATATATAATGTATATACTCACGTATAAATTGGGTCTTGAAACCCGAAAAATCATAAAATCAGACCCCAACTTATATTTTATTATTTGTTTTCACATCTTCTTGCTTCCTTCAATCTCACATCAGTGTCTCAGATGCATCGAATTTTGTTGCAGCAGCGCAGTTACCAATTTCTTTTACTACTTCAACAACGTTTAATTTAAAACCAGCTTAATCTTTTCTTCTGATCGAACGCTTCATCGTAGATAAGGGATGCTCTTACGATAAAGGTGTATGAGGACCTGAGTACAAAAAACACAAATCAGTGCAAACGTTGTTTTGGAATAGTTTGGGTATTACCGTAGGTCACATAGGCACAGTACATAGAAAAAAAAAGGCAGTGTGCTCTGTGGTTACTCTCTCAGGTGGCCATTAGCATATCATAATCTTTTGGACCAGAAATTAAACAGTAAAATCAAGTCCCGACTTATCTGCGGGAGAACTTATCCACGAGTATATATGGTATATAGCTTAATCGTAATTTCCCTTGATTTTTTTTATTTGAAATTTGTTATTTGTTGTCTGAGATGTTGTCCCTTATTTGTGAAAAGAAAACCCAACCTCTGGTTCCTGGATTGTTCTGCTTGGCATGGAGCTTTATAGAAGTAGAATTGTATTAACTTTTTTAATGTTGTGGTGGGGGAATGGTGGTGATGATCGATAAAGCACCATAGTGGGAGAGTGGTTGACACTGTTGCCTCAGTGATCCAGGAATCAAATCATTTCTCTAGAGTTAGCATATTTTTTGTGTCAGCATGAGTTTTTTATCTGGATACTCGGGCTACAAAATCATGTATGTGAACCTAAATTGGCCTTGTGTAAGAGTGAATACACATAAGAGGCCTTTGTGATGGACTACTGCTCCATTCATGGTTGGCTCCTGGCCTGAGCCTCATGCTTTTGAGATAGCTATGAATTGAATGGAATAGGTTTGAAAACCTTATGTTTTTGTTTTTTACCCAGCATATCTAAAGGAGAAAACTAGTGCTTGAAATATAAAAAGAAATTATGCACCCTCATGTTTGTATGAATAGGTATGCTAGCTGTCTAAGTAAACAATGTAGACCTATGCATTTGCAGTGCACAACACAATGCATACAGTGTATCTCTGTTATATGCCATTTGATATGGGATTCGTAAAAGCAGTGTTAATTCTTGTAATGCAGTATCTATTGGAATGACGAATGCAATGCATTTTATTGCTCAAAATGTTTGTGATGCACTATGTTTTGTGCTCTGCTCTCCATCCTCCCCTCTCTGTTCTTTTGATCTTTTATTGAATTTATTAAAAGCATGTAACATTCCATACAATCAAGTCAAACTTAACAAAACTAAATTCAATGTAATGCCCACCCATGAGAAAAAGAGGAAGGCCAACAGCCAGAGTAAAACTTTGAGAGTGGTAAAGAGGGAAAGAAGTCCTTCTCCCCAATATAAATATTTATTGTAAAATGTTATTGATTATATCCTGCCCGGTTTTTAAAACATTTTGAACAGGTCCTCTAAGTGAGAATTTGCTTTTTTCCAACTGACTTAAAAGAGGTGGGCTATGATTATTCCAGTTTAGCAAGATAAGTCTACATGCTAATAGTGAAGTAAAGGCAATTACAGTTTGCTTGTCCTTCTCCACTTTAAGCGCTTCTGTGAGTACACCAAACACAGCTGTTAGTGGATTAGGAGGGATTGTGACACCAAGGCTGTTAAAAATGAAACATTTTCATCCAGAATGATGTTAATTTAGTTCACACCCAAAACATGTGGCCTAGTGAGGCTGGAGCTTGATTGCAACGTCTGCAATGCTTTGCACATATGAAGCTAGAGTGAATTCTGTGTATGGCTGCCTTCCACTCCTTTTGATGTGTGAGAGATCCTTTTCCCACTGTACTCTGGGATCTTTAAAGGAAGGGACTTTAAAATGGTTTATATATGATAGAAATGCTGTCTGAGTATTCAAGACTGATCAATATTTCTTCTGAAATAGAAATAGTTGGGAGCTGAGAAAAATCTGGCAGATTTTTTTAGCAAAGTTTATAATTTGGAGATATTGGAAAAATTGTGTTGATTGGAAGCTAAATTTGGAGTGTAATTGTTTGTAGGATGCAAAGACATTATTTATATACAAATCTGTAAATGACTTAATCCCATATGTTTTCCAAACATTAAAAACTGTAAGTTTGAGCGGGTGGAAAAAAGGGTTTATCCTGTAGAGGTGCCACAGATAAAATATTTTCTAACTGAAAGTGCTTCCAACATTGGTTCCATATTCTGAGTGACTGAAGGACAATAGGTTTGTTAGTATATTGACAATACCTTGTATTTAGCGGTGTACAAAACAAGGAATATGAAGAAGTACTGCAGGATTTCATTTCTGTCTATTTGTGTCAATGTCAACGTTTTTAATAACTTGTACTGTATATTTTCTGCCAGTAATAAAAGTGAAAATTAGGTAGAGCCATGCCACCTTCTGATTTAGGTTGTTGTAGGGTTGCCTTTTGGATGCATGGATATTTCGAATTCCAAATAAATGGAGTTATGATTGAATCTAATTTCTTAAAAAAAAATTGTTAATGTACAGGTATATGGGGATATTTTGAAATAGAAACAGAAGCTTAGGGAAGATATTCATCTTGATAATATCAATTCTCCCTGCTAAATTAAGATGAAGGGTAGACCATCTACACATGACTTATTTAAGTTTTTTTCAAGCAGATAGCAAAATTTTGTTGAAAAAAAGCTTTATATTTACTTGTGATTTGTATCCCTAGGTATAGTATCTGCAGTGATAAAAGGGAAGGTGTCCAATCTAGTGTTGTTTGCTAGAGAATTCACTAGAAAAAGCACACTTTTGTTCAAATTAATTTTGAGTCCAGATATCTTTTTAAATTCTGCTAGTGCAGTTAGGGCTGCAGGCATAGAATTTTGTGTGTCTGATATATACAGTACCATATCATCAGCATATAGTGATATTTTCTGTTCAAGTCCTTCTCTGATAATCCCCTTAATTTCTGATGCATTTTGAAAGTGAATGGCCAATGGCTCAATGGCGATTGCAAATAGTGGTGACAAGGGGCATCATTGTCTAATACCGCATTCTAGTTTGAAGTTGTCTGAAATAATGTTAATACAAACTGAAGTTTGTGGCCTGGTATACAGTAGTTTGATCCATGCACATATGTTTGGGCCAAACCCAAATTTATGAAATGCAGTGAATAGGTAGTCCCATTCAAGCATATCAAATGCTTTTTCTGCATCCAAAGAACAAGATCTCCAGAGTGTTTAACTTTATGGGTGAATATATTGCATTAAATAGGCATCGGAGATTGGAAACCAAGTGCCTGCCTTTAATAAATCTGGTTTGGTCTTGTGATATTACTGAAGGCAGCACATTTGTCAATCCTTCCAACTAGAACTTTGGAGAGTATCTTGACATCATTATTCAGAAGTGAGATTGGTCTGTATGATGCACATTGTAATAAGTCCTTACTTTTCTTAGGAAAACAAGAAATTAAAGTTTGGCTAAAAGTTTGAGGTAGAATTTTATTCTCTCTGGCTTCTATAAATGTTAATAAAAGGGGAGCTAACTTAATTGAAAATTTTTTATAAAATTCAGCAGAGTGGATCAGGACATGGTGCTTTCCGTCTCTGAAGGGAGTTTATAGCATTGAGTAATTCTGATAGTGTCAGAGGTATATCCAATTCCTTTGCATTGATAACATCTAGCTATAGTATCTGCAATGTATCAAAAAATTGCATTAGATTGTGTCTTGTATTCTTTAAACAGAGTAGAATATAAGGACATATAGTAGTCTCTAAATGTGTGCATTATATATTTATTGTCAGTGATTTTATCTCCGTCTTTGTTGTTGATTACTGATATTGCATTGTAAACTTCCTGCTTGTAGATTTGTTGAGCTAAAATCTTATTAGTCATTTCTCTGTGTTCATAGAAATGATGCTGTGATTTAAAAATGAGTTGTTCTGTTTCTTTTTTTGGCAAAAGTTTAAGTTGATTGCAAAGACTGTATTTTCCTAAAAAGTGCTTAATTTGGAGTCCTGGCATGTTGTTCATCTATTCTGGTAATGTCACTGATTAAATCTGAGGCCTTCTTGGTTTCCTATTTATTTTTACAGAAGAGATATGAGATAATCTGTCCTCTTAAAATGTCTTCAGAGTTTCCCAGAGTATTCCTGCAGAAACCTCTGAGAATGCATTTGTCTCTAAAAAAGAATCAATTTGCTTGGATATATAAATTCTGTACATTTCTTGTCAGCAAATAACAGGGGTTGAGACGCCAGCTGCAAGATGTATATGTGGGGCACAGTGATTTGGGCTCTACGATCAGAGGGGCATGGTCGGAGATAACAATAGGGTTGTACCTGCAAGATTTGATCTTGGGCAAGAAATTGTTATCTATAAAGAAATAGTCAATTCTTAAGGAACAATAATGTACTGGTCTTAAGTATGAGTTTAGAAATCTCCATGGTTCTGATAAGTTATGATCAGTTAAAAACTGTGTGATAATTTTTGCAGTATTAGACATTATCGTCCCTGTAGTTGAAGACCTATCCAGGTCTAAATTTAAAGTACAATTAAAGTCTCCAGCCTCCCCCCCCCCACCCCCATTTTGCCTCCCCAAGTGAGGCTAGACCACATTTCATGAAGTCCCAGTCCTCTCACATGTCTAGAGACAGAGCACATCCAGAACAAAACAAGCCCACAAGCAGCGATGTAGAAGGAATGAAGCAGAGATATCTATTGGTAATACAGTCCGAATATTATAAACCTAGAATATAATCTTCAACTAGCCTGAAAAAATAAATCCAGGGTTTGATGTTAAAAAATACCCATGGAGCAGCAGATAACGTATGATAGTGCAATCCTAATACAATAAACCAAGGATGTGATTTTAAACATATAAGTATAATTATAATCATACTTGAAACATTAAAGTAGCAGGGAAGAAAATAGAATGTATAATTGCGGCAAAAGTCTCATTGTAAATAGGCCAAATTTCGTGTAAAATTTTCTTTGCCTAGCCATGACACAATGTGACTTACGATCATATTTCAAAAAGTGTCTGGATCAATTTTTTTAGCTCTTTTTCTGCTTCATCCACAGAACTAAAAATGTAGGACTTGCTTTGAATATCCACTCTCATTTTATCAGGATAACAGAGGCTGTATCTGATTTTGGCTTTTCATAAGTGCTGTTTAATGTTGTAAAATGCGGCAAATTTAGTAGTTGTTGAAGGTAAAAAAATCAAGAAAAATGCGAATGAGGTTATTTTCAAATATAATCTCTTGTTTCAGTCTGAGAAGCGACATCAGATTTAGTTTAGATTGTAATTCGTTGAGCATACAATGAGGCTTCTAGAGACATTCGATCCACGTATGCGGTAATATGCTGATATCCCGGTGTCTGATTTGAAATCCTCTACACTTATTTGAGAGAATAGTTCAGCGATGAATTTTACTGGGTTTGGGCTTTCACTGTTTTCAGGGAGACCTGCGATTCTGATATTATTTCTTTTAAATCCATCTTCCAGCATAGATAGTCTTTCTCTAAGTACTTTGCATTTGTATTTTGTAGCCATTGTTTTTTCGTCAGTGGCGGAAGCCAATTTTATAACTATTTCAATACAAGTCACAAACATTTGCTTAGCGTCTTCAAACTGAGCACCAAGTGCTCTAAATTTATTTTTAAACTTACTTGCATTTTCCTGTATTTTTTCCTCAATTTTTTCTGGCATACCTTTATAGGTTGCCTCAAAGCGATTACTTAAACATTTCTCTAATTCTTTAATATCCTGAAGTTGCTTCTCATTTGTCAGGTTTATGTCCTTTATATCTCTCCTTGTATCCTTTGTAATCTTCTTTATATTTCTCTGCATCTCATTTATGCCTCCCCTGAGTGCGGTAGTTATTGTGGTGGTAATTGCAGTGATCGTTACCTTTAGCTCGAACTGTTCATTTCAGTCTTGTCCATATTCCGCAGATTGGTAGTTGACAGCACAGAAAGTAAGGCCATTTTCAGTTTGATTGAACCTTCTGGAATCAACAAGTTCTCCTAGCCCAACTCACTTGCACTTTCACTCCTACTTCGCTCTCGGCCAGATGTGATGCTACAGCATCAGGTCACAGGAGATCTGTGCTTTTGCCTATCTGTTCTAGGCCAGTCTCTAAAATGCTGTACCTTGAAATTGAACCTTTGAGGCCTGTTTAAGGTTGGATGAAGCTTTACCTGTCTTTTCCGTTTCTTTCTGAGCCTTTTTTCTGCAACTCAACTCTGTTTATATATATTTGAATGTACTGCAATTGAAGCCCCTCGGGTTGAGTAAACACAGGATGCCTCGGGCTAATAAAACAAAAAAAGGAAAAATAACACCACTGCTAGCAGAGTTCTGTCTCAGATGTCCGTCTCCTGAAATTGACAATACCAATAATCCTCTCTCTGCTCTTTCTTGTTGCTAATGCTTCACATATTCCACCCTTCCATCTCTCCAGCTATCTTTTGAACCTTTAGAGCTAATCAGCACCCATGCTTCTATCACTTTCTGATTCACACTAATTAACTTCAGGTAAATGGGTTCATCTGTGTTACCTCATCCAGCCCACAGAACAAGATATCATGGACAGGTGTTCACAATGCATACACAGGGGGTTAACTTAGTTATTACAGTATGCTGGCCAACATTCATCAATGGTATGCAAATATATTGTTTTGTTTGAACCAAAGGACAATGGGTAGACATAGTATATGCAGAGACAGTTGAACAGTGTACCATTGGTATATTTTTAAGTGTATGTTGTATGTCTTTGAATAATTTTAACTGCATTGTATTTCCGAATGTATCCATTGCTACAAGCTTGTCTACTGGAATATGTGTTTTTAAAAATAAATTGAAACAACCGCCTACCATCCTCCCAATCATGAATGACCTTAATAGATGCAGAGAAGCCAAGAATTTCCTAGTCAAAACTTGTGGAGCTACAGCACCCATAAATAAAGAAGTTGTAGGCTGAAGTATGATGTGTGATGTGTTATTAATTAAGAGAGTATTGCCATAGGCTTATGAATTACACTGGTGTTCAGTGCTGGAGAATACTAAATAACTAGCTGAGACCACTAGTTGCAACCACCCTGATGTAGAAGCCAGAATGAAACTCCTCTGATATCTGCATTTTGTAACAGTTTGATAATGTGCTTCTGCCCGGCACTTTGAGTCTGTACAGTGTTGTTATGGGAATCTTAACCCTTAATGGCAGAATTTTTTTGCACAATTCCACTCAGAAAGAGGCTGCCATGACATCTGCTTTTGAAGTGACAAAGTGGCAGAAATCCTATCAAATACTGTAACTGAGATTGTGTTTTCCTTTTTCATATATATTTCTGCTTACTGAATATATATCTTAATAACTGTATAATGTACTGGGGCAGTGATTGTGAATAGTTATTGCTAATTGTTCATTTTGTTGTGTAATAGCATGAGTAAAAGCCATGTTTCATCTTGATTTCATAATTAAATGTTTACTCTCCTATATTATTATTGTTAATGCATATATATTGGTGATATTTTAATTTGCATATTAAATAATTCTGCTCTACATGCATAGTAATAACTGAGAAAATTCCTGTGAATCTAAATAATAAGTATTCCTTGTCTACACTTTCATTATTTTACAAATGTTCTAGTCAGAGTCATGGTACCAGAGCCTATCTTAACAGTCTACAATGCTGATACCATAACTGGACATACCTGGACAGGCCATAAATCCATTACAGAGCACATTCAAGCACACAGCCTCACTCATCTTTCCCAGGCTAGTTTAGTG
The DNA here is from genome assembly GCA_026402145.1 of Polypterus bichir lapradei. Lineage (NCBI taxonomy): Eukaryota > Metazoa > Chordata > Cladistia > Polypteriformes > Polypteridae > Polypterus > Polypterus bichir. The sequence goes on from JANRMT010062791.1 coordinate 115,744,750, forward strand.
CTGCAGTCTCACATTGGCATGCATGCATTTGGGATGTTGATTGAAAATCAGAATAGCCAGACAAAACCTGCATGGATACAGATATAACTCCACTTGGTGATTTGAATCTACTTTATCTATAGTTGTGAAGCAGCAACACTTACCACTGCACCATTACGACACCAATCAGACAATCATTCTTACAATTACAAAAAAACAGGACTAAAAAAGTGTACCCATTCCAGTAGACAAGGATTACAGGCTCTTAATTGATGAAGAAAACAACTTTATTTTTTTTATTTCATTTTTTAACAAGATTTGCAATCAATTACTTTCTTATCCAAAATACAAAACAAATGGAAATGCTTTGTAAAAATGATAGAAGTGTTACTAGGATGGATGTCACCATGATTGAAGTGGATACATTTTTGTACCAACTCAAAACCAAAATGACATATCAGGTCAGCTCCTTCTGTCTATTTTCAAGCAGCTCTTTCCAGTTTTTAATTTGCTTTGTAACTGGTCTCTGATATATTATATTGTACCTGAACTGTGTAAACTGCCAATAATATTCCAGTTCCCAAGGTTTCCAGGCCAAGCAGTCTGAGTATGTACAAGCTAGTAGTGCTCACTTCCATTCCAATGAGTTGCTTTGAACATTTGGTGAAAACATTTTAATGACATAAACTAAGCCCTTTCAAAAAACAACTGTTTTGCTTACTATAAAAACAGTGTTGTCTAAGAGGATTTCTTGGTTATCATATCTATCTAAATAGGCAAAGTAAAAGAGAGGAATAATTTGTTTAATTCTATATAGAGCTTACAAAGAAAGTCTATCAGGTTAGTATAGCATACAGTGCAGTGGCTTTTGAAATGTAGAAATAAAAGGACAACAATTAAAAATACAAATCACTTATTTGTTTACTGTACTGTTATCATATCTTTGTAAAACAAATGAGAACACTTGTGTGTTCAGTTTGGACTTGAGTGTTGAGACAGATGGAGCCTCCCAAACAGAACTTGGATGAGAATTCCAGAGAGTAGGAGCCACAGCTTTTCAGAAAATGAGCAATTATGCAATAGAGCTTTGGAAAAAAAATATTTTTGTTTAATAAACTTGAATGTTCTAATCAGCATAGAGAAGTATTGTGGAGTTTTGAAATAGATAGCCTTATAAGTCAGTAGCAGACCTGTAAAGTGTTTATTGTCTCATCAGACTGGATGAGTGAGTCAGAAAGCACTTCTCACTTTTATTCCATAGCTGATTGTATACAGTACTGTATTTGCCCCATTACTTTTTAATCACGAGACCTTACATATTTTTTTGAAAATAAATGTCTGGAAATAATAGTTAAATATTAAGTATTTGCTTTCTTTTTTTCATGCAGCATGCCAATGCAATCACAATGGCTCTATGTCAGAAGTATGTAATGTTCAGACAGGCCAATGTCAGTGTCGAGAACACGTTGTGGGCAGACAGTGTGATGAATGCATGGTGAGTATCAATATCTGCAATTATGGAAAGTCATTGTTTTACTGTAAATGAATTAGCCAACATAGATATTACCAGCACAAAGAATGTGCCTTTTTCATAAAATTTGTTTGGATTCAAATTTCTTTTAGTCTTGTCATTGACTCAGATCTCTAAGTGCTTGAAGGTCTGATGCTGTTAGGATTACTCTTATTCACAAGGTTAACAGTGTACAAAGAAGAGATGCATGTGCAAATGAAAAAGCATTAATTGCTCATTGATTGAATATTTTATTATTCATAAATGTTATTCCTGTCCATCGTTTAGAAACAAAGGAACCAACCTTCAGCAAAGCAAGCAAATGCAACTCAGTGTGCTAAAATTCTTTAAAATGTGGCACAGCTGCAGGAAATTAATGTGTACAGTTTTTGAATGTAGCAGTGGCTTAAAAAAGGAAACAGACAATGCATTTTGAATTTGCCTTTATTTAAGAAACAGCTGCGTTGTTGTTTAGGCAGACAGTTGTAGTAAACCTAAACATGTCAAGAATCATGACTAAAATTACTTTAGAATTAAGATTTAGGTTAGCCCAAACTTAATTCACTGCATATTTCCTAAAATATAATAAAAGTAAATATTTATCAGTACTAAACTGGCCATTATATAGTAATTCTACAAAATGACCACAGAAAAAAACATTCCTGATATAATGCCACTTGCATTTCACATTATGGTGATGAACAATAATTTCTTCAAGAAATGCTATTGTAGATTCTACAGAACATTTACTGTTACAAGTTGGAAAAAACATCTTTGAAATTGAAACACATATTGGCAACATTGGTCATGCAGTTCATTTGACATGATTATAAATATAGTACGTTGTCTGGCTATGTAAGTTTGCTCTTTGAAATTAAAAGTATCAAATTATTCTACAACATTAATCACCCTTTTTTAATGAATCATGTCATGTCTTGAATCACAAAAATGTCTGAATTAGGATAAGCTGGCCATATCTGGGCATTCATAAGAAATTATTCACTTCATGAGACAGAAGTACATAATAAACAAGAGTATTTGAAATGCAATGTGTGCATCAATTTAAATGTTTAAAGTCCAAATATTCTTGTAATAGACAAAAATCAAAAATAATGCCATATTCATAATCACTGACCTTGAAATAGTCTAAAAAAGGTACCTACATACTTACTTTTAAAAATTTTTATTTGTAGCCTTCTGGAGAGGGCTCTTAGAGGCCTAGGACCACTAATAAAGAATCAAATATCAAAAATATCATTTGTGATCAGCAACCTTGAAATAGCAAAAAGCTGTACTTCTTCTAAAGCCAAGAAAATAAGAAATGTTACCATAGAAAAGCATAGGATGATGACAGTAAGGGCTGTACTCCTTTAATTTTCAGCCTAGCCTCATGAAAATTCTACCTTGTCAGATGATTGCAGAGATTGCTGGGCATGCCCTAAGTCCCCTGGTGCCATGTCATTTAACTTATAATATGTCAAACAAATTATTAATTGATCATTAAGTTTATTAAAATGAATTAATATCCTTCTTTTGAGTGTTTTTCTCTTTAAAATAGCAACCTAAAATTACAATTATCACCAATTATTTTCAAAGAATCTCAAACAAGCAGTGGTGTTTTTCAGAGACTGTATTTTGGTCCAGAACAGATTGTCTGCTAGTGTCAAGGAGTGATCATTTATTCTACAAACTGATCCTTTCCTTGAATGGTATGTGAATTAATGGAGAACAATGGATATGTCAGCTAATGGAGGGTCACATTTACAGTATAATGTCTAAAATACTCTCCTTAAGTATGGTTATCCTAGATGTACTCAATTCTTCTGCAAGTTCTTCCTACAGCTATTTACTTCTACAATAACAAGTCATTTTATTAAAGAACATGTGTTAGGTGTTTTTAAAGTTTACTTAACCTAAGAAACATAGTTGTTACTACTAAAGTATATTTACTGGTAGAAAATTTAAACAGCTTGTTGTTTTTCTGTGATACAATATCTTCCACGTCTCTGTCCATTTAATGATTTTTTTTCCTCCTCTATTCCTGAAGCCTAATTGCTGGTGGGATCCAGAAAGAAGGATTTGTATGCCATGCAGTTGCAACTCTGCTGGTTCCATGTCCCCTCGTTGCGATCTCATGGGGAGATGTATCTGTAAGCCTGGTTACACTGGAAAGCATTGTGACCTACGTAGACAGTCTTATGAAAGAAGAGAGACCCGACGGCCTGTCCATCAAATTCCACTACCAGTACCTCGACGCTGGGGTATAAGTGGTACAGGAGGCTGCCCCCGAGGGGCATATCGGCCTTCCACACCCCAAGGCATGGTAATATCATGCATGTGTGTGTATCTACCTGCCTGCTGAATCATTGGGCTATATTCATTAAAAGAATACACTTTTCTCTCATTTTATATTTAGAAGTCAGTTTACTTTAGTTATTTAATGAGTAAAGCCCTTGGTGTGAGTTTTTAAAGAAATGTCACATAAGTGTACTAACCGAAAGATGTCCTTAAAAATATTCTAACAAAGATAAATAAGTTAGTTAGTTTGTGTGAAATGGCTTGAACTAAGCGTATTTTAATTTTCTTCATGGTCAGAACTATCTCTTACTTACATTATTTGTATGGAAAGATCTTGGAAACGTGGAAAATGTATTACATTATGAACTACTTATGCCATAGATCAAGGGTGGGCAAAACACGGCCCTGACGTCAATTTGTGTGGCCCGCACACAAATTTAAAACTTTTGTGATTTTATTAACAAAAATGACAAATTAAATACATAATCAGTGCGTGTTTTGGAACGTGTGAACAAATCAGCAAGCTTGTTTATAATGTTCCATGTGTACATACAGAAGCTTGTATTTATGAAAGTGGACTTTGTACTGCATGTAACCGTAAGCATACACTGATGTTTCGATCGTACGTTGTCAGAAGACCAGTTTCTATGTACGCACTTGCATTCGCGTGCATGTGTTTGGGTTGTTCAGATTAATTTGACCGTTGTCATCCGAGCACTATGTTATATTTCAAATATTGTTATCCCTAACAATGAATGCTACTGTGAAAAAACATAAAATTGAAGATGAATGCCGTGTTTTTATAAATGCTTTTCCTTTATATGCCATGTCTGTTTTGTAGTTCTTAAGGAGATCAATTTGAAAAGACATTTTCAAACTAAGCACAATAAGTTTGGCAGTAATTTATCTGAAAGTGAAATACAGTTCAAAGCTAATTTTATTTGCTGCTTACTTTGTGTACCAAAGTTATACAATTAGATGTCTAGTAAATGTATTTTTGTGTGAAAATAACGTTTGTTTGATTTTTGTCACATGTGGCCTGCTAGAGACCTTACAGATGTCTATGTGGCCCTAGGAGAGAAATGTTTGCCCACTGCAGTGTAGTCAAATATGAACAATACACCACAGTTGCGTAATTTTTTATTTTCATTATTCTGTAATGAGTTCAGCAAGGCAAAGCAGACGCTATGGACACAGTACATTTAGTTATAGGGCTAGCACATAGAGATCAGAGGATGAAGTCTTGGCCAAATGTATATATTTACTTTTAGGTCAATGGTTTGTAGAGACTGAGATGGTTAATTCTTATTTTAGCTTGTTGTAAGTAACACCAGAAATATGTCGCGTGCTATAACTGAAAAGAATATTGAGTAGAAGTTCAACAACAGCATTTTTTCATTTTAAGCAAAACAATTGATCATTAATAAACAGTTTATATTTTAAAACAAATACATAACAATATAAAATATAGGGAGGCACTCTTAAATGTGTCTGGGTTGTCTATCATTATGAGATTGTATTTTGAGCAAATAACCATCTTTACATCTATCCATCCATTAATTTTCCAATTGTTCTCTTTCATTACAGTATTTTTGTTCAACTCTGATCCTTGAAGGCCACAGAGGCTTCAGGTTTTCATTCTGGTTTCTTAATTAATGGCCAGTGTTTAGCTTCCAATTAACTATTAAGTTGCCTTTATTTTATTTGGCTTGCTTCTTAAGACACAGACTCCTTAATTGTTTCTTTTTTCCTTAATTAGAAAAAACAATAATGAGATACAAAACGAGACAACACATGACCAGCCAAACTGTGTCCATTGTGCAGCGTAAAGTTGGGCGGAGTGGTGGCTCTGAGGCTAAGGATCTGTGCTGGTATCCAGAAGATTGCCTGTTTGAATCCCCATCACTGCCAAAAGAGATCCTACTCTGCTGGGCCCTTGAGCAAGACCCTTAACCTGTAATTGCTCCAGGGGCGCTGTACGATGGCTGACCCTACGCTCTGACCCCAAGGGGTATGCGAAAACTAAAAAATTCCTAATACAAGAAATTGTATAAGGTGAAATAAAGAACAGGAAAAAATGTCTGAAAACAAAGAAAGGTTAGGGTCTCAGTAATGTTGATCTGTTCAGGTCATTTCGATGGTGTTTTTAGCCAAAGGAAAATAAACAGTTTTGGAAATTTTTGCTCTAGAAGAATGAGAGCTCCAACAAGCCATGGAATTAAATAACGGTTTTAAATAACAAAGAGAATCGGCTTCAAATTAAGAAACTGGTTAAAGTGAAACTGGTTAGAGTGTGAACCCCAACTTAGCTGGTCATTTTTGTTTAAGTTCACGTTTTGTTTGGCTGCCATTTAAGAAAAGAAGAAGCAATTCAGAGAATGAAGTCTTAAAAACAAGACAATTAAAATGAATGGAAAAGAAGTCAAGAAAGTGGCAGGAAGGCAAACCTGGTAACCCAGTATTACAGGGTCAGAGGGAGCCAGTGCCATATAGGATGCAAATCATTGCCTACTGTAGGGCCATATTCAACCCCAAACTCACACTCACTCAAAACAGGCCAAATAACAGCTGTAAGTTACCAAATACAGATATATTTAACATTGTGGAAAGACCTAAGGTCTACAGGCAGGATGTACAAATTCAGAAACAGGGCATAACCAGGTTACAGTCTAAAACCAGATCGCTTTAGGTTTAAATTGGAAATAATGGGACAAAAAAAGAAAAAAAAAAACACTTATTAGACCATTCACATTTATTAGTGCATTAAGACTCTTTTTTTGTTTTATATTTGCCTTTCAAAATAAGCTTGAAGTCCTTGCCCTACCTTCAGATACTGCAGGCATTAACTGTGCAGTACTAGCTGATAAGTATGTGTACAGAGCAGATTGTTTTGTGACAGACATCTCCCAAGCCACTTAGGGATATTTGTCTGACTATCCTGAATTATGTGAACATGAAGCATAATCTGGACAGGCCTTTGTCTAAGATGTTGTTTATCCATTGTAGAACCAGCTTATCACCACCCTTTCATTATGGCATTTTCAAGTATGGTTATTAGGGACTTTATAAGCTACGCTTCTTTTTTAATTTGAATGTGAACAAAAAAAATGCATTTACATATACTGCAGTGTACTGAAAAATAACTTGAACAATCAGTTAATATATTGTAAGATATATTTGCTCCTTAAGGATATAATAAAGAGTACATTTCCATCAACATGCCTTGTTTTCTTTGCATAATCTACAAAGTAAACACTTTCATCCAAAACCGTGTTTATGTGATAATATGCCATTTGAACTCTTAGGTTAAAACCCATATACTAAAAAACACACTTTTCTATCTCTTTATATTTCTTGAATTTCGCAGTTAGAAGACCTTGGTTTGCTTCCCGGGTCCTCCTTGCGTGAAGTTTGCATGTTCTCCCCGTGTCTGCGTAGATTTCCTCTTGGTGCTCCGGTTTCCTCCCCTTGTGTTGGCTGGGATTGGCTCCAGCAGACCCCCATGACCCTGTACTTAGGATACAGCAGGTTGGATGGATGTTTAGCTACTGCATTAAGTGTAACGTTTCATTTCTGTTGACTATTATTATAAAAAGAAGTCCTGAAAGAATGAGCACATCATTTGTTATTTATCAGCCTTTTCAGACTTTAATTAATCACACTTTATGAAAGTTATTTACTTTTGTTCACTATTCTGTACATTACCGTTTCGATTATATTTTTATTATCCTGCTGTGTATTCAGAGGTAATGCATTTATCAACATTTTATATCATATCATGCTATAGGTGGAATAATGCATTTGTTTTTTTACATTCTTTTGTCAGTTAATCGTTTAATGCATTAATATACCAGTTAAAAAGGAAGAAGACTAGACATACATTTTATTGGCACAACCCCATTTAATTTGCAAGCTAGCCAATCAATTAACCAAAAAAAAGACATTTTACAGTGTTTTAGCACCCTCTGGCATCAAAGGTAAGCAGTCCATCCACTGTCTGCCTCCGTCTCTGGTCAAATGACAAACCCCTGCATCGTCACGTGTGTTTTTATTCTTCCCTGATGGAAAGTTTGGAGCTGACAGTGAGACAGATCTGATGCCAGTTTTCCTCCTGTTTATACATGTTTATTCTACGGAGGGAACAGAAACAGAGTGAACAAATCTTCCACCACTTCACAAGCACCAGGGTGTACTCTTAAGACGTTTCCTGAATGAGACCATACCTATGTGTGTGACAACAGCAAATGTTTTATTTCTTTATTTCTTGTTACAGGTTTTATGTCACATTCATGATACAAATGTGTTACATTAAAGTGTGAAACCTTAGTTTTAAACACTAATGGAAGATACTTCAGTAGTTAAAACCAATAAATGTTGTACAGTCTTTAATGCACCCTATATCGTCATCCAGTGCTAATCTACACTACTGGATGTGTCTTTTTCAAATAATTTCATGCTTCAGCTATTTTACAAGGTGCTAAGCTATTTTCTACTAAGTAGCAAAAAACACTATTACAGTATTTTTTGTTAATAATTTTATTTTACTTCTCTTGTCCCCAGTCTGTTGATTTTAAAAAGTAAATTGCAGTATAGAAGCATGACAGGAGAGTAACATGAGAGAAGATCAGATTCTTCAAGCTTTTTCTTTTTAATATGTAGTAAACTGCTTCAATTTAAAAAATCTGGCCACCTGGGAAAACACTGAATCTTCACTACTTCACTTATTGCACCTAAAATAAGATGCAGCTGTCACCAATAGATAACGGCCATATAAACAACTCAGCGGACATAGTGATATGTGTACACCCTGCAGGAATACTGACACACACAGTATTTACAAGTTGCAGGAACAGGAGGCAGAAGAAGCACCCATTCACAGTCTTTTTTTTCCTTTCAGCACAATACAGGAGGGCATGAAGTGTAAAATTAACTTTAAAAAGCACAGTAAAAGATTATTTGGTAGTTAGTGAAAGGGAGTGTAAGTGCAAGCTTTAATATGATTGCTATTTTATTTCGCAGTTAATTATTGGTGCTACTTCTGAAATGATAATGGTTAGTTCACAGGAAAACAAAGGTTCTTTGTCTGGGAACTGTTACTGTCACCACTCTCTTGCTTTTATAATTACTTCCGTTAATTTGCCTGCGAAGGATTAACCACTTAAACACTGTCCATAGCACTAATACTGTATATGCTTTTACTTTTTTTTATTTATTTATTTACTTACTTACTTATTTTTGGATAGCATACATTCTGCTGCTGATAAATAATAGAGGAAATAATATCTACATTTTTATTATTGTTTTTTGTTACTCTGGATTTAAATACACAGTGCTTTTATAGTGTATAGTACGTTCTGAGTACATAAATAAACAGAGGAGAGATGTCTAAAGTTATACCCTGGTCTCAGGGGTAATGGACAGGGTGCCATCTTTGGAGTCTTAGTGAAGGGTAGAGATTTAAGAAACAACATGGGATTTCAGAGGAGGATACTGATCAGGGCCAAATACTGGAGTGGTTTTACAGTTAACAATGTAAAGAGGTCCCAAATCAAAGTATAGACCTCATCTATATCAAGAATCTGATGCCCAGTTAGAACATAGTAGACCAAACCTGAATGAGCTTGAGCAAATCTGCTAACAGGATTGACTAAAGTACTGTAAATCTTCACCAGTTACAGAGTTGCCAGACACCAACTCCAAAAGACTTCAAGCCATTTTCGTGTCAGACAGATGATATATCAAAGAGAGGTCATAACCCATACATTATCTGAGCAGCCAATTTTATATTTTGTCTTTTTTGAATTGTTAAATGTTGTAGTTTAGATACTTTTTAAACTCAGCTTATAAATATGAAAGAAAATGCAGACATGTAAAAAATGTGTATTTATAATTTGTAATTCAGATGCATATGAAGGGCATTGTAGATTAACTCAGCCATACCTTAGATTGCTTCTTTTCCTAATGAAAACTTGAACAGCTATCAGTTGGGCACTGTGAAAATTAGCAGAGTGCACTGAAAGGAGGCTGTCAGTTTAGCATTTTATACACATAGTATTGAGATAAAGAAAAAGACCAGCATCACCTGCCTGTCACCTAGCTCTCACCACGATTTCCAGATCTGTTGACAATGAAAAAGCAAACATACTGTTTAAACAGTTTGTTCTTTAAGCAAGGTTCCATCTAAGCCTGACATCTGTAAGAAATTTCATGCTGAGAAACTGCAATGAAAAATTTTCATATTTAAATCAAACAAATTAGAAATACCTGATTTTTAAAAAGTATTGAAAGTTAATATTGTGGCTGCAACACACGATCTTCCATTTCCTGGAGTTGCTTTTCACAACTCATTCAATTTAGATTTAATGAGCTACCACTTGAATAATATATATTTGACACATGATAAATGTAACACATAGAATATTTTAGCTGCCAGACACTCCATGGTGTGCTGTTACACTTACCAACTGGAGCTAGCTGGCTTGCACATCCATCAATATGTGTATCATTAATATGAATGGAAAGTGTGGGCCTTCTAAAATGTGTTCTCTAGAGTCTTGGCGTTTTATGCTTTCTGCTTTTAAATTCTAGTGCACTCTTAAGTACAAATGAATGGATCAAACATTAAAAAAAAATGTAATAAAGCATTTAATGAAATTTTCCTTTTTTCATTTTATATGAATCATTTAAACATATGTGAACAATTTACATTTATCAAGACTACATAAGGCAATAAAAATATACTTTAAAAAAAAAACAAATACTCTGTTTGGACAACTTTCATTAATCATGGTATTATGAAATCTAGTGATGATTCATGAATGCAGCCTGCAACAATTGCAATGATCTCTAGTAGATTAATATATTGTTTACAGTCTCAGGAGCATTGCTCAGTTTATTCATTAAAAATCCAAATACTGCATATTGGCATTTTAATGAAGAACAAAATCATATTCCGTTTAACGGTTTATGTCTAATGCATCCATGTAAACCCAAGTCGTATCTATTTCAACTTTAATTTTCTGCCTTTTGCTTACGTGTTCTTTTCTTAATAGCAATAACAATAACATATTTTTTTCCCTTAAATCAACTTCAATTTTGAATTGTGAGATGTTACATTTGGAATTATAAATGTTAAAATTAGTTAAGGACTACATTTATCCTTCAAATAAAATGAACAATAATGTTGTTTAGATTTTTTCTTGAACTCCGATAAAACACCTCAATATTTCATGAGTTAATGGAGCAAAACATTTTTGATTTGTTGAGGTAGGTTTAAAATTCAATTAAAATTCAAATAGAGACATATGGTATCTTTGGATTAGATGAATAACGCATGACACACATACAGGTAGAACTGCTGGATTCAATTATTTGTGTGATCATTGGCCCCTGGTTATACCACAAAAAACAGCCCTACTAAAGCATGCAATGGGACACTTTACTTACCAAAAATGTACTAACAACCTTACCAAACATATATCACAACAGCAGGATTCTACAGATGTAATCAGGAATACTTTTTTAACACATTATTATGGTAAAGCACAGACAAGAGGTGAAGTATATATCCGGTAGATTTAGCCTTCTGTAATATTCAGAATTCAGGGGGCAGAAGTAATGGAACCATTAAGATCTAGGGATCATAATAATAGTACATTTTACAGTGTTTGGCAGAGCATATTTACAGAAATAAAAACTGTTAAATTTACTTTTATTGGGACCAATTTTCACAAAAAGCATCAAAATCTAAGTTTGGGGATGGTCAATAAAAGAGAGCAGATTTAAAAGAATATAATAACTCAATCATTTGTACAAGACAAATAACCCCATTGTTAACTGTATGGCATTTGAGTGCCTGGGAGTGTAGTACAGACTGGCATTATACATTTTGCCAGGCCAGAACTCAAATCCCGGTTTAGTGAACTGCTGCCAGACATTCTTAAAAAGTTTCAGTTTACCTCACTAGGCCTCCTTTTGAATGCAGCATCTGCAGCCTTTTCTGATAAGATGATCAAGACCATCCCATGTAACAGCCAGGGACATCTCTCTGTAAGATACAAAATACACTCAAATTCTGAAAAAAGGCTATAAATCAAGGATAAGTAACATTGATGGACAGAAATTTGCACCAGTGGTCAACCAAGAGGTTGGATTTATGTGCACCCAAGAAGCAATGGCAAGACCTCTGTTTCTTTCCTATAAAAACCCTTGTAACAATTACCCTAAGTAATTGTTCTTTTCTCACCGCACTACAGCTTGACCTGGTCATAATTTTGCTTCCCATAGCCAGAATCCATAGCTGATAGGATGTGGCTGCAACAGGGTGGAATACTTGTCTTAATTGGAGTAAGGACAAGGTTGCCATTAGTCCCTCCTTGCTGAGGGACTGCAAGGACATGAGCAATAGAAGGAGACTGTACATAAACCATGCATTTGCCTTTCTAGTTACGATCACTAACTGGTCACCAGCTGCCCTAGCAGCTGTACTTTTGCTAGCATCTGTGGACACTTTGTGTAAAACCTTGAAAGAGAAAACTGTAGTTTCACCCACAACCATAAGGTGCAACCAAAGGCATAGAATGAGGTCTCCTGAGCAAAGAAATAAAGCACACTGAGAATTCTTCAATGTGTCTGGAGAAAGCCGACCAGGAAAAGAACAAAGTATCTCTCACCTCAAACCATAAGCATAAATGACCTTGATTCCAAAAACTATTAATTGTAATTTAATAGATGGGAGAAAGCCAGCTAAAGTATTTTGGTATTTTTGAATGTAAGTGAAAGATAATAATGTTCTGAAGAATACGTTATGGCACTGTGTTGTACTTTACTTCCCAAACCCAGTGCAGCAGCATTTCACAGGCACATATGCTCTCACAGACGGAGGCATTGGGAATGACGCATATGGGAGATATTTGATGATAAGCCTGAGTAGAAGGTAGCTGCTGTTAGCAAATGAACATCACTCACACAACAGAAACCTTTTTACCAGCTAGAGAACTTATCCATCTTAACCTCATGAATAGAAAAATCAGAAATCATAAGTTATGTGTCGTTTCCTAAAAAGATGAAAAAGAAAATTAAACTAAACTTTTTTAATTTTATGTTTTGTTTTGTTTGTTTGTGTCTTTTGTCTGTCTATATATACACGTTTTATTATACAGTTTAAGTTTTATTACAGTTTAAGCTCTACAGTCAGAACATACAAAACAAGAAGAATGGCAATTAATTACGGGCAAATATTAAACAAATGTCTAACAGCACATTTATAATGAAGAACAAACCAAATCCATATGACCATCTGTAATAGTGATTAGAGCTGTACTGTGAGCTGTGGATATTCGAGAGAATGTTCACTTCAGCAGTGCTGTAAAAGTCGATACAAAGGATCTGCAATAGCAGGCTGTTTAGGCCTTTTTATCCAGCTGATCCCAATTCATACCAATGGTGTAAAATGTGGGTTATATAGGCTGTGTCATCACTTTCAACTTCCCTTTTTTCTTCCTCCTTCTTTAAGCTTGGATGCATGCTTCAGGTCATTATCCTACTACAGCAAAAACTGCTGTCTAATATGTCTAACCCCAGAGGGTACAGCATGCCATTGGAGAATACTGTGGGTGGTCCATTGGTTCTGAAGTCTAGGCACTCAATGCTGGTCTCCTACTCTAGAGACAGCAAAACACCTCTTAAATTTTAGCATAACCTCATTCATGCTTAACTGTGTTTATGCACTATGAATTAATTCTCTTGGTGTTCTGTGATATATGTGAACTGAATTGTAAAGTTGGATTCCTCAGTCCTCAAAATCTTTGTTCCTTCAGCAGTAGTGAAGTTGTTGTATATGCTTAGCACAAACAAGCCTCTTAGCATTGCTTTGTTGCCTTAATAAAGGTTTTGGAGCTTCTACACAGCCCATTAGACCTGTCTGGACTGGACTGTTGAAGTGGACACTTTGTTATGTTGAGTCTGATCCAAAAAGAGGCTTTGAGGTCTGCCTTTCTGGCCTTCAGCTCATAACCCTGATGATTTCTCCCATCTATCTGTCATGAAAAACTGCATCCCAATTTAGAAACTAATGCCCTGGTTTTAAAGTATTTTAAGTACGGTGGTGTACAATCATTTGTCTAATTCTAAGAATTCTCCATTTGAAATTTCAAACAAGAACCATGTGCTTGACATCAAACAAATGTGAATAACAGATTACACCTCTGAAGCTGTGAACTATCACACTTCTTCTTTTGCTATTTTCTGTTGTCTTTCATCAACTACAGTTTTATGTTTCTAATATCTTGGTTTCAGTGGTGTGATGTTTTTGTAATTGGAGTGTTTTTGTTGTGATCCTTCACAATGACAGGGTTTGCATCAAATGAATTACTGACTTTTGACCTTTACTAGTGAGGCAGCATCTAGGCAAATTATTTCTTATTTTATATATTTTTGATCCGGAAAGTGGCACAGACAGATCAATACATGTGACAAGTTGGTTTGGAGTGGGGGTAGTGAGCTTTTTCTAATAAGAATTTATGTGAGCAGCAAGATTTATCAACTGTTTTCTGTAAAACACCTGAAGAAGAAGACCACATTAAGACTTACCAGGATGTGAGTGTTATACAATTTAACATAAATGAATAATTAAATTGGTAGCTGTGTTTCACACACAGATTTAATTTGATTTCACTTTTGTTTTCACAGAGCCCATAACTCAGTTTTGATTTCACGTCAGTAACACAGGGTTTTTCCTTTCATCTCTTCACCTAATGTAATCTGATGTTATTCCTCCTTCACAATGTCATAGTGGCTTTTGGATTGTTACACTGACTTTTGACTAGTATTAGTAAAAAATGTCCTGCATGCTGCACATCACTGAACTGTGCACAGTCTGAGCAATCTTAGGGTGAAACAGGTCTTTTCAATAAACACATCACATTTGAACAAAAATCCCTGTTGGCTTACTTTTTTAAATGGTATAAGTCTGAAAAAAATCTGAAGCTGTTTTTTTAAATCCATCCATTTTATGAACCTCTTCAGATCATTTTCAGAGTTTACTTGGAATGAGAGCCTTGAACAGCAGCCTCATGCACAAGACCATAAATCCCTGATGGCCACTTGTTTATCATACGGCACACTCAAACACTCACTAACACCATTCACACTGATTTAATGTCACCGGGGAGCCTAACTTGTATGTGTGAATAAAATGCCCAACTTGGAGAAATCCATGGAGGAAGAGAGAGAATGTGGAAATTCTGCACATACAGTAATCAGACCAGAATCTGAACCAAGTAAGAAATGTAAGGCATCAACACTATCCTTTATGCCACCAAATGGCTGCACTTAATATATGCTTTAAATGAAATGAAGTTACAGTAATCACGCACAAAGATCCTCACTTCAAGTGAATTGTCTGTCATAACACAGATTTAGATTAGGCTAACGGCATAATTAATAATGGTTCATTTTTTATGTAAAACCACATTCCAAGCAGGGTTAATATCGCATTATACATTTTAACAAGTATTGCAGCAGTACAAAGCAGAAAAGCACATAGTGTTTAAAAAGTGCTGACATAGCAGATGGGGTGCATTTTAAAAAGTAGGTTAGGAAAAATGATTAAAACAGATCTGTGTAATACTGTAAACATTTGTTCATTATTTAGTGAATTAATTCAGCAAAATGTAAATCATTGTCTGCTTTGTTATTAATATAGTAGCTATGCAGTGGAAACAGTACACACCGTATTTTTCAGTGGGATGGAGTGTTTGCTAGTGTTCCTCAGCCCCATATAGGTGTCTAGCTTGTCAGCAGATGAGTCACATTTAATTATTTCATTTTATGATGGCTTTACAATCATATACTTGGAAAAACCAAGGAAATCCTGGTATTTTACACTTGCTGCTATGAACTAACCTGAAAAACAGAGTGCTGCTGTAAAAACAAATATAATCACTTTTCAGTTCATCGCTCTGAATATGGAGTTTGCACATTAACCCCATATTTCTCCAGGTGCTTCAATTCTTTTTCTCATCCAAAAAACATTCATGTTGAGTTAAACGTTGCTAAGTTAGCCTGGCATGTGTGAAAGTGAATGTGGGTGTTCATCCAAGTGTCCTCAGACAGGAGTGTTATCTTTTGCAAGGTTAATTTCTATCTGTGCTGTTAAAATAAGTTGTGTAATGAAAGAGACTGAAAAGATAAAGGGAGAGAGTGAGCCTGCTGGTAATATGATTCCCTTGCAGTTGCAGTTTAGGAGACTGAAGCCCACTTGCTCAGGTAAGCACAGGGAAGTCCCTTTAGCCCCACTGCTGCTTACTGACTCGAATGCTCCAGGTTCACAGCCAGCCAGGTTCACATAGATGGCCCGAGGAATGCATCATCAATGACAGGTCAAACAAGGGACAGAAGTTTTACTTTTTATATTATGCATGCATGATAAATATAACATGGAAACTAACAGAAAAATCTACTACTGGATAAGCTAAAATAAAATACCACATTTCTCAAGATCATTGTGCGAGGTAGAGGCAGCTAAGTAGGTTGGGGTGGGGGTCCTTTGATCGGCAGTCCCTTGCAGTTTTCAGTCGGCAACATGTCTTGGTCCAGTGCGCTTTCGCTTTTTTTTTCGCTTTTGCTTTCGCTGTTGAAGCATTCTTCAAAAACAGTAAAAACATCATCCCTACACAATGCGCCTTCTGAATGTACATCAGCATTCCTCTTAACGATGACGTCCTGAATCGGAAAACAATTCCTCAGTGGGTGGCTAAATTTAGACAGTTAGGTACAAAATTGAACAGAAAATCTCTAGGCCATCCTCAGACTGTACATATGCCTGAAAACATCCAAGCTGTAATAGCATCAATTTTGCATTCTCCTAGACGTTCAGCATGCATTTCCAACACGTCTTTGAGGAGGATTTTGCATGAGGACCTTAATAATAAAAAATTATCGTAGTGCAAGAACACACTGAGAGAGACTGTGAGAACCGTAGAGAGTCGTCTGTGAACATTCTGCAACCATTAATCAGAGTTCCATCATCATGTGCCATTTGAATGGTTGCATAAATAAGCAAAACTTTCCCTATTGGGCTGAAACCAACCCTCGAACTTCCCATCAGAAATCCCTGCACACTGAGCGTGTTACAGTTTGGTGTGCTATTGCAGAATTTGGCATTGTAGGCCCTTACTTTTTTATGGAGGGGGAAGCAATGGTCTCCATCACTTCAGAATGTTGCATTGAAATGCTAGAGAATTTTTTGTGTCCCCAACTGGAAAAAATGGAAGCCAATCTCCCTCCGCAACGATGTCGGATGGCCTTCACATTCGCCTGATCTTGCCCTGTGCGATTTCTTCTTGTGGGGCTCTCAAGTCGAAGGTATACACACAACAACCTGAAAATCTTGAAGCCCTTAAGGACGCTATTTGACACTAAATATCTGCTATTCCCCTTGAAATGGCCAAACGAGTCATGCATTCAGAAATGATCTCGAAGAGTGTATTACTAAGTTTGGCAACCATCTGGAAGACATCAATTTTAAAACACAGTGAAAAAATCTGTTTTTTTTATACCTTTTTTTCTGTCATAATGAAATTTATTTTATCTTGTAGCGTATTTGTAGAATAAACATTTGAAATGTGGAACTTGTTTTTAGGCTCACCATGTATAAAATACTAAGGTTTGTGGGTGTGTCCAGTCCTTGCAAGTAATCTGATTGGTCAGTTTGTCTTTGATCATACGATCAAAAGAGCAACTGCACATTTGAAACATTTAAGGAGAAGTAAAGGCGTAAGAGGCACGTGTCACTACCATGTAGCGCAAATAGTGTAATGACACGCTCTGAGAGTCACCTTCAAAAGGGAAGTATAAAAGTGGACAGAAGGTGAGCAAAGGAACCTTGAAAATAATGACAGAATATGGGTGCTTAACAGAGAGAGCATGGGTCAAGAGAGTTCCAGACACACCCGGGTACCGAGGAAAGGTGATAAAGGTACATGTAGGGTAAGACAAATGAAATATTTTTAGGTTTACTCAATTACCTATCTTTGACAGGTCAAAGGGCTAGTAAATACTAAGAAGAAAATGAAAGAACTAATCCTTGTAATATTGTATGAACAAAAGAACAACCTTAACTATTTTACTGTCACACCTATTCTAATTGCTCACCTCTACAACATTGATTTGCCTAAACATCACAAAGAAAGACTTCAGTTCCAAAATCCAAAGCAGAACTAAATTAATTTTAGAGTATTCATGCTTGCCTCAGGATACAAGGGAAGATGAGAGAAGGAGCACAGAATTGCACAACCCTGTTTGTACCTATTAGGTAAAAATCTGCTACACTATTTTATACAGGTTCAAATTTAATCCTTTCAAAAATACATAAATATGAACATTTTTTATATGTATATACAGTAGAACCTCGGTTCACGACCATAATTCGTTCCAAAACTCTGGTCGTAAACCGAGTTGGTCATGAACTGAAGCAATTTCCCCCATAGGATTGTATGTAAATACAATTAATCTGTTCCAGATCATACGAACTGTATGTAAATATATTTTTTTTAAAGATTAAGCACAAATATAGTTAATTACATCATAGAATGCACAGTATAATAGTAAACTAATGTAAAAACATTGAATAACACTGACACAAAACACCCAGGCTCCCTGCTCAGCTGCAGGAGCAGGCTCGCTCTCTCTCTCTCTCAGCAGCACGCACCCTCCCCCTCTCTCTCAGCAGCACACACCCTCCCCCTCTCTCTCAGCAGCTCGCTCGCTCGGTCTCTCTCTCTCAGCAGCACGCGCTTGCTCGCTCTCTCTCAGCAGCACGCACGCAATCACTCTCTCTCTCGTGCAGGCAGGCAAGCAGGCAGGCACGTCTGACCGAGAACAATGCAACACATGCGGAAATCATCGGCACGCACAAACCGAAAGGGAAACTGGCTTGTTCGTATACCGAGTGTGTGGTCGTGAACCAAGGCAAAAGTTTGGCGAACTTTTTGGTCGTGAACCGAGTTGTAGGTGTACCAAGACGTTCATGAACCGTTCATATATATATAATATGCAAAAAATGTAATTTATATTCTGTAATTTATATCACAAAGAGTACAATGGAACATCCCATGCTAGTGGTGTTCTGTAAATTAAATAAAATGACTAAGGCACATCATTGCTTGGTGGAGATATTACTCTTGGGCAACAATGTGGTGCTCCTGCTAGATCCTCCCGATTTTTCTTGTCATGCGTATGTGTCTTCTTGTCTCTTTTCGATGGCCCCTCTTAGGTGTTTAAATGATCACTCAACTCCAGAGCAAGAAATACATTAAGATCACTATTGAACTTTTATTTAGCCATTTGGTCCATTAAGGGTTTATAGTATATCACTTGAAATATGGCAAATAAGGGCAGTTCTGAAGGGTGTTTTTGTCTAGTGTGGTGATAAATATATGTCCTGTATATCTGTAACAAAAATAAAATATTTTAGCAGTATATATACACCAAGTCATTTAAGCTTCAAGGACATCAATCTGTCCAGTTAAGAAGCATAAGCGATTGTGAATATTGTGAAACTGTTAAAACTTCTTGAATCTTCTTGAAACTTCAGGTGACAACAGGTACACTGGAGAGGCAACAGCAAGACATCCCACCAAAAAGGGAATGATTTTGCAGGTAGTGGCCACAGACTCTCTCCTTATCCTTCCTGACTGATTCTTCTCTAATTTTGCATTTTGCTATTGTCCTTGTCACTACGGGTAGCATGAGGTGGCACCTGCACACGGTTCAGGTTACACAGGTAGTCTACCTCCTCCGGGAAGGCACATCCATATGTGCTATCATAGGAAGTTATAATGTGTTTCCCAGCACAGTCTCAAGAGCATGTAGGAGATTCCAGGAAATGGGCCATTACACAATCTCGTGCCTCGTGGTCAGAGTGTGTAGGCAGTTCCTGGATGATGAAGGCATTGATGCCATTGACTAACCCACACATTCTCCAGACCTAAATTCAATTAAGAACTTCTGGAATGTAATGTATCGGTGCATCCAACACTGCCAAGTAGTGCCACAGACTGTCCTGTAGCTCACTGGTGCCCTGATACAGGTATGGGAGGAAAGGACATCATCCAACATCTCATCAGCATGACCAGATATTGTTGGGAGTGCTTACAGGCACATTGGGGCTATACACACTACTGAACTACATTATGAGTAGCCATGATGAATTTAGCTCAGCTTGGCTCAGCCTGTGATTTCAGTTATTGACTTTGATTTTCTCTGTGATGTTGAATCAAGGCCTCAATGGATTGATGATTTTGGTGCATTTTAAAGGTTTTGGTTGATCGTTGTGACATCATTTTGCTCTGAATGATTTACAGAGTATTACTCAGTAAAGATTTTCCACTTGAGTATATTACTCATCGAGATCTAATGTGTGATTTAAGTGTTCCTTTAATTTTTCCATACTCAATTGTATTTGTAAATATATAGTATATAAAAAGAGTGACAGAGAGAGAATGGGAGAACACTCTGGTATAAATAAAGTACCTGTTCCCTTTATAGTCTTACAGCTGACAGGAATATATTGAGCACTATCCTTGTTCCCTGTGCTTTTCTTGTGTTGATCTTCTATTGTGATATTTGTAATAAATTTCTTTAAATGTATTTTTTCCTAAAGATCAAGAAGTTAGTAATTTACTTAATACGTCCTGTAGTATTCATCTTAGGCTTCTTTAAGTACAGCCTCATCTTGAAAAGAAAACAGGTTTAAAGAGCTTTTAAGAATATGTGCTTTCCAAAGATGTCCAATGTCACATTCAGCAACATTACAAATCCATCTGCCTTTTCCTCTTTTTGGCAATCATCCTGGAGAAGGTGGTTGCATGGCAACCACAAAAGTCCTTGGAAGATAAAATGTATTTAACATAAGACAACAGTTGTTAATGAAATGAACGAGAGACTGTAGTGTGAGTGTTTAATCTTCATTTTCATTCTGTTTTTCCTTAGTGCCTTGTCTTTTTTATTTGTGGGTGATAAAGAAATCGAACTTTACTTCATGTGGCACCTGACTTTTAAAGAGTGATACTTTTTTCCAGAAAATGATCATTTTCCCTTAGTTTGCTGACTCCACTTCTCAGGGTTCACATTCACATAAAACTGTAGCATATCCTGAGAGGATCAGATCCAAGACAGCAACCAACACCAGATGGGGTATTGTTGCAGTCACAGGTCACACTCACACACACTATCAACGTGTATTAAAATCGTACAATATATATCTCATTAATATATTTTTGGTTGCAATGAAATATATGCGATATTTCTATTTAGTAATGAGTTATCTTATATATTATTGTTCAAACATTAGCATTTCATTTAAACTAACTAGAGGAGATTATTCTCAACTAATCAGTCCTAAAAACCCTACTGAGTCTACATCTCCATTTATCCTCTGTTCAGTAGCATTATTGACACAGGAAATTGTACCAAGAAACTACAGTTGGCAACATGAAACATAAATAAAAGTGGTTTCAAACTTCTCTAGATCATGACAGTATTAGACAGATGAGACTATGTTGCCTATTACAAGGCAGAAGGCGGCCTGGAAGTAACTGGGCTAAGAAATACAATGGTAGAATGGTACAATAGAAACCAGTAGATGATGATCTGACCTGAAAGCCTTTAGATTTAACAAGCGAGCTCATTGCCTACAGCAAACAACACCTGGATAGAATTTAAAGTCTACTTAAACCTCCCTTTAAGTCTAGAGTTGGAAGGTGAATTTGGGTAAGATAATGACATCAGAGTTATGTTTAAAGGATCCAGACTGGAAGAGGAGTGGAAGAGTTGGAATTGCTCAGATGCTTTGGTTTTTAAGGTTACCAAACCAGAAGGATAAAACTTTTCCCAGTTTGACGAATTTGGTTTTATTTGTTTCCATTATTTGCTTTTCTACTATGTATTCTTACTAGATAACCCCCTCATTTTCTTTTCTTTTTGAAACCAGCATTTTAGTTTTATTCATCACTATGATGCTATGTAAAGGTTTAAGACCAGCACTATCACACTGCCTGTTCTGAAAGCAAATCTCAGCAGTACAAACATATTGTTGTGAAAATGTATAGAAGAAGATACATGAATTCAAGAGATGTGAAGACAGTTTACAAGGCACAATGTAGTAGGACACAAATAAACCATCTCATGTAGAGTACTCCTGGGAGATGCCTCATATTTAATATTAACTAGACATGTTAGATAGGTTAAATGGTTGCTTTAATAGCTCGGTATGAATACATGAAGATGTTTGCATGAGAGTGCCCTGATCTTCTTTTAATCTTTGTTTCATTTTTAAACTTCTGTTTACTAATGCAAATTTTCACTGTTGTTAAATACATTTTGCAATCAAATTCATATGGAGAGTAGTTCAAAATGTACTTTTTCTGTTCTTATATATTGACAAACAATACTGCTGCAGAATGTTACAAGCAGTTAAAGTTCCTGCTGGCAGGTAATAAAAAGTGATTGTGAGAAAACCAACATTGGGGG
>JANRMT010062791.1:115788517-115819416 GCA_026402145.1 Polypterus bichir lapradei
GATAGATAGATAGATAGATAGATAGATAGATAGATAGATAGATAGATAGATAGATAGATAGATCAGTGTAACTATAAAAAATGCATAATTTCAGCAAAAAGTATTATTTTAAATTACAATAACTTTAGATAAAGTGAACAACCCTGTTTATTTTTATAATGATGTATGTGTTTGATTGCAGCCTTTAATGGACTGGCATCCGGCATGGATGGCACTCTATCTTGAGTTACTGCTATTAGCATAACCTCTAGTGAGACTAACTACAGTAGAGAGCTTGATTTAGATTTTTTTAACATTATTTTAACAAAAGAAGTCTTACTCACATGCAGGTAAGCTTCTTTAAAATATAAATTCATAAATCTTACTGCATTAAAAGTAAATGTAGTAACAGTTTCATGCAACAAAACATAAAATGAACAAATAATGTATCCATGTTACAGCATGTTGAACTCTTGTTGAAGGTATGATGTTGCAGCAGCATGCTTACTGGATTGATTAGGGATCAGCTAATTTTTGAGGGGTGTATTTCTGGACAGTTTTATTTTTTTGTATATTTTGGGTCCTGGAAGAATACATTGTCATTATTTTTATTATTTTATACCCACCCATTTCTTAAAATACAGACAAGACCTCCAATACAGGTATGCAGGAGGAAATCACTATGCACACCATGCAGTAAGCACAGGCCACTTTAGGGCCACCAGTTAGCTCTAACATGTACATCTGTAGCATGTAGGATGAAAAACACATTAACCCGTAAGAGCTCATTTTGCTAAATCCTATAATGGCTGAGATGGGATCTCTACATATGACTCTCAAGTTGTTGCAAATAAAATCCTTCTGAGCACAACCATCTATACGTTACTGAGGACTGGCATTTTTTTTAATTAAGTTAACAAGAAACTGTTGTAGAGGGTCAAAAAACAGAATTTGGGTGTAGGGTTAATTATTATACACATATAAACGGACGCAGGTTTGATTGAGTTTGGGTACAAACTGCTGCGAGAATGGAAGGCTTTCATAGAATTTCAGCGGGTGCAGTTGTGTGTAAAGTTAAGCTGGAGCATCACCAGGTACAATCAGGACCAGCTATTAACATTTTTTTGGCAGCATAGTCAGAATAAGGCAGGCAGTAGTCAAATAGTCAATGAAACAGAAGACCTTCCCAAAACGTACAAATTATGAGATCCTCCGGCATATACCGTGCACGGTTTTAAATGTCAGGCAAAGTACCCCTGTTGTCTTGTATAAGATACTTGCAGCACAATACAATCCTGTTATACAAGGTGAACGTTCTATACATATTTTTTCATACACCATTTTTATGGAACTTACTTTGATTTCAGTGCCTTCATGTTCTTACAGTTGTTAAAATTATTCAGTTTTTTTCATGTTTTTCATTTTTAATGACCGATGGAATGCTTTTTTATATTTTAAGTACCTTGAGCTTCTTTTTCCTTGTTGCCTGATTGCATTATGTTGCCGTTATACATAATTTCAAAACATAACATTTTAAAAGAAAGCTTAATTAAAGCAGAGCCAGAATTAGTAGTTTTCTTTGAACAGCTTTTGATCCAGCAGTGAGTAAGAAAACTACCAAGTATTCTTGTGCTTTCTCTTCTGTTTAATTTAGGTTTAATTATTTTTAATCAGGCAAGTAAGAAAAGTGTAATTACAAGCTGAGTGATGTAAGTAAATTATAATTGAATCCTCAATTAGATGTGCACAAATTAGTTCATGTTTTAAAAAAAATATGGCTTGATAACTGGGTGATTTGAATTGTTAGAATTGTCATAGCTTTGTTTTCTTTTGATTGTTAATATATAAAAAAAACGCCCTTTTTAAAACCCAAAAAGTGACTTTTTTAGTGAACGTTTATGGCTACATGTAGTAAAGTAGTCTGCTCTTTTATATACTCTGAAGATTGGACTTTAACAATAAGTGCATAAAAAATATCAAATGCTGGTTTCCTTTCTTAGCAGTGACTTTTTGAAAGTATTAATTTTAGCAACTTATTGTTAAATGCCCTGAAAAGACATGTTTGAATATTGTACAGAAAAAGCAATGAAATGGTCTTTGGGAATGCTAAAAAAAAACATTTTCCAACAATCTGTTTTTGTCACATTTTATTTATTTATTTATTTCCAAATTTGCTTAAAGATAATTTTTAAATGTTTTTCTTTGTCTCTTTACATCATAGAAGGTAATAGGCAGATGTGTATTTTCATTTTTTTTTCTTAATTTGCTGAGATTGCTTCACTAAATTGGTTGAGATCATTTATTTCCAGTTATCGCTTCTTGCAGTGCTTAATGCATAGTAGATAACTAAATTGTGCTCTTTGTTATGGTTTCAAAGATGTGGACTACTAAGCTTCCCCACATCTTGTTTTAGATTAACCTTTAAAAAATTTTACGTGCATTGTATTTGTTGAAATGAGAAAATATTTTAAAACACATCTAATCAAACCTCATGCTTTTTTCCAAATAAAAAAATTAACATGATGCCTTAAGAAAAATGTTTTCTTTTTTCTTTATAGACCAGGAATTGTATTTTATTAAGACCTTTCTTTGACATGGTTTCCTTTTTTATCTCTCCCAGCCTTGCGACTGCAATGTTGTGGGCTCCCAGTCTCTGCAGTGCAACCCTGAAACGGGTTGCTGTTTCTGTCAAACAGAATTTACTGGAGAGAAGTGCGATGAGTGCAGGACAGGATATCGAGACTTCCCTCACTGTATCGCTTGTGAGTGTTCTTTTGAGGGAGCCGCCCCGGAGACATGTGACGAAACACTAGCAACATGTTCATGTGCTGACCGTACTGGACAATGCACCTGTAAGGTAAAACAGCCTGTCAATGAAAATGTCCTTCTCCATTTTCTCAGAAAAATGCATCTTGTAGCTCATTTTTTTTGCCTTTTCATATATTTTTATGTTAACCTGATCTGATTGCATCAAAAAATTGCTTGTCTTTTTTTCCATGTTTATATTACTACGAATATAGTGCATCATTATCATAATCTCATGGCTGCTAAAGAAATCCAGCTTTAAGTAAGAACGTGTAGTGGATTCAGAAAGTATTTAGAGTATTAGAGTAGAGTATTTTTAAACACTTCATTGTGTTTTAGATTAAAATTTAAAAGGATAGATTTGCTATTTTTGCCCATCAGTCTACCCTCAATGACCCATATTGAAAAAGTGTATTTTCAAAAAGGTTTATAAATTTATTAAAAGTCAAAGCTGAAATCTCTCATTCATATAAGAATTTGGACCCATTACCCAGCACTTTGTAGAAGCCCCTTTGGCAGCAATATTAGGTTCCTGCCTCCTTATATAAGTCTCACCAAGCTTTGCACACCTGGATTTGAGCAGTTTATCCCATTGTTCCTGGCAGATCCTGTAAAGCTCTATTAGATTGAAGGGGAAGAGTCTGTGAACTGCCATCTTCAGGTCTCTCCACAGATGTTGAATAGGGTTTAACTCTGGGCTTTGGCTACTCAGAGACTTGTCCTGTAGCCACTCGATGTGATAAGCCGAGTCTGCACACAATCTAAAAGTAGCATTTAGTATAACTATTAATAGCTTGTCACATTCAGTTAAATAGTTCTAAAGGTAAAAGTTAATTACCTACTATTTTAGTGATCTAGCAAGAGAGAACATAGTGGTGGTGCAATGCCATGCCAGCGTTTTGTGTCTCCTTAGAAGTTGACCCACTGACTTGAACGTTTGTGAGTCAGATGGCTTCTCTGGGCTGGAACAGACACTATGCCAAGGCACATGTCCAATGCTAGCATATTATGTCAAGGAGCACTTTTGAAATGAAAGGGCCCAACAACAAACCATGTGCCTGAAGCCTCTGTGGGAAGGAAAGATCAGAGCACTGAGTTTAGCAGGTTTGTGGCCAGAGAAAGAAAGGACAGAGTGAAGTATTTGAAGGTTCACCATGTAACTACCTGCTGATGTGAGTGAGCAGTCAGCGCAACATTGTTGTAAACACATCCATGTGCACGGAGAAAGGTGGTGGTTTAAAATAGGGACATTGCATCTGAGGAGGACGTCAGGTGTGTGACCCAATGATGCTTGTCTCTACAAGTTATCATTATCTGTGTCTCAGTTCTCACATCCCCTGGTTGTTTGGTTACGGTTCCAGGTACCCAGAGTCTGAAATTGTGCAATGGTGTTATCACACGTGGCAGCAGACTCCAGCATTGCCTTGGCTGTTTGCTTTGGGTCATTGTCTTTGCTGAAAGGTGAGCTATCACCTCAGCCACAGGTCTTGTGCACTTTGGAGCAGGTTTTTTTCCAAGGACCTCTCAGTATTTGGCTGCATTTATCCTTTCCTCAATTCTGCCCCATCTTTCTGTCCCTGCCGCTGAGAAGCACCCCTATTGCATGATGCTGTTACCACCAAGCTTCACCACAGGAATGGTATTAGGCAGGTGATGGATGAGCAGTGCCTGGTCTTTGCCTGATGTAATACTTGGAGTTCTGTCCAGAGAGTTCAATTTTTATTTTATCCGACCTGAGAATCTTTTTCCTCATGCTCTCAGAGACCTTTAAATGCCATTTGGCAAACTCCAAGCAGGAGTGAGGCAGTCTGCCATTACCACCTGATGGATGTAATGCTGTTGAAATGGTCGTTTTTCCGACAGGTTCCCCCATCTTAGCAAAGGACTTCTGAAGCTCTGTTTGAGTAATGATTGGGTTTTTGTTCACCTCCCTGACGCTGTCTGGTTACTCAGTTTGCTCGGGCTAAAAATATGAAATTTAAGCAAGTGAAAAGTATTTATATATAAACATTAAAACTTGTTTTCTTTATTTTAAGAGTAATTGAAGTATTTAAATTTATTTTAATTATATATTAGAAAATCTTTTCAAGTAAATTGTGCTTACCACATTCATTTTTTTGTAGTGATTTTGATTCTACACTTCTTTCATCTAATAATTATGTAATAATAATAATACAATTTATTTATACAAGGTGCCTTTCTAAGCACTCAAGGACTCTGAACAACAATAAATAAAAAA
Organism: Polypterus bichir lapradei; assembly: GCA_026402145.1. Classification (NCBI taxonomy): domain Eukaryota; kingdom Metazoa; phylum Chordata; class Cladistia; order Polypteriformes; family Polypteridae; genus Polypterus; species Polypterus bichir. The sequence goes on from JANRMT010062791.1 coordinate 115,793,541, forward strand.
CACATTATAAACAAAACGTAAAACATCAGAAAATATAAAAATTAAAAACAACAAAGTCACTGTAATCATAAAGAAAAAGCCATTTTAAATAGATGGGTTTTAAGTTTACATTTGAAGGTTGAAAATGATTTGACATTTCTAAGTTCAGTAGGTAGTGAGTTCCAGAGCTTGGGTGCAGAACGGCTGAATGCTCTGCTCCCCATGGTGGTTAGACGGGTAAGAAGGATGGTCAGATGGATGGAGGAAGAGGATCTAAGATTACGGGAAGGAACGGCAACATGAAGAAGGTCAGACAGATATGGAGGGGCGAGGTTATGAATGGCCTTAAATGTTAACAGCAGAATTTTAAAATCAATTTAAAACTTAATCGGGAGCCAATGAAGCTGCTGCAAGACCAGAGTAATATTGTGAATAGACAGGGTTTGAGTAATAATGCGAGCAGCAGAATTCTGGACTAGCTGAAGCTTATGGAGAGATTTATTAGAGAGACCAAAGAGGAGTGAATTGCAATAGTCCAGACAAGAAGTAACAAGACTGTGAACAAGAGTGGCAGTGGTATGGGGAGTGAGGGAGGGGCAAATGCAATTAGTATTATGTAGGTGGAAGTAAGTAGACCAGGTGATGTTATTAATGTGAGATTGGAAGGACAAAGTACTGTCAAGGATGACACCCAGACTCTTGACCTGAGGTGAAGGGGTAACAAAGGAGTTATCAATAGTAAGTGAAAGATTATCGGCTTTGGATAATAATGATTTTGTACCAATGAGGAGGACCTCAGTTTTGTCACTGTTTAATTTAAGAAAATCTGAAGAAAACCAGGATTTAATTTCTGCAATGCAGTCAATAAGCGAAGATGGTGGAAAAGAAGGCCACCTTGCTCCTCCAAACACTTAAAGGTTTAAACCTTTGCCCTGACTTATGCCTCACCACAATATTTTTGCCAAGCTCTGCAGCAGGTTCTTTTGACTTTAATGCTCTCTTTTTTTTTTTTTTTTTTTTTTTGTCCTTCTGTGTATTGTGAATTGTGGGACCTTATATATACAGGTGTGTGTCAATCAATTCAATTTGCCACATGTGGACTTCAATCAAGTTCTAGATTCATCTCAAAGATAATTAGAGCAAACATGATGCGCCAAACCACAATTTGGAGTGCCACAGAGAAGGGTCTAAATATTTATACAAATGAAAGATTTTTATTTTACTTTGTCATTATGAGATTTTGTGTGTAGGTTGAGTAGCATAAATGTCAACCTTATCCAATAAAAATTAAATCTATTACATCAGTGGTTCCCAAACTCGGTCCTGAGGACCCCCGGTGGCTGCAGGTTTTTGTTCCAACCAGATTCACAATCGGTGATAATAATCGGTAACAACTGATCTCATTTAATTAGCTGGTCTTTTTTACTCTTCTCTTATTCTGCATTCAGAATGGTTTTTACATTTATAAGACATTTAGAAATATTTCTATTTTTCTCTAAAGCTGTAAATGCTTAACTCTTTTTTGTTGTTTTCCTGTTATTTTCTCCCTTTACTTTTGTAGTTCGCTCCCTTCATTTAACCCCAATAGTGACAACAACCAGCATAGCAGACACCCGGGATGATGAAAGCAGCAACGACTTCAGAGTCTGACTCACTGATTAGTAAATAATCAATTAAATAACAAGAAACACCTGGAAAAGCAGAATTGAAATTAGGTTGAAAATACTGTTAACAACTTAAAAAAAATACATATTCCCCATATAACTACTTATTACATTTTAATAAAAATTTACCAGACATTTATAATTTTTACATTGACTCCACAACACAGAAACTGGGAAATAATGACTCACTTAATTGGGCTAAGAGTCCAATGAAAAATGGAAGTTTGTTGGAACAAAAACCTGCAGCCTCAGGGGTCCCCAGGATTGAGTTTGGGAACTGCTGTATTACATACGGGCAGCACGGTGGCACATTGATAGCGCTGCTGCCTTGCAGTTAGGAGACCCAGGTTCGCTTCCCGGGTCCTCCCTGTGTGGAGTTTGTATGTTCTTCCCGTGTCTGCGTGGGTTTCCTCCGGGCGCTCCAGTTTCCTCCCACAGTCCAAAGACATGCAGGTTAGGTGGATTGGCGATTCTAAAATGGCCCTAGTGTGTGTTTGTGTGTGTCCTGCGGTGGGTTGGCACCCTGCCTGGGATTGGTTCCTGCCTTGTGCCCTGTGTTGGCTGGGATTGGCTCCAGCAGACCCCAGTGACCCTGTGTTCAGATTCAGTGGGTTAGAAAATGGATGGAAGGATGGATGTATTACATACTAAAGTGTGCAGAAAGTGAAGAGGTCTGAATACTTTCTGAGTCCATTGTACTTTGCTTCAGGGTTAAATTAGTAACCAAATAATATTAAAGTTAAATTTGAACTGGAAACAAGATTTCTGAGCTTACAAGTGCAGTTTACTTGTAAGACTAATTTGATGCAGTTGATGGTTTCAGATAAACTGCAGGTTAAAAGACAGAATCAAAGACTACACAACCAATCAAGAAAAATATCATGTTTAATAAAAAAGAAAACTTTTGTAATGAAACTTTGACAGCAGGGAAGTGAATTTGTATTTGTTTATGAGATTAGCGTTATTGATTGTAGTTCAATCCTAAATCCAATGGTCTAATTCCAGTTGGCAATCAAGCCTTTTCATCTACACTGAGGCAGGCTTTAGTCAAACTATTTTACCTACAGCTGAGTTTTAGCTTGTTTTTAAACTTGTCAGTTAAATGAAATTATTTCTTTGCATTTTTCCCTGTTCTTGTCATAGCTCTTTTTTTTCTTAATCTATATTTATGTTAACCTGATTTGAGATATGAGTTAAAATATCATTTTCAACCTTCAGTGACTTTTAAGGTTGTTCCTGTGACCTGGAGTTAGAATAAGGTTACCATCCCCCCTGCATGTCATAAAAGGCAACTAAACAAAATTGATTTCAGGAACAGCATCTGGTCATGAAATGTTCTGCTTCAATACCCAGTTTTCCGTATCTGGCCAACCTGGGTGAACATGGAAAATGAGTATAAAACTAATAAAGAATTCCTATTAAGGTCAGTACTGGTGAGGTGACGCTTTAATGCTAAAATATAAAGACTTTAATTTGTTTAACTGTCATGTTCAGGAAAATCATGAACCTAAATTAGGATCTAAATGTTGCCCCAATTGGCATGCTGCTGTTTTGAGTAATGCTGAGAACGAAAAAGGTTTGGGTGAAGGTTGAGAGGTATCCAGATGACTACTACAAGAAAGTTACTGGTCAAAGCCCAGTAGGTTGTTGTGAATAGTGAAATCCCAGTCAGGCATCCAGCTAGCAAAGGATTCTGTGAGAAGGTAGGAATTATCTTGTAGTCATAATGAAATCCTTCTTCTTCTTCCTTTTCATCTTCTCTTATTTTTATGTGGGATTAATGTGCTTGATCAACCTTCTCCAAAACAGATCATTCCTGCACAGGAGCAGACTGGGTCTCAAAACCGGCCCGGGCATCCTTCAACAAGTGAGGTGACGAGGTCGACCCAGTCAGCCTATTATTCATTGTAATTTTCTTAAAATTTGTGATGAGTATGGGGCTTGCTACTTGTATGAACCTATGCTATGAACTCTATCTAAACTGTTGCCAAACTTAATCTGTACACTGTTGTTTAGACACAACTTAAAATTTGATGACATGTTTAGAACTACAATTTAAGGAAAAATAAAAATTTTGTAACACTGTTTACACATTATTAGAGTACATGTCAAATGCCCATGTCATGTCCAAGTGCCGGTACCCTAGTAGGCTAGTAGTTGCACATTTACAATGAAATAAATTATAACCAAGGTTATAATAAAAACCTCAATTGATTGAAATGTTTCATTAACTTAATGATAAACTATAAATGTTCTGTCCTAATATGAAAAATTCCTATACCGTGCTTTATAACTTTATTTCATCATACTAATAATCACAGCTGAAAACCACTAATTATCGCTCATGCTGACGACCAAAGAACAATAAAATGCATACTACATAATCTAAACTAATTATTAGTAGCAAATAATTTAAATACTAGATATGAGATAAAATAAATTGCAATAATGTATATGCTACCCGAAATGTAGCGGTATCAAAACAGAAATTGGCAAAAGGCAGTTTTGACCAAATTTTTCGCTGCAACGTTGTGTACTGACCAATAAAACAACTTGATGACATAATACGGTATATTATATAGGACTATATCGCAGTACCAGACAGATAATGTTAAGTAGTTTAGAAAATTAATTTTAATGTCAAACAGTAACCAGTACATAAAATTTATTTCATGAAACGGCCGGCCCATGACCTGACCAGAGTCCGTGGCCCACCGGGCATTGCCCAAATGCCCTAATGGCCAGTCCACCCCTGGTCTTACACCTCCTTGCCAGTCATGTCCTTTTCCTTCAGATCTTCTTTTGGTTTATCCACCCACCTGCATTTTTGCATCCCTCGATTTCTCTTCCCCTGTATCTTCCATTCCCATCACTCTTTTACCCACATGTTCATTGTTATAATCATAAAGAAGTTATTATCTTAAAGAAAAATGTAATTATTGCTATGGTGGTTGCGACAGTTAGAGCTATTATTAAGCCATATGTAGAAACCATGAATGTTAATTTAGAAGAATTGTTTCCTGTTTATTTAGAAAGCAATGTACATTATTGCAGACATCAAATTGCCACTATTACTCGGCTTGTCACTAAATCAAGAGGGTCAAAGGAGAGAGGGTTAAAGCAGGAGTGAAAAATGAGTGCCTTTAGCATGTGTTTTTTTTCTCAGTCTTTCATGTATGCTTGTCATCAAAACAATTGGACAGAATAGCCATGATCTCAGCTTTCATCTCGTTCACTGAATGCTGTGTTATCATCTACAATTGAGCTAGAATTTGTGCTTCAGCTAATGCATCTTGGTACTGTTTTCATTTGAAACATGTATTTCTTTTTCCAATTCAAGCAGCATTCAGATTTAAATTATGCTTTTAAAAGCCATAAGCAATAGACTGGTCAAAATAACAACATTACCTAAAAAACTTTGGAATAACAACAGTAAAATGCACAGACTACTAGTATATAATAAATCAGAGTAATGCAACATAAGAGTGAAAACAGGAAAGAAAAATTGAGCAGTGGAAAAAGTAGAAAAAAGAAGAATCATTACTTTTATACTATTAATAGTAAAGTCAAGAGAGTCACTATAAAGCTCTCCTTTCACAGTGCCTGCTGAGTTTGAGACTTCTGCCAATACAGCAGTAGGATTTACCTATACAAAAACATAACTGTATTACCCTTAAAGTAATAGTCTTGCGCAGAAATTGTGTCAGACTATAAAGTGCCAGGTCATAGGCATGACTCCAAGAATACCAAGAACATTTCTGGACAACGGGCTGCTATATATTTTGTCCCCAACACTTTTCAAAGTCTTAGCTTGATTTAGTGTATAGATAGGAAAAAAGAGGCCTGAAAGTACCTTGTCACCAGTTAACATGAGAAATCAGTAAATGGTATAAGCATGTGTAAACCTGCTTTACTTTAAACAGCCAGGAGTTTCTTAAAATCAATGTCTCATGGCTACAGTTTCTGCTTATTTCTTCTTCCATTGACTCCATTGACTTATGCTAACAAATAAGTGATCTATATCTGAATTAGACGAACTCAAAAACACATGCATATTCACTTTTGTGTTACCAATCTACTGTAGTGCCTCCAGTCAATCTGGCACACTCATCTTTAGTTTGTGGAAGGAATATCAGAGAGATCACACTGCAGACTAACTACTAACTTCTGAGCTTTGTATATGTGATGTTTTTTACACTAGCTCAGTTTGGTTTGTATCATCATAGTATCAAATGTACTACCAATAATTTTGAATAATGTGCTAATATTAACTCTTTTCTGTGATGGTTATCAGAGACCTCAATTTATAAGTAAAGGTCACATAATAGTTGTTGTGTCATGTCTGAGGTTAATCAAGTGGTCTCACAGTTTTATATGATTTTGCATTTTATCTCAGAAAAGCAGTCACATGTAGTCACTATCAGTAGTCTGCATAGCATAGAAGCCCTTGATGTCACAGAGCACAGGCCCCGAACATGAGCATAAAATACTATTGTTTGTTTTTGATGCTGTGTGAAGATATTTAATGCAGTCAACTAATTAAAAAATGAAACTTTTTTTTAATTATCACTCTGCATCCTTACGGAGGTCTCTAACAGGAATTACTCACATTCATGGTATTTATGGAAGTAGACTCTAAGAAATGTACCATTATTCGATTGCTTAGACAGTTATCACTTCCCTTTTATTACATTATCATAAACATAGCAAAATACTTGGAATGACCATGATCTCCCAGTATGCTGGGAAATTGGATTCTGATGGGTTGGTTGTCTTTTAATGATTCAGACTTGTTAAGTACATTTCTTACATAGTTTTTTGCTACATTTATAATGTTGACATCAGAATCTTTCAGCCACATTAACATTCCTCTCAATATGACAACTCCACAGAACTAGAAGAAAGCACTACACAGCCATTCAGATTATGAAGACTATGTTATTAGTACACTGCAGACAACATGTTATGCACCAGACATCTCTGCTATAATCTGCAAAATCACAATTTAAATATACTATGATCATGAAAGTTATTTGCGAAAGCTTTGAAATCACTTCAGTTTTATTGTTCAGAAGCCATTGAGTAGACTAACAGAATATGACCTTTAGCATGATGTGTGCAGTACAATCCAAGGAGGTTATGCTCAAGCTTTATAACACACTAGTGAGGCCTCATCTGGAGTATTGTGTACAGTTTTGGTCTCCAGGCTACAAAAAGGACATAGCAGTGATAGAAAATGTCTAGAGAAGAGCGACTGGGCTGACTCCAGGGCTAAAAGGGATGAATTATGAAGAAAGAATTAAAGAGCTGAGCCTTTTCAGTTTAAGCAAAAGAAGATTAAGAGGAGACATGATTGAAGGGTTTAAAATTATGAAGGGAATTTGCACAGTGGATCCAGACTGTTATTTTAAAATGAGTTCATCAAAAACACATAGACACAGTTGGAAACTTGTTAAAGGTAAATTTCGCACAAACATTAAGAAGTTTTCTTTACACAGAGAACCATTGACACTTGGAATAATCTACCAGGTAGTATGGTAGACAGTAGACAGGAACTTTCAAAACTAAACTTGATGATTTTTTAGAAGAATTAAGTGGACAGGACTGGTGAGCTTTTTTGGGCTGAATGGCCTACTCTCGTCTAGATTGTTCTAATGTCCCAGCACCTCCTGACTCACCAGCACAAGAAAATCAACCATATATTGGTTTGATTCATCTTGCTGTCTAGTTATAAAAGATATTGAGCCTTTTGGGATTCCCCGGTGTTTTTTGGCCATCTAGACTAAAAAAAAAAGTTTTAGGAAGATTTTGGACCATATTTTCTTCAGGAAATTACACCCTAAAGATAAAGAGTAAGCCAAAAGGTGTCTTCAACAAAAATGATCAGAAGGACTTGAAGTTGTTCAGGCAACGTCCTGGTGATCCCAGGTGTTTACCTCCTAAAGAGATACGAGGTATCAAATTTACTCCATTTCACAAAACTTCAAAAAAAAAAGGAGGACCAGTAATACAGTATATTCATGTGAAGTGTTCTTTTATGCTATTTCGAGGCTGATGATCACAAATATGATAATATTGATGTTTGATCTTTTACTAGTGATCTAATGATGTATGGACCTTTTTCAGAGGGTAAAAAAATGACAAATCTCTGTTATGAGAAAGAATATTTAGACCTTAAACATATCAATTGTAGCACATATTTTAACAATTCTTGTTTATTATGTACTTCTACTTCATAAAGTAAATCATTATTGTACAGTAAAGTATATTCTTATAAATTGCAATATTTAAAATATGCATTTTGGATCATGAATCTGTTCCCTTTTTTTTAGCATTGTACATTGTGATTTTCCAAGGTCAAAAGTGCATCTTGTGTGCATAGTAAGATGTAATGAAGCCCATTGTTCCATTGTCCTACCATGGGAGAAAGCCTCCAGTCTTCATCAATTTTCCAAATTTCTCAAATGGTTCTAATGTAGTAACTTACTTAACTGAATCAGCTTTCCTTTTTTCAGAGTAAACATAAGTCTTATGTTTTCTCTTATAGCCAAATGTAGAGGGTGAGCATTGTGATAGGTGTAAGCCAGGCACCTTTGGACTAAGTGCAAATAATCCCTTGGGATGCAGCAACTGCTACTGTTTTGGTATTACAGCAACCTGCACCGAGGCAAAGGGACTAATCCGTATGTGGGTGAGTAATAAAATCTTCTCTGTCAGTTCAAGTAAATGCTACATACGGTGACCTTCCTGATGAACATTGAAAAATGTTTCGCTGAGTGTTAAATATTTGCTTCAATAATCGAAAATTGTTTTACTGACAATTAATTCATATTATAAAATAGCTATGTTTTTAAATTAATGAAAGTATGAGGTTTTTCAGCTTGTGTTGCTCTAAATTACTATATTGAATTAAATTTAGTGCCAGCAAACTGAACAGAAAGCTGCAATACCTTTTTGTTTAGTTTCATGTTAGACTGCCTTGTGAAATAATCATTTGCCAGCAAATGAAAGCCTTCTATGTTTCTATAATGGACAATTTTTAATAAATGATTCTTTTGATAACCATTTTATATTCTGTCATTTGTAGCTGACACTCAGACCTGACCAGATGGTGCTGCCTCTGGTGGATAAGGCAAATCAAAGACGGACCACAAATGGCATTTCATTCCTGTATCCTGAAATAGTTGCTAACATAGATTCTGTTACCCAGGACCTCTTGTCAGAGCCTTTTTATTGGAATCTGCCAGAGCAGTTTCAGGGCCGCATGGTAAAATTTCTGTTTAGTGTTCATTCAGTTGTCAGGATTTTGTTTTTAATTATGACAAAGTAATGTTTATAATTTAATAAAGTGATATATTATGTATTATATGTACATACTAGATATGTGTATATATATATATACATATATACATATACAGTATATGTGTTTGTGTGTGTATATCTTCTTTAAAATCTGCAATATTTAAGTTTACTTAAAAAAATACATGCTACCATTTAAAAAACACTATCAAGTGTCAATGAAGATGTTACTTTATTCAGAAGGTATTTTTTAGCAATATCGGCTTGTTAAGGATGAAGAAATGAATTTTGTAATAGTATATTTAAATAGATGTAACCTGCTTGAGATAATGAAAATGTTCAAAGCCTGTGATTTGAGATAGTGATTTGTTTGACATAATTGCTTGTAAAATCTGAATTTTATTATTTTGTTCAACAGATAACAGCCTATGGTGGTAAACTGAAATATGCAATTTATTTTGAGGCGAGGGATGAAATAGGACTTTCTCATTATGAGCCACAGGTCATAATAAAAGGCGGCCCGGCCAAAGATAAAACAATCATGCGCCATATGCCTGGACTCCAGATTGGCCAGCTAACCAGGCATGAAATAGAAATGACTGAGGTAAATAAAACAGACAGTTTCAAATGCTGAACAAATCTGTGTTTTATTGGCTTGCCTAATCCGCAATATGCCTTTTTTATTTTTTAGCACAACTGGAAATTTCTTCACGATGGTAGCCCCTTAACAAGAGAGGATTTTATGAATGTTCTGTATAATATTGAGTATATCTTGATTAAGGCTTCTTATGGAAACCTAATGAGACAAACCAGGTAATAAATGTTACAGTGATGGCAACACTTAGCTTACTTAACAACAATAACACCAAATCACTTTGAATAGAGCTGCTATCTCATTGGCCAAATGCCCTGGCCATGCCTGGTAGTTTTCTATATTGCATGTACCTTATTCTGTAAATTTCTGAATGTATTTTCCTTTGTTTTTTTGCCCACATCCCCAAAGATGTGCACGTATGAATTGACACAGCAGGTGTGTGGGGGTGAGGTTGTGCATGTGTTTGGCCTGACTGGTGCCCCATCCAAGGCTTGTTCCAGGCTTGTGCCAGATGGTGCTGGGAAAGGTGACACCCTCACCATCACCTACAACCATGAATTAACAATGTTTTGACAATGTTAAGTCTCAAAATTTACAAAGTAAACTTTTACAATGTAGCTTGTAGAAATTGGCCTATGATTTAAAAGAGATTCATAAAAGATGGTCATTTCTAAAAATGTATATTTACAAGATGCAGTTCATTATAGCTTAGTGCCATTGTGTTTCTGGGAGGGCTCTGGCTTAAGCAGAAATGACAGTAAGTGGATGGTCACTTTGTTACACTTTCCTTATTAATAAATTAATACATTTTAACAATGACATCTTTATGTTTTTAATTGTTTTCTGCACTCAGAATCTCAGAAATCTCAATGGAGGTGGCAGAAGAAGGCAAAAGCTTGAGGGAGAGTGAACGTGCTTATCAGATTGAGCAATGTGACTGTCCCCCAGGATATTCAGGACTCTCCTGTGAGGTAGCATATTAAATACTAACTTCCACATCACCTCACCTCATCTGAACGGGTTTCTGAACACAGGAGTAAAATAGCAATACAATATGTTCATTGCAGTCTAGTTGCTCCATGTGGTTTAATTTTGGACAAAAGTAACCCCTTTTTTGTACTAATGTTACACTCCTCTAACCTGAAGAGAATAAACTGTACAATTTTTCAGAGGGAGTAATTATTAGTCCTGAATTGACGATTATAAATTTGCAAGTTCAGACTCTACACTTGACTCACTAATTGACCCTGTGCAAGTCACTTGACCTGCCAGTGATCCTGTTATAAATATCTCTGTTTAAAATGTTGTGTACTGCATATGCAAAGAGCCTTGGTTAGTGCTCATCATGATACTGAGGAGTTAGACCTGAGCTACAGAAACAAACAAAAAAAAACAAATGCAAAATTAAGAGGTCTAAATAAAGTGAAATACATCTATGCTCATTCACATTCTCAAATAACCTAATCAGTCGACACTCACTAGCTGATTAACCCTATTCTTTTAACTATTAGATAAGATTAGATAAATATTATTAATGTGTTATGCTAGTGCATATTGATTCTTTATAAATAATTTTTATATATCATTTATTTAGCTATATATAATTATTTCTAACTTGTTGATTTTTCTCTTGTAACTTCTCTTTTAAGCACTTTGAGCTACATTCCTTGTATGAAAATGTACTATAGAAATAAAAATGTTGTTGTTGTTTTTAACTGGCCCAATACAAATAAAGGATTTCCATTCTTTTAAAGAATGTTTTTACTTTCTTTTCATAATATTGGCCAGGTTTAGAAAAGAAATGGATAATTGGTTATTAACTAGTTACCTGTTGGAAAAAAAAAAAATTATTTAAACCCCGTTTGTTTTAGAGACTTGGTCTCATTTTAGATTCAACATTCAAGAGTTTATTCATCACACACAGTTATACAGGTACAACATGCAGCGAAATGAAAGGATAGACTTCTCCAAGATTGTGCAAAACAAAAACAAACACACTATAGCATAAATAATAAAATTAAGAAAAAGATGACAACTAAATTAAATAAAACTAACTAAATTAAATTAAGCTAAATTAAAAACGTTAAAATCTGAAACAGTATAAAGCATAAAGTTACTGTGCAGTAAGTTGCAGTGAGTGTGCCATGAGTTTTAGGTTCGAGTGTTTATTGGCTTGTCAGAGTTCAGGATCCTTACGGCCTAAAAGCTCCTCTTGAGTCTCTTTGCCATTAGACTGCGCAGCCGCTTGCCTGAGGTGAGCAGGCTGAAGAGTCTGTTGCTGGGGTGAGTAAAGTCCATAATTATTTTAATTGCCCTGTTCATGCAGCGCTTGATGTAGATATCTTGCAGTGCTGACCTTAATATGCGCTCTACTGAATGCACCACTCTCTGTAGGGCTTTGTCAATCTTGGACCAAGCAATTCCCAAACCATTATGTGCAGCTCTGTGTTAGGATGCTGTCTATGGTGCCTGTATAAAAATTATTCATTAAAGGTGGGGAGACCTTGAATATCCTCAGCTGCTGTCAGGTGATAAAGGTGCTATCTTACCTTCCTGACCTGAGTTTGTGTGTGTTGGGTCCAGGTCAGGTCCTCAGTGATGTGCACACCTAAGTATCAGAAGCCACTCACTGTCTCAACAGCAATTCCATTTATACTGATGGGGCTGTAGATCTTCTGCTGCTTCTGCATAAAATCCACAACCAGCTCCTTGGTCTTGCTGACATTCAGTGAGAGGTTATGAGCCTGATACCAGGCTGCCAGGTTCTCTACCTCGTTCAGTTAGGCCTCCTCGTCATTGTTGGAAATGAAGCCTAAAACCACTGTGTCATCAGCAAACTTAACAGTGGTGTTGGAGCTGTGCTCGGCCACATAATTGTGTGTGTAAAGGGAGTACAGCAGAGGACTCAATGCATAGCCTTGTAGAACTCTTGTGTTGACAGTGATAGTGTTGGAAAAGTAAAGGGAGATGCCTGCTCTCACAACCTGAGGCCTGCCTGTCTGAAAATCAAGCACCTTGTCAGTCCCAGGTCTTTAAGCTTTGAGGCCAATAAGTGGGGGACAGTGGTGTTAAAGGCTTGGCTGTAGTCTATAAACAACAATCTTCCATAATTCCCCTTGTTGCTGTCTACATGGGACAAAGAGGTGTGCAGAATATTTGAGATGGTGTCATCTGTAGACCTGTTTGTACAGTATGCAAACTGGAGTACAAGGAAGGAGCAGATGGGGCCTATAATAATCCTGTCGAAGCACTTCATGACAAGTGATGTGAGTGCTACAGAGTGGTAATTATTAAGACACATAAATTTGTTGTTCTATGGTATGGGTACAATAACAGATTTTTTAAATCAGGTAGGAACCGCAGACTGGGCTAAAGAGTCACTGAGGATGGATGTAAACACTCCAGCTTGTTGATTGGCACATAATATAAGAATGTGCTCAGAGATTCCATTTGTACCTGATGCTTTCCTTCACTTCTCATGCCTCAGAGTACAAAGGACATAATGCTCTGAAACAGAGATCACATCTCTGCTCTTCTGAGCGGCACTAGTACTGGTTATATTTGCTCTGTTAGTGTCAAACCGCGCATAGAAAGTGGTCAGGTCATCAGCCAGAGAAGAATCAGAACACACAAATAAGAATAAACCTTTTAGATAATGATAAGCAAATAGCTATGTTGTCCCAGTACCTCTTGCAGATGTTTTTAGAAGCTCTCAGAGTCTCTGATTCAAATTTGATAGTTTGCTCTGTAATCCTAGAACACTGAAGACATACTTTCAGTCTAACTTCTTGAATGCACTTTCTCTGAATTTCACTAAAGAATGAATAAACTCTACCAACGATCTGTCAAGAATCCTCTTCCAGTGTTTCACTTATTTTGATACTTAGCATCCTGGTTTTAATGGGCATATTTCAGGCACATTAGATAACTGCTTTATGGGCTGAAAAGAAAGGCATCTCAACTCATTAATGTATGCAGACCCATTTGTTTTAATGGACCACACAGTCATGTTTGTCTCAAAATCCATTTACTGCCAGTTTTACAATCTCAGGTAACATGCTCCATGATTTGAAGATAACATAATGCTAATGCAGAAGGCATAGGTTGGTGATTAAGAAAAAATGGCACATTTAAAAATTTCCAAAAATATTCTTTCAGACTGGGGACAAAATGACTGATGTGGTCAAATCTCTTAAGTATTTGTGGGCTTAAGCAGTGATACAGAGGTAGTGAGGTGTTAGAACTTTCAGGAAACATTTGAAGAACATTAGAATATACAATGGAGTTGGTTTAGGGCCGTATCAGAGTGCATCTGCAAAGGAAAAAAATGCAAGGTTATTTCCACACAGAAAGGGAAGTTAAAGACATTTCAGATGTATTGCCTTCATCAGTTGAGCAAATGAAAAGAAAGATCAGGTAACAGATATACAAGAGAACAAAGCCAGACGTAGATGAAAGGAGATAAAGTAGGAATAGGTGACAAAAAGCTGTTATTGGAGAAAAAAGTTCTCAAAAGAGAAAGCATTGAGGGTTAGGGTTAGACCTTCATCATGAGGAATGACTGTATATAGACAGCTGATGTCCATAGTAAACATAAAGCAATGAAATGTATTGTTGTCAAATAATTGGGAGTACGGTTAGTAACTTTAGTATGACGGGAGACCTTGAACCACTGGTCTTATAAGATTGTTAAGGAAAGTTGAAATATCAATGGTTGAACAGTTGCATATAGAAACAGTAGAGATCCAAGATTGTCCCGTTTGTGTATTTTTGTGGGAAGGTAGAACTGAGATATTTTTCACCATTGATTAAAATATACAGCAGGGTAAAGTCCAGGGCAAATGCTATCCCTTCAGCCATGACTGAGTAGATCATTATAGTGAATCCTAAACTATAGAAAGGTAGAGGAAGAAGCACTTGGCTGTATTTTTATCACTAAAAAATCTCTCAGATCTGTCAACATATTAACTGTGCACAAAATAGCCTTCAAAACTTGCTGTCCGTTTGCAGTATATAGCATAGTAATGTGTTTAATTTTTTTTATCATTGTTGTAATTTTCATTATCAATATTATTCTTTTGGCTTTCTTATTAAGGCATATTCAGTACTTATTACTGTTATTTTAAGCTGATCAAATACTTGGTTACTGGATCGATTTTATTTGCTATTTTTTAAGTCAACAGGAGGTGAAAGATTTGTGCTTGGACTTTCATCATTTGGAATGAATTTATACTTTCTGCACTAGCTTAAATTGCTGCTTCCCTTTGGGAATGCTGTTTGTGGAGTAGTCATCTGATAGTCACAGCTTATGCTCCAGATGTTATTTTTTGTCACTCAAGCCTTATTTCATTATAAGTTAACCATACTTTTTCCCAGCACTTATAGTATATACTGTACAAAACAATAATTATAGTTCATATGTTTTATATCTGATATAACTGCCATAGTTGTCACTCTTAACTGATTAATATACATAAAGACTTTTATTTTCAAAACATTATCAAATCCATAGTACATGTTTTTACAAAATATAAATAAATAAATACAAATAAACTTGTATGTTCTGTGTTGTAGGAATGTGCTGCAGGATTCTACAGACTTTCTCCAAGAACACAAGGAGCAGTATCTAGTATTGGGAGCTGTGCCAGGTGTCAGTGCAATGAACACAGTGAAATCTGTGATCCGGAAACATCAATATGTCAGGTAAAGTAATGTGCTTAGAGAAACAACACTCACTCACGTCTCCCGGTGTGCTTTTAACTAACACTTCTCCCATCTGAGTCTTTACAATAGTCTTCTCATAAAAAGGAAGTGATAGTGTAACGATTTTCTTACTCAGAGTAAAGCCAAACACGTCAAACTATACAAAAAAGAGAGTTTTTAATAAGCAGCTAAATTCAATGAAGGGACAGACAAAAGAAGAAATATACATATTATATAAACCGAAGCGGTATAACAAAAAAATGCAGCCCCTGGGTCTAGCTATGCTGGTATTGAACCCTGTCTAACCCAAACCCAATACATCTCCCTTAAAGTAATCACAATTACCATCAAACTCACTTCATATGTCTTCTGTCTTTCTCCCTCTTGCCTTCTTACAGCAGTTGAAATCTTGCCCCACTCTACAATTCATCCTACGCTTGTTTAATGTGTTGCCTTGAAATGGGTTTAACCCCCATTCCACAGTCCTTTTCAGCCTAGCGTTTGCATTACATTTGGAATCAAGGGTGGGTTTGTATTTGCAAATGAGACATGATTCTAGTGTTCTTTCTTTGTGACCTCTGGTACCTCTGAATAACTGGACTCTCCCTGCACGCATAGCATTCTGCCCTTCAATTGATCTTCTCAACTTATTCAATTCTATTGTATTTTATTGCTTATGCATATTGAGAGATGCTTCTAAGTAAAGGTGTCAGAGTAAGGGGAGGCCATATGCTCAGTAAATGAGGCTAAGGATATGGTGTAGCTATTACATCAAAGCCAATATTCTCTACAGACCCTTCCTGAAGTCTAAAGAACTAGTCACACCCACTCTGTCATCCTAAATTACTGTTAGAGCTACAGTTTTTCCCATTTTCTAGAATCAAAGTTAGAAGTAAATTACACACTTTGCACTGTTAAACAACCTGTACATGTTTGTGAATGTCAAAGTTATGACCACCATTATAGTTTTAGCAGTCCAGGTCACTTTACTTTTTAGCAGTGATTATCCTATAGGGTTCTTAATGAAGAGTATATGAATTCAAAAACTTAAAGAACAAAACATATTTTAGTAAGTTAAATCAAATCTGACCGTGTACTGTTTTCCCTTCAGAGACAGAAGAAAAGAAAAACTCACAGGAATCCATATTTAAAATAGAATTTAAAATAAAATTGTGATACAATGGGAAATTGCTGCATTAAAAAAGCTGAAACTTAATTGTATTGGTGATCAGCAGATGTAAACCTTTAAGCTAAATTAAAAAGAACAGTCTACCTTGCAACCTGAGAAGAAAGAAAGTTCACCTAATCATTGATAAAATAACCAGGTAGTTTGGGTTAAAATTGCACAATCTAAGCCCTAACTTGTAAGGGTGATACATTTTGTTTCTCATCTAATTGTCTTTTATAGTAAGTCATTATTTCATAGTCTTCACTATAGATATGGTTAACTAAATGATCAATTACTATATTGACATATTTTTCATGCTGAACAGTTTTAGTATGCCAAATAAAATAAAAGATCGTTCTCCCTGTGTTTACCTGGGCATTCGTCCATGTCAAGTGGTTTTCCTCCCACTTCCCCAAATGATGCATGATAGGTTCATTTAAAACTCTAAATTGGCCCTGCGATGAACCGGTGCTCTATTCAGGGCTGTTTCCTGCCTTATGCCCAGTGCTGCTGGGGTAGTATTTAAGCCCCCTACTCTCCAGGGGCCTCATTTATAAGTCTTGTGTACTCACAAAATGAAGCTTGAAATGTGCATAGGCAAATTCCCACACAAACGTCAGCATTTATAAAAGAAAACTTGATGGGGACTGTGCTTTTATTCATTGCAGCACAGAGAAACTAGGAAATGACAGCACCCATGATCAAGTAGGGAAATGCAGGCAAGCCAGCTAAATGGTG
Source organism: Polypterus bichir lapradei (assembly GCA_026402145.1). Taxonomy (NCBI): domain Eukaryota; kingdom Metazoa; phylum Chordata; class Cladistia; order Polypteriformes; family Polypteridae; genus Polypterus; species Polypterus bichir. The sequence continues at coordinate 115,810,687 of JANRMT010062791.1, forward strand.
ATTTGCTCACATAATAATTCATTGTATCATAATATGCATTCATGTGACTAACATATTAAACTCAAATGTAGTGAATATGATGCACAGACTGTATTTTAGTCCCTTTGTAAAAGGACCAATATTGTATATTTGTGCTGAAGATCTTTTGTTTTTTTCATCAGTTTAGACTACTAGTTGTCACTCCTCAGCCAACAGGTCAGCAATATCTCAACAAAGATTCATTCTGTCATGCCTGCTGTTCTGGAAGCCTTTAACAGACTGACAAAGTGCGACATCAAGTTTTCATATGGCATGGGTGCATACACATCTACTCTACCTGTATACAGTGGTGGGTACAGAAAGTATTCAGACCCCCTTCAGTTTTTCACTCTTTGTTATATTGCAGCCATTTGCTAAAATCATTTAAATACATTTTTTCCCTCATTAATGTACACACAGCACCCCATATTGACAGACAAAAAAAATAATTTTTGAAATTGTTGCAGATTTATTTAAAAAGAAAAACTGAAATATCACATGGTCCTAAGTATTCAGACCCTTTGCTCAGTATTTAGTAGAAGCACCCTTTTGAGCTAATACAGCCATGAGTCTTCTTGGGAAAGATGCAACAAGTTTTTCACACCTGGATTTGGGGATCCTCTGCCATTCCTCCTTGCAGATCCTCTCCAGTTCTGTCAGGTTGGATGGTAAACGTTGGTGGACAGCCATTTTTAGGTCTCTCCAGAGATGCTCAATTGGGTTTAAGTCAGGGCTCTGGCTGGGCCATTCAAGAACAGTCACAGAGTTGTTGTGAAGCCACTCCTTCGTTATTTCAGCTGTGTGCTTAGGGTCATTGTCTTGTTGGAAGGTAAACCTTCGGTCCAGTCTGAGGTCCTTAGCACTGTGGAGAAGGTTTTTGTCCAGGATATCCCTGTACTTGACCGCATTCATCTTTCCCTCGATTGCAACCAGTCGTCCTGTCCCTGCAGCTGAAAAACACCCCCACAGCATGATTCTGCCACCGCCATGCTTCACTGTGGGGACTGTATTGGACAAGTGATGAGCAGTGCCTGGTTCTCTACACACATACCGCTTAGAATTAAGGCCAAAATGTTCTATCAGTGTGGAGACAATGCAGCCTATCAGCAGACTCTCGACCGCACTCCTGTAAAAGTTTGAGGTGATGTTGACATTCATGCCAAACTTCCTCAGCCTCCTCAGGAAGTAGAGCCGCTGGCGAGCTTTCCTGACCACCGTGTCTATGTGAAGGGTCCACGAGAGATCCTTGGTGATGTTTACTCCGAGGAACTTGAAGCTGTTAACCCTTTCAACTTCTACGCTGCTGATGTAGATGGCCTGGTGTTCTCCGCCTTGCTGTTTCCAATAGTCCACGATCTTCTCCTTGGTTTTGCTGACGTTAAGAGACAAGTTGTTATCCAGGCACCAATAACTCAGTGCCAACACTTCCTCTCTGTTGGCCGTCTCATCATTGTCAGTGATAAGGCCTATGATGGTTGTGTCGTCTGCAAACTTGATGATGGTGTTTGTGCCATGTTTTGTAACACAGTCGTGGATGAACAAGGAATACAAGAGGGGCCTAAGCACACAGCCCTGCGGCACTCCTATGTTTAAAATGAGTGATGAGGACATGTGTTTGCCGATTCTCACCACTTGAGGCCTGTTTGTGAGGAAAGAGAAAATCCATCTGCAGATGGTCGTCCCCAACCCAAGGTCGTCAAGCTTCAAGACGAGTTTTGAGGGGATGATGGTGTTGAATGCCGAGCTGTAATCTATGAACAGCATTCTTACATATGCATTTCCTCTTTCCAGGTGGGTGAGGGCAGTGTTTATTGTTAGCGCAATGGCATCCTCTGTAGATCTGTTTGCTCTGTAAGCAAATTGGAGAGGATCCAGCGTGTCGGGGAGGGAGGAGCAGATGTGACCTTTGACCAGTCGCTCGAAGCACTTCATAATGACTGATGTCAGTGCAACCGGGTGATAGTCATTCAGACAGGAGACCACCGGTTTCTTTGGGACAAGAATGATGGTGGATGCCTTGAAGGAAGTGGGGACCACCGACTGCCTCAGGGAGAGATTGAAGATGTTGGTGAACACACCTGCTAGCTGGTCAGCACACGCCCTGAGGGCACAGCCTGGGATGCCATCTGGTTGTGGAGCTTTGCGAGGATTGACCTTTTTGAAGGACCTTCTCACATCAGACGCTTCAAGGATCAAAGTGACAGACTAACTGCCTCCTTGAGGATATAGCACCTGTTCTTTGTCGGCTGCATCAAAACGAGCATAGCAGGTGTTGAGTTCGTCTGCAAGAGATGGAGTGGGCTGAACACTGACTGTGTTTTTCTTTTTATAGTCAGTGATGCAACACAGTCCATTCCACAGGTGCTTGGTGTCAGAGCTGTGGTAGGTTGACTCCACTTTGTCCCTGTAGTCCCGTTTGGCCTTCTTGATGGACTTCCAGAGGTTGTATCTGGCTGCTTTGTATGGATCAGAGTCCCCTGAGCCAAAGGCAGAGGTCAGCACCTTGAGCTTAGTCCGAATCTCCCCATTTACCTAGGGTTTCTGGTTAGGATATATGCAAATGGTGGTTTTAATGACAACATCATCAATGCACTTGCTGATGTATCCTGTGACAGAGTCTGTGAATTCATTGATGTTGCCATCAGCTGCATCCTCAAACATCTGCCAATCAGTTGTTTCAAAGCAGCCCTGTAAGACTCCCTCGGCCGCACTGTCCCATTTGTAGATGTCCCTGTAAACCGGTTTTTCCTGTTTAAGTCTTTGTTTATATGCGGGTAGCAGCAATATAGAGCAATGGTCTGCTTTTCCAAAAGCTGGTTGGGTGAGGGCTTTGTAGGAGTCCTTGAATAAGGTGTAGCAATGATCCAGTGTCTGATCACCTCTTGTGGGGAGAGAGATGTACTTATAGTATTTAGGGAGAACTTTCTTCATGTTTGCTCTGTTAAAGCAATACAATAAATGCTGCTTCTGGGTTAGCGTTCTGTAGTCCACTGATAACATCATACAGTTCATCCATAGCCGAAGCTTTATCAGCTTGTGGGGGGATTTAAACAACTGAAAGGATAACTGAACTGAACTCCCTCAGGAGGTAAAAGGGTCTAACTTAAATGGTCAGCAGGTTGAGAACTGGTGAGCAGTGCGTTTTTAAGACACACACATCCGTAGCCCACGAAGAGGTAACCATAAAGCACACACCCCCTCTCCTTGACTTGCCTGAGTCCTTCGTTCTGTCTCCCCAATAAACTGTGAACCCGTCTGGTGTGACTGCACAGTCGGGTACACTGGCTCCAACCACGTCTCTGTGAACGCCAAAACGCAGCAGTTCATAATGTCTTTTTGGTGCTTTATCCGTGCGCGCAGCTCGTCTAATTTGTTGTCCAGAGACTGAAAGTTAGCGAGCAGGATGCTGGGCAGAAGAGGCTTGTTGTTTTTCTGTCGGGTTCGGCACAGAACTCCGACGCGTTTCCCCCTCTTTGTTTTCCTTTGGCGTCATGCGAGTAAACAAAAGACTCCAGGCAGTACAGTGTCCGCGATATCTAAAACTGTTGTAAAATTCGAACTGGATGATGAACGTAATTCCAAGAGTGTTTGCCGGTCATACTGAAAGTGTGATAAAGTAGTACGCACAAAGAGAGTGAGTAGTAAGAAAATAAATAATAACTTTTTGCTGAGATGACTCTGAGCTCATTGGTGCAGCCATCTTACGGTGCATCCCATGATAGTTCACCTAGAGAGAATGAAGCTACTTTTGTTATCCGTAAGCAGTTACATTCTTTGCATTAATCTGCAAAGTCATCTGTGATCCCAAGATGAGACTGACAAATCGTCAGGAGTTGCCTGGCATAATGCTGCAATTACAGAAATCTCCAATTGCAGATGCCATTTGCAGACTGAAATCAAAGAGCATAGATGTGTTTTTATTCTCCTTCTGTTATACACACACATTTCCAGTGACTAACAATCCATTTTGTCATCAGAGAGTGGACCTTTTTTATTTATTTATGTATATTTTTGTATTTTCAGGCATGGTGCAGCTGGAGCTCACAGCATTTATGGCAGCTGTAACTTGTTGCCATTTCATATATTTGCTACTCTTACTGACCCCCACCCTTAGTACACCAAATAAAGGTTCTTAGAATGCCTCTAACATAGAGGCAAGAATTTCTGTCTCGCACTACTGGATGTGTCCTGTGGGAAAGTTCTCTATCAGAAATGAGGGTCTGCAGCATTGCAATTGCATATGTATAAAACTGATTAGTATAATCCATATATGGCTGTTTCAGGGTGGCATTTTTTCCATTACAGTTAACTGTTTTGTTAGTCTAGAGCCTTATTGGACAGGGTTTATTGCCGTCAGGTGCTGCAAATAATGATGATGCAGTCACCTGAGGGAAATAAAAGAAATATTTCAGGTCTCAGTTCTTAAATGTGACGTTACCTTTGGCCCCCTCTATTTTGAGTAAAGTCCACAGTATTTAAAATTCTATGGCTTGGTTTAGAGAATTTGTTTTTTGATTTTTGCTTGGGTATGGACTAACAAAAGAGTGACTTGTCTGGGTTTGTTTTTAATTTTTTGGGATTTTAGGTAATTATTTGTTCTTTTCTTGTCTTAAAGATTTTTGCTTTGGAATGATTTTATGGTTGTTTTTAATTAGGGTTTTCCTCAAGTTTACTGTCTTCTTAGGCTATGGTCTTCCTTTTGAAGTTATTATTATACCTTCCTAATTTTTGTTTCTTGTTTTGTTCTAATCATTTGTTTTGTACCAATTTTGTATTTTTTTTAACATTGTAATTTTAATATTTGATTACTGAATGATAAAGGGAAATTTAGTCTAGTTCTTGGTTGTGTTCTGTGATTTTTTTATATTGTTTTGTTTCCCATGTTGTACATGTGTGTACTTTCTCGTATGTTATTTTACAGTATCAATATAATTTTTAGCTACTGTATATTATAGATATTTATTGCTAAAATGTGTTTTGTTTTCCATATGATTTCCTTACTCCAGCTGTAAATTTATGCAGAAGAATTCTTTCTCTCTCTAGTGAGTCCCTCCTCCTCCTCCTTATTGCTGTTTCCGTTTTTATGTAGTGTAGTTTTGATGTTGTTTAAAAGAACATAAAACCAATACTACAAACATGTCCTGTATGTTAGTAATCATTATAACATTATACTTTCTAATGTTAAGATATATTTTATCAGAATCTCTTTATTAGGTGCAAGAAGGTCAGTCATCCAAACATATTGTGTTTGTGGAGGGCAGGCTTCATGATCTGATCAATGTCATCACCCGTCACAATCGATGAAACCTCCAGAAACCAAATAACAAGAATATATAGAAATATGAATGGAATGAAAAAATATCAATGTCACTGATCAAATGTTAGTGATGAAAATATCATGCTCACAAATAACTTGAATTTTCAGACTTGTTTAGATTTGAAAGAGATTTATAGCCATCAATTTTGTGAAAAACCATTATTAAATTTGTATAGGAGAGCTGTTGTAACTCATACTTTTTAAGAAACACTGTAAATCTTCACATTCTCTGCCTGCTAATTATGGTGAGAATAATTAATTCCATAACTAATTTCTTTTATAAGTATAATAAAAAAGTATAGGTCTTTGTCATTTAATTTTCTATAGTTTCAAATATAAATTATACACATATTTGGTTAATGTACAACTGACATTGTCAGTTAAAGGTCCTCATAGATGTTAAACCTCTGTGTAACAAAAGCCTTATACTCCCTGGACATGTATTTGAAGACAGATAATTAAGCTACTCAGGAAACATTTCACTGAAGAGTGCCCTCCTGAAGTTAGTATGACAGTGGAGTCTATGATGATGTTGCTTTCCCAGGGCACTCTGAGAATTCAAATTCCCATGATATTGAGGGCTTATGTAGCCAAAAATGTGAAATATTACAGAGATGCTTAACAGATGGACGAGAATAACATAATAATGATTTTGAAACCATGGCCAAGAATTAAGTTGAAATAATGAGCTTCAGTTTTATTTTAATTTCAAACGCCAATAGGACATTCAAAAGTAAGTAGTACAGTATATAAAGTTGCAGCTAACAAGAATCATGTTGAGACGAGGACAAAAGACAGAGCTGAGAGATTTTACATTATTCTTCTTACATTTCTGTTGGGTGTGACAATAAATTTTCATGTAGTTGTTAGTGTTTACATTAACCTAATTGAACGTCCATTTTTCTTATGCCATGTGTTAAATGTCTCTCTTTAGAACTGCCGCCACAACACAGTAGGAGACCGGTGTGAACTGTGTGCTCCAGGTTTCTATGGAGTTGTGAGGGGAGCCCCCAGTGACTGCAAGCCTTGTGCCTGTCCACTTCCAACTCCCAGCAACAAGTATGTTTTACAAATGAACATTCTAAAGAATCTATTTTGTGGCTGGAATTCAGCCACATGAGATTGAGTTGCTCACCTGTTTGTGTTTAAAAAATGTTAGGATTTTTACATTTTTTTATTTATTGTTACAGTTTTAGTCCAAGCTGTGTCATGGAAGGCTTCTCTGATTTCCGTTGTACTGCCTGCCCTCCAGGCTATGAAGGACAGTATTGTGAAAGGTATGATTTTTGTGATAATCTAGAGTTATCATGGAATTGCAGTATAAATCTTTTTCTGTCACTTATAAAATATTATATTCAGGAAAAGCTACATTGCATAATAGAATAAAATAAAATGGTTTAAACAATTATCTCAGTTCTGCAAAAGTAAACTCACAAAAAACTGTTTTAATTGTGAATTATTTGCATTGATGAACACAATATAAGACATATAGTTAGAATGTTTCCAGCACATCACATTTAAGTACAAAATTGAAAAGTGATTTAAATCAAATTCAACAAGTTACACAATTTATTCATGTACATTGTGAAAAACTATTTGCCCCCTTCCTGATTTCTTATTCTTTTGCATGTTTGTCACACAAAATGTTTTTGATCATCAAACACATGTAACCATTAGTCAAATATAACACAAGTAAACACAAAATGCAGTTTTTAAATGATGGTTTTTATTATTTAGGGAGAAAAAAAATCCAAACCTACATGGCCCTGTGTGAAAAAGTAATTGCCCCCTTGTTAAAAAATAACCTAACTGTGGTGTATCACACCTGAGTTCAATTTCCGTAGCCACCCCCAGGCCTGATTACTGCCACACCTGTTTCAATCAAGAAATCACTTAAATAGGAGCTGCCTGACACAGAGAAGTAGACCAAAAGCACCTCAAAAGCTAGACATCATGCCAAGATCCAAAGAAATTCAGGAACAAATGAGAACAGAAGTAATTGAGATTTATCAGTCTGGTAAAGGTTATAAAGCCATTTCTAAAGCTTTGGGACTCCAGCAAACCACAGTGAGAGCCATTATCCACAAATGGCAAAAACATGGAACAGTGGTGAACCTTCCCAGGAGTGGCCGGCCGACCAAAATTACCCCAAGAGCGCAGAGACGACTCATCCGAGAGGTCACAAAAGACCCCAGGACAACGTCTAAAGAACTGCAGGCCTCACTTGCCTCAATTAAGGTCAGTGTTCACGACTCCACCATAAGAAAGAGACTGGGCAAAAACGGCCTGCATGGCAGATTTCCAAGACGCAAACCACTGTTAAGCAAAAAGAACATTAGGGCTCGTCTCTATTTTGCTAAGAAACATCTCAATGATTGCCAAGACTTTTGGGAAAATACCTTGTGGACTGATGAGACAAAAGTTGAAGTTTTTGGAAGGCAAATGTCCCGTTACATCTGGCGTAAAAGGAACACAGCATTTCAGAAAAAGAACATCATACCAACAGTAAAATATGGTGGTGGTAGTGTGATGGTCTGGGGTTGTTTTGCTGCTTCAGGACCTGGAAGGCTTGCTGTGATAGATGGAACCATGAATTCTACTGTCTACCAAAAAATCCTGAAGGAGAATGTCCGGCCATCTGTTCGTCAACTCAAGCTGAAGCGATCTTGGGTGCTGCAACAGGACAATGACCCAAAACACACCAGCAAATCCACCTCTGAATGGCTGAAGAAAAACAAAATGAAGACTTTGGAGTGGCCTAGTCAAAGTCCTGACCTGAATCCATTTGAGATGCTATGGCATGACCTTAAAAAGGCGGTTCATGCTAGAAAACCCTCAAATAAAGCTGAATTACAACAATTCTGCAAAGATGAGTGGGCCAAAATTCCTCCAGAGCGCTGTAAAAGACTCATTGCAAGTTATCGCAAACGCTTGATTGCAGTTATTGCTGCTAAGGGTGGCCCTGCAGTTATTAGGTTCAGGGGGCAATTACTTTTTCACACAGGGCCATGTAGGTTTGGATTTTTTTTTCTCCCTAAATAATAAAAACCATCATTTAAAAACTGCATTTTGTGTTTACTTGTGTTATATTTGACTAATGGTTAAATGTGTTTGATGATCAGAAACATTTTGTGTGACAAACATGCAAAAGAATAAGAAATCAGGAAGGGGGCAAATAGTTTTTCACACCACTGTATGTTGTTCTGAAGTAATTCAACATGAAAATATTTAGTTTATGTAAAGAAGACACCAATACATACTTATTTACTTTCATATACCTTTTTATCACTTCTTAGTTTTTTTTTTTTGGACAAAACTGTGTTAATTTCCCCTTGGGGATTAATAAAGTATCTATCTATCTATCTATCTATCTATCTATCTATCTATCTATCTAT
>JANRMT010062791.1:115819426-115894104 GCA_026402145.1 Polypterus bichir lapradei
TATCTATCTATCTATCTATCTATCTATCTATCTATCTATCTATCTATCTATCTATCTATCTAAACTTCATTCGGTGGCACTTTATTTCTTTTGTTTTTTCTGGTGCATCCCTGTGAATCATCCAGCAGTAGTCTGCCATTATACAGTACTAACATCCCATTGTACCCGGTATCTTCCTTCTATGTCTTTAATATGGAATCCTTCACCCTACTCTTCACTAACAGCTCAAATGTTTTCAGGGAAAAATTCCAAATGCCATTCCAAAAAAGTGAACTTTGAGACTCTTGTTTCAATCTGATTCCTTAAACTTAACAAACACATTTTTCTATATTTCTTTATAATTCAGATTTTTATTGTTACCTAAAAACTTAGAAATGACTTCTTTGAATGATTCTGAAGGCTCTTATTCCAGTTTGTTTGTCGCACCTTCAAATTTTTACATCAGAAATCAGTTTTCTAATATCGGGTTCACAAAAATCAGTGTATCCTCAGACAAACCTGTAAACTTTCAGCACAAATAATGAAAAAAGGTTCCATCTTTTGATGGATTTTGGCAAACTATTTCATTTAACCAAGCTTAATATGAAGCAGTGGTAGCAACACTTGATCTGGATCCACCAAACTTGGTCTGATGATGTTTTTAGCACCAAGTTGTAGCATTTTTCTAGCTGGAAATTCCTTTTGAACCCAATTTCATTTCTTAGCTTTGCTGTCCCAGTAGGCTGTGACAGCTGACCCAGTAAGATACACAGAACTTTCAGGTCCCCACATTTAAAACAACAGTCTTCATTGTTGTTAATAACTGTTAAAAAAAACTGTTTTGCTTTAAACATAGATTTTAACATTATTAATTTTTACATTCAAATGATTAAAATATAAGATTGACATTAATTATAGTGTGAAAACTATAGATAAAGTATAATTAACAACTACTGCGGTGGGTTGGCACCCTGCCCAGGATTGGTTCCTGCCTTGTGCCCTGTGTTGGCTGGGATTGGCTCCAGCAGACCCCCGTGACCCTGTTCGGATTCAGTGGGTTGGATAATGGATGGATGGATAATTAACAACTAAAAAAATTGTTTTATGGTGTTAAATGTTGGACTTGTTAACTTGGTGTCCAAAAATCTATAAAAATCACATGAAATAATTAAAACATTATTTCAGTGTATGCCTGTTATGTTTGGACTTCTTTTACCTTCATACTGTTGCAGCAAGCCAGAGCTTATAATGACAGCAACAAACGGTCCATGATCAATGCATACTGTATACTCACACACTCGCTCACATAACAACGGTATAATTAAGAGTTACCAGGTTACTTAACATACACATTTTGGGAGAGTGGATGGAAAGCAGAATACCTAAAGACAATTCTTGTAAATTTTAGTGAGAATGTGTAAAGTCATCACAAATGGCGTCTTAAGTGAGATTCATGCTAGAATCCAACAGCTAGTATGTGGGAATAAAAATTTCTAAATTGTTTTCAAGCGTCAGAATGAAATCAACAACAACAATAATAATAAATTGTCAACAGCATATAAAATTAAAAAAAATAAAATAAAATCAGGCACATGCAAAGCTGAATATTTTGAATTGTAAATATTTATGGGATCCATTTTAACATTTATCAGTAAAGAAAGTTCAGCTGCATGTCCTGTAATTAAACTTATTTTTACAATATTAATTATACACAGAGAAAAATTATAACTGGTTATGAAATTCAAATAACCTATAGATTGCTGTAAAGCCATGCGATCAGCTTGGTAGAATACAAATGCAAAATTTTTTGGAAGATAAGACCGCAGTGGTTCTACTTGAAGAAACTGCCTGCACAGAGTCATAATTAGCAGAATTGGATTGTGCAAAGCGTGTCCTGGGTGCCGCCTTTTTAAAGCATTCCTGATCACTTAGCACTACAGCTTGAAAGTATGACTTCCTTATTAAGAAGGTAGCATTAACTTGCTGGACCCGAAGGAGGCATGCAGCCAAGCTTCTCTGCATCTTTGTGATACACCTCACTTTTATGTCTTTAAAGCAGTATCAGTAACCATGTTAGAATCCTTAATTTCTTTTCTGAAACTAAGATTGTCTACAGACCTTACACTATTCTTCTTGCTATTGGAGAAATAAGACTATTGCATGGGCATTCAAAAAAGGGAAATATGAGTATCTTCAGGCTGAATGCTTATTCAGAGTGGAGACAAGCTACTTTGAATAAATATTGTAAAAAATTAGCCTGAACAACACAGAAGCATAACTAGCATAGAAAAAATAAGAGCCATCTGTAGTGCTAGGAGTACGGACAGTGGAGGTTAATTGCTTCTTGTCACATACAAGCAAGTGCTGTGATAAATTTGGACATTCTAGTAATGAGGAACAATTTTGGGTATAATATAATGAAAAACCTGTTGAGTTTGAAGTCCTCTCAAATCCCTGGCAATTTACTGATCCATCAAATTTTCAATTTAAAACTTTTTCTAAGTTTTTTTGTGTGTATTTGGTTGTGGATTCAAATTTACTGTTTACTTGTGTTGCATTGTAAATCACTTAATTTTGTAGTGCAGTGTGAAAATATTAAATGTAATGATAAATATCATTGAACCCCACTTTAACTCATGTGGCATGATAAGCCAACTAGAAAAATGTATCTATTGTACTACCGTGACTACATTACTAAAAAACATAAAAACCCTCCTTTTTTCAGATTTTAAAATGCGTCCTTTGACAAAAACATCTTTTAAAGGTAAAACCAGAACCAAGATCTTTGAAAAGAAATTCTGCATTATTGTAGTATTTATGTGTTCACTTGAATGGACTAACTCTCATTGGGGTATTTTCATAGAGTGATTCCATTGCTTCAAGGACATGCCCCAGCACTACAAAGCACTTGACTATATAGATGGTTGTGAAATGTGCTTGAAAAATACTGTCAGTAAGCATTATATAGTATAGTGTGGAAACTTGAATTATTTTCTTTTCAAAAATGTTTGCCTTCGGCTTGTTAAATTATAGGTTGATGTACTGGTATCAAGTAAGCCATAATGACGTACTGCTTGTTCTATACATTATTACTACCATAATAATAGTATAGTTTGTACCCTTGTACTCCACGTTGACTCTATGTATAAGGCAGGGGTGTCCAACCCCATCCGTGCGGGGCTACCGTTGCTGCAGATTTTCCTTTCTACCACTTTCTTCATCAGGGACCAATTTCTGCTGTTAATTGACTTCTTTTCTCCTCCTTTTAATTGACATGCTTTTTAAGACTCTGTGTTCTGAATTGCTTTTTTTTCCCCTAAAATGGCATGGAAACAAAAATGAATTGTAAAATGAACTGATGACCAAGTCTGGGCCTCAAACTCCTACCAGTTTCTTAATTAGTAGCCAATTTTTTTTGTTAATTAAACCCATTATTTAACTCCATGGCTTATTGGCACTCTCGTTCTGTCACAGCAGACATTTCCAAAATGGATGATTTTTTCTTTTTTTCAAGATCACCAAACAAAATGTTTTGTGCACCTGATCAGATCAGCTTTACTAGGAACTTCACCTTTCTTTATTTTCTTATATTGTATGATGGACACATGTTAGCAGGTTATGTGTTGGCTCATTTTGTGTTTCATTATTGTTTTTATGCTAATTAAGGAAAAACAAAACAATTGAGATGCCTTAAAGTCTTAAATAGCAAGTCAATTACAATTTAGGAAAAAAAAGTTAATTAACAACAAGAACTCGTCATTAATTAAGAAAATGGTTAGAATGAAAACCTGCAGCCATAGTAAGGCTCCAGATTCGGATCTGGACCTCCCAGTATATAGTTTCTGACTAGGTCTCTACTAAGGGACATTTTGCAGCTAATAAGGAGTTCTGATGGCCCATTTGAAAGCTTTGCTTTTTGTTAGAACTTTGTGGCTGGGTTCAAGAATGACTGGTTATAATGAAGCAAGGATATTATGGGGTGCCAAAGATAAACTGAAACAAACAAAAATAATACTTGAAGTTGTGCGTCCCTTCAGCGGTGATCTCAGAAATAAATAAGAGTTGCAGCCTCTCTAGCGGATCTCCTTCCAGCGTATTGCCCTGGCCAGTAATGGTGCTTCCTTCCAGGACACCTGGGATTTTATGGTGGCTGGACAGGAAGGGGCAGGGTTAAATAACTTCACCAGGCAGCTTCTCTGCACTGTGAGAAAGAAGGAGATGTTAGCAGCAGCACCTCCTCTTGCCTCAGATGGTTATTACATATCTCAACTGAGCCTGCGAGGAGGTCCTCAGACATGCATACATGACAACTTATAAGTGAATCTGTTTGAGGAAGGTGGCCTGAAATCTGTTACTTAAGGGAGAACATATGTCCTATAGATTATGTTAAGATCTGAGCCTAATGTAACATTAAAATTATTCTGCCTATTTGTACTAAATCAATCAGTTATGGAGTTTTCATTTCTTTTCTGGTTGTAGGTGCTCTCCTGGATTCCATGGTGATCCAACGACTCTTGGTGGTTCATGTCAGGAATGTAAGTGTAGTCTAACAGGCTCCTTGCCTGTGCCTTGTGACCAGCTCACTGGACAATGCACATGTAGACCTGGAGCAACAGGACCAACCTGTGATCTGTGCATGGAAAGGCATGTGTGTGAATCTCAACAAATCATATGTACGTATACTAACAATAATAAATGGTTTTATTGTTTTGTAAATGTATGGATATTAACATTTATCATGTGGTCATTGAAAAGTAAAGTTCTTGAATTTTCTATCATTGTCGCAACATATTACATTTGCAGACTGCAGAATTTGGTGAGTTAGCAAATACTCTATAGGTGGTTATGAGATAAATTCAGGTTTATATGTATGTAAGTGAAGGTCTGTGTTACGATTTGCATATTTGTAGCTAGACATCCACAAAATGAGAAGATGAGGCACATGTCTTAAAATAGTTTTTTATTCCAAAACTGCCAGAAGTCATCATCAGAGGATTATCCGAATCCCACTTTATTACTCCACCCTCCTTTTATACCCACCTACCCCCCATTCCTAATTTGTTATAAATTGCCTTATATTCCTGTATGTCTAATCATTTTCCTCTGATGAAGACTCCTGGAAGGGGTTGCAAACTAAGGAATAAAAAACTTTTAAGAGATTCATCTTCTCCCTTTGTTGATTTCTTTATATAACATCCATCCATTATCCAACCCGCTGAATCCGAACAGGGTCACGGGGGTCTGCTGGAGCCAATCCCAGCCAACACAGGGCACAAGGCAGGAACCAATCCTGGGCAGGGTGCCAACCCACCGCAGGACACACACAAACACACCCACCCACCAAGCACACACTACGGCCAATTTAGAATCGCCAATCCACCTAACCTGCATGTCTTTGGACTGTGGGAGGAAACCGGAGCGCCCGGAGGAAACCCACGCAGACACGGGGAGAACATGCAAACTCCACACAGGGAGGACCCGGGAAGCGAACCCAGGTCTCCTAACTGCAAGGCAGCAGCGCTACCACTGCGCCACCGTGCTGCCCTCTTTATATAACATATGCTGGTTAATGCTGCATAAAGTTCTAAACCTGCTTAATGCAATTCAGGGTAGTCATGGCTGGAGTCTGTTCTGGTAGCAATAGGCACAGATAAGAAACTTTCCCTAGAAAGAATATATGCGCTAACATGCATGTTTTTGGGATTTTGGAAGAAAACAGGAATACTCAGGGAGTAATAAATGGGTTATGTTTCCACACTAAGGACAACCGGACTCAGAATACAAAAATAAAGGCTTTTACTTCCATCCAATCACTTTGTGAATCAAAATATTCTAATATAGACTGAGGAGTAAACATCTAGTATGTAAGTATCTGTGAGTATCTGGGTGCTATGTGGAAATCAACACCAGATATTATTGTGAGAAATGTGGTATACATGAAGAAGCTCCACACAGACATGAAAATCATATATAAAATTCAAATTCAGGTCCCTGAACGTTTGAGGCAGCACTAATACCTACCACACCATCATGCCACACACATCTTCCATGGAAGAAATAAAATATGTTGTATAATATTGTTTACAAGCCATGGTAACAATGACAGGTAATAGGATAATTTTAAAAATATTTGCTATGTCTTGCTCTTCATGTACTTTCAGCACCTTTCCTCTGTATTTTCTTGTATGAACATCTCTTAACCAACTCTTTGTCTCTAGTGCACGGGTGTCAAACTCCAGGCCTGGGGGGCCTCAGTGGGTGCAGGTTTTCTTTCTAACCCTTTTCCTAATCAGTGTCCAGTTTTCACTGCTAATTAACTTCTTTTCCCTCTATTGTAATAGCCCTGTTTTTAAGGATTAAGTCTTCTGAATTGATTCTTTTCTTCATTAAATGACAGCCAAACAGAAATGAGACATGAAACAAGCCAACAGATTACCAGCTAAATTGGGGCTTCAAACTCCAACCAGTTCCTTAATGAGAAGCTGCTTCTCGCTGTTAATTAAACCTGTTATTCAATTCCATGGCTTTCTGTTGGCTCTCTTTTTGCCACAGCAGACATTTCCAAAACTGTTGATATTCTGCTTTTTTAAAAGAACTCCTAAAATGTTTTGGTAACCTGAGGGATCAACATTACTGAGATCTTCATCTTTATTTTCAGATTTTGTTTGATGGGTACTCATTACTGTCTGGCTGCTAATTAAGATAAAAACAACTAAGGGGCCTGAGTCAAACTAATTAAAGCTAAGGCTAAAGAAGTTAATTAGCATCAAAAACTGGTCACTAATTAAGAAGATGGTTAGAATGAAAACCTGCAGCCACTGCGGCCCTCCAGGACTGGAGTTCGACACCCCTGCCTAGTGCATGTTCCCGTAAAGTAGAGATTTAATGGGAATATGATAGAAATCAGTCAAGCAAAAAATACGGTAGATGTCAGCAATTGCTTTAAAAGAAGAATCTTGAAAATAAAATCTGAATGCAGGTTGAAACATATTTTGTTTTCATGTGTGGAATAATTTACTTGACAGTAAAGTTGAAAGCAGTACCTTGGGGAACTTACAATTAGACATTAATTTTAACATGTTACAAGAGCAGAAATTATTATGTTTTTGTTCATATGTCTCATTTATCTTACATCAGATCATTATGCTAATTGAAAATATTTCTTTCATCTAGTGACAATGCAGCAATAAGCTACTGATGTCTTTCTTCCACGTGCTACATTATACTTTTGGTACTGTAGATCCATTTAAAAGATACATTCCAAACTAAGTGACTTTAAACATTATTGGCTAGAGTGTCAGTACAAATTCACATTGAAAATAAAGCAATTACTGTAATGTACCTTATATTAATTTTCTAAACAAAGAACATTAAATGAGACATAAGCTAATTTTCCTACTAAGAACAACACCTTGACTTTAAACAATCTTATGTACTTGAAGCAGAACATTCTTTACAATCATCTTCCATTTTAAAATGCTGTTAGTATACACGATTTGTACTCCAACGAAGTAATGTTGTGGCAATTCGTTGTTCAGTGGTGATTTAAAGCACCAGAAATAGACCTGAAAATGAAATGTTTAAGATTTATTTCTGTTTAATATATGTATATTCATATACATAAAATTCTTTACACTAATTTTCCCATTTAGGAAAATAATTAGCATTGTACTAAAACCAAATTTTACTATGTGATGATTTAAAGCTAATAAGGTTTCCACTGTTTGTTACATTTCAAGAATTGTGTTGGTCCTTTAATTTTTTAAATTCTGTTGTATATGGTGAGTCCTTTCAGTCTGTATACAGACTATGCCAGAAATTCTCTGATATCCTAGGGAACTCAACTTGGGAATTTTCTAGGTCACATACAGCACTAGTAAAACTCTCAGGAATTTACTTCCTTTGCATGTGAAATCTTTGAATAAAGCCATACATTGTCTTGTTCAAGTATGGGAAATGCCACAAAATTCTTACATACTGTAAGATGCAATGACATTAATTGGAGTGAAACAGTCATTACACTCAAACAATGACATGTATAAATAAATATGGAGG
Source organism: Polypterus bichir lapradei (assembly GCA_026402145.1). Taxonomy (NCBI): domain Eukaryota; kingdom Metazoa; phylum Chordata; class Cladistia; order Polypteriformes; family Polypteridae; genus Polypterus; species Polypterus bichir. The sequence goes on from JANRMT010062791.1 coordinate 115,827,461, forward strand.
AACAATTCAATCAGAGGCCATGAGGGACAAGTAAAAGGCTAGCATAACCACTCTGGACTAGCATTGGGCAACAGTAATAACTCACGTGTTTCAGGTAAGAATGTATCGCCCAACAGGGAGAAAGAGAAGACAATCATTATGGTTTTGACTTGCATCTTTTAAAAGAATGCTAAGAGCTAAGGAATGTAGTTAGTGTAGAACAGCAGCATTGGAGTTTCCTGTGACATGTCTTAGAAACTTGCTCTAATAGTAACCAATGATGGAGCTTAAAAGCAGCTTTCAATTAGAAGTCAGCTAAGTTTATACTTTGGCAAAAAATCCTGTCAAGGAGATGGAGAGGCTAGAAAGGAGGTCAAGGAAGTGTGAATGATGGTACTCTGGGAACATGGGAAAGTGGAAGAGCCAGTCCGCCAGATCATCAGGGTACAACAACTGTACAGAGAGGCCCAGTAAGAAAGTAAGCTTATATTATTGTGTTTATTACCTTGTTACTTTTTTATGATTATTCCCCTGAGGGTTTTGATCAATATACTTTTTTTTTTACACTTTTTATGTATCAGTTTATATTATACTTATCTCTGTTCAGAATGAATCAGCCATGTTCTGTTATTAGTTTGACATCATATTTATGTGCAGCTACGTATAATTCCATTTAATTTTTTCTTTAACTTAATCTTCATAGCACTAAGATAAAAAAAATCAATGTAAGGTTACTCCTGGTTGCTTAGTAATTTCAGTGTTTTATTTTTGTATTACTGTATACATTAATTTTCAAAGGGTAGCCTGTCATAAATCCTCAACCTATTCTTTAGTTTAAACAATCCTTCCTCAACTAAAGGCTATGTCACATTAGGCAACTTTTGTAGAGATTTTCAGTCATGGCCTTCATTTACATAACCTAGGGAGTCTGATACAGTCGGCAGTGTGTTCCTGTGAAGACAATGGTCTAATGTGACAAGTCCAACAACTGACTCCAGATAGGCTATGACTCGTTCTGATAAAATCAAACATGTTTAATTGCATAAATATACACTGTGCATATACTGCTATCTCTGGTTCTGTTTTTCAATGGTGGACTGCTGTGGTAACTCAGTTTTGGCTATCACATGAGAGAAATCGGTGCCACTATCCAGATCTTCAGGGAGCCCAAAACCTTTTAAATTGCAAATGCCATGAGGATTAAACTTAAACTCCGGATGTTGGTCAGAAATGCTCAGACCCTGCCTCCCAACTTTAAATTGAAATAAGCAGGTCCGTAATGTATGAATGAACACAACTGTTAAACATTAAGAATGGAGATCAAGGCTGAGATTTGCATGAGAGTGAAAAAGAAAAGAGATACAGCATCCAAGACTTAGTTCCATATTTTATAAGCTCTTCGCTTCCTCCAGTTTTGATTTGTTTCCATAAGATGTTGTTTGTCTTTCTTAAGCAAATATATACATTGTAATAAAACAACAAAGACAGGAAAAAGGTTTGAGGTACCCAGAGGTTGAATCAAGCACAAAAAGATACAATAGACCATTAAGATCAGTCACAATGGTCAAATATTGAATCCTGGAGGTAAAAGTGGAGAAAGAGTCCAAAAATTGTCGTTTTCCACTCAGCAGTGATATTTCCTATTTTCTAAACCATTATTTGCTTCCTGCTAACACATGTCTGACAATATATGTATTTCCACTTTCAGATAATATTGCACATTCATAAGCCATCAAGAAATGCGCCGTAGGATTCTTCATGGGAACAAAAGTGCACAGCAAGCATGATTACACAATAATGGGCCCAACTGTAGTTACTCTATTAAGGACAAAAGAGGACACAATACGAGTCTTTGGATTTAGAGAGCACAAGTGCATTTGAGTGGAAAGTGAAAACAGAGGTTCAGTAGAGCAGTGGTTCTCAACGTTCAGTCCTCAGGGCCTATTTCTTCTTTTAATTAAACAAGCCATTACAGTTTCTATGTTTATTACATCCATCCAGAAGTTACAAGCTCTTTGTGCTTATTTTTACTGATTGAGTTAAAAATAAATGGAACATAAAATTGCCGCCACAGAGGAGCTTGAGGACTGAACATTGAGAACCACTGAAGTAGATTATGAGTTGTGGGCAAAACCAAAACACGTGGCCAAGGGAGGTTGATGCTTGGTTGCATCTCTCACAAATTGCTTCTAAGCCCTGGTAGATATTAGAGCATGTGAAGATTAGCATGATGTATGATTGGGAATGGCATTAATCCATCTCTAGCACAGACTGAGGAAGAGTATTTTTCAGCGAGTGGCTTTCTACTCATTGTCCATAAATATGGTGGAAATAGTTTTGGCAGTGTTTTACAAAGTCTTGTAGCCATTGCCCTTAGTTAATACCTTCTGATCTGCAGTGATGAATGTGATCTGAAAATGTTAAGAGAAGCAGCAAGAAAAAAAAAGAGTTGACTTTCGTGTGAAAATGCTGTGTAATCAGGTGTGCAAATGGATATGTTCTGTGCATTCACTATTTACACTGAATACATTAATCTTGCCACCAGACTCAACTGCTACAAATTTTGCTGCAGTGAAATATTTTTGACCAAAACCTGGGGTGATATAACAATCACATTTTCTTTTTGCCAAAAGCTGTTCAGAGCATACTTTATAGTACATAAATATGAAATGTTTTCTCCCACAAAGAACAGTGAACATATGGAGTCAGTTACCTTGTAAAGAGGTGTAAAGTAGCACTCTGGGGACCTTTAAACCTCTATATTGAGTTAGATGCACTAAGTTATGGAAATTTTGGCTTTGTGAACAGGCATTTAACTCTAAACTTCTTTTTTTGGCCTGTTCTCTTGAATTTGAACAAGATACACAGGAGTTAGCTGTTTTTTTGACAACTGTCTTAAATATTTAATTTTCTCTACTGTTATTTAAAACAACTCAGCCGTTTATTTGAACATTTAAATCCATCTGTGCCTAAGGTGACTTTAGACATCTTCACTTCTGTTTTAAGCAGATGCCTTGATTAAGGCATAATATGTCTCTGCCTGTTTTACACCAGCGACAGACAGCCGTCTGAGATCACGCCATCTTGTCATGCCTGGCCTTAGGCAGTCTCAAACAATGTGTGCAAACTGCTTGACTCAGATTTCAGAATTTTTTGGATTTTTAATCTGTTTATATTGGCTTTCTACAGTACTTGGTTTGTTTCTTATTAATCTACAAATTGTGAAGTTGTAAGATTTTTGGATCCTTTTTAAAAATAAGGGAAATTTGTTATCCTAATGATACAATAATATTGTTTTAAAATATTTTATAGTTCACTTCAGTTATAAACTTTATGGTTATATGTTACTTCCTTTCCACTTGGCTAAGGTTAAAAATGAAATCATATCCTAATAGGCAGAAATGTGTCTTTAATTGAATTAATTCATTTTCTTTATTGTGGAAAGATGTTTCAAGTATTACAATCCACTAAGCACTACTTGTAAAACTCACTTATGGTGCATTTAAGGCACCTCACCTAAACTTACTCCTGTGTGACAATAGTCCATACTGTTTGTTTGATGTAAGTGTGTCACCCAGTAATTGAGATCAGACTGTTCCATATTTACGGCAGTGTCTGAATATACGCAAACATCTAGTTACAATTCTTGGGGCTAAATAAATGTACATTGCCTTGAAGTGCAGGTAGACATGTACTATTTTCACAATAAAACATTACAAAACACTATTCAGATAACTGGTACAATTTCCATGTTAATCTACCCTAGGCAAAAATCATCATGTAATGCATTAAATTCATCTTTTTATTATTTTATGGCTATTACAGTTTTTTTTTTCTTTTGCTCATGGAACTTCATTGCAGCACATGCAGGGATGTGTTTTGACAGTAAAGTTTAAAAGAGGCAAAGCATCCTGAGGAACTGGTGAACAATGCAGTAAAATGTTACAAATGATTATGGATAAGCTTACTTGTATTTCTGCTTTCTCTGGTGTAAACGAGTTTGTAGCGTAGTCGCGGGCATCATTTTAATATGACAATGATTGGAAACTTTTTCTTTACTCTAATACTGGGGAAACCAAAATTCTCAATTTAAATGTGAACAGAGCATTTAATATAGTAATTTCTGTAGCAGTGATAATATGTGTGATGGGCTGTGTATTGGAATGCATTTTGTTATTTACTGTATGTGTCAAAAATAATCATTGCTTTTACTTTGCCGCAGGAGGTGAACCACAATTACTTTCATTGCAACAGAGATTTCTTTAATTATAAATGGTGCTCAAAAATGAAAAGATAAAGATATATTGAAATTAAAAATATTCACTTCTCTGCATTACAGGTTTCCTTCCTCACTTCTAATGAGCACACCAGCAGAGGGTAAATATTGTAGGTTGGGAATAAAAAGGTGTAAATGAGAATCCGCTCTCATTAGCTCTGGACTGAAGGAATTATAACCTGACTACTACTGAAGAAATTAAGCATTTGGCAACAAAGTAAAGATTTAAAATGTCTTTAGATAGGTATAGTAACTAAAACGTAGATAGCCAAGCTGAAAAGCGTTTTTGAACACACTATATATAAATGTCATTCCGATTGATGTGTTCTATTACAGGTTATAAATTGTCAGGTCAAAAAAAGAACATGAAAGGTGAAATCTTTAACTAACAAACCAGCAAGAGGCTTGCCCAGATTGACTCACAGTAAATTTGAATAAAAGTGTGTTTTTTTCCAGTGAACTGTCTAGCACACAATGCTAGACAAGACATCTATCAATTTATTTTTATCAGAACAGTTTAAATATCAAAGGGTAAACATCACAAGTAAATATACAAATCATTTTCAACAGAATTTTGCTATCAGCATGGAAAAAAAACTTGAACAAGATGTGAACAGATGGTCTACCCTCCATCTCACATTAGTAGGGAGAATCAATACTGTCAAAATGAACATCCTTCCCAAGATTCTTTTTCTGTTTCAGTGCATCCCTATATACATTAACACAAATTAGAAATTAGGCACAATTATAACCTAATTTATTTGGAATTTGAAACATCCACACATCCAAACTCTACAAGAACCTAGAGCAGAAGCGGCTATGACACTACCTTTCAATTTTATTACTGGGCAACAAATATACAAGCTGAAAAGACCTGGACATTGACACAGATCGATGAATATACACAAGCCTGGTCTGCAATAGAAATAAAATCTTGCAGTACTTCTTTATAATCTCTGCTCTGTGCCCCAGTAAATACAAATTATTGTCAATATACCAGTAATCCAATTGTCCATTAATCACTGACTATGGAATCAATGTAGGAAGCACTTCAAGGCAGAGAAGCCTTTATCTGTTACGCCCCTAAATGCAATCACCTTTTTCTACCCTCTGAAACCTAAACAGTATTTAATCTTTGAAAAATATCTGGGAGTAAAACACTTGGTGAATTGTCTATATCTATATCTATATACTATCTATAGATAGTGACTTTGCATCTTATGAACAATTACGCTTCAGATTTAACTTCACATGAACACTATTTTTCCAGAAGAAATACTGATCAATATTGAAAAAATAGCATCTCAATAATATATAAATCATATTTATGTCTCCTCTTTTCAAAGATCCTAGGGTACAATTGGGAAAAGATCTTTCCCTTGATATCTCAGAAAATGATTGGAAGGCAGCTATGCATAGAATACACTTTGGCTCCATATGCACAACACATTCATTCATTCGACTTAAAATCTTTCATCAAACACATATATCTTAAATTGTCCACAATGTTTCCATTGCCAAGATCCATGCTGTGAATGTTGCAATCTAGCTCCAGCCTCACTGGGTCACATGTTTTGAGCGTGCACCAAATTACATAATTCTGGTTAAAAATCTTTGAATGCCTTTCAGACAGCCTTGGTGTCACAATCACTCCTAATCCATTAATAGTTGTGTTTGATGTACTCCCAGATGGGCTTAAAGTGGAGAAGGACAAAATGAATGTAATTGCCTTTACCCCACTACTAGCACATAGACATATCCTGATTAACTGGAAGAATATTAGCCTACCTGTTATAAGTCAGTAGGTAACTGATGTTTCTATACTATTTGAAATTCTCACATAGAGGATCTGTTCAAAACTTTTTTAAAATATGGCAAGATCTAATTTTAAAAAATACAATAAGCATTTATATCAGGGAAAAGGATATTCTCCCTTCTTTGTTGCTTTTAAATAATTGCTCTTGCTGTTGGCTTTCCTCTCTTTCACTAGGGGGGAAGTTGAATTCTGTTTTGTTAACTTAAGCTTGATTGTATGTAGTGTTATTTTCTTCAAATAAAATTTGAAAAGTAAAAAACTAAATATCCACAATATTGGTCAAAGGCTTAGTCGATACATTGGCTTAATTTATGTTGCACTAATGACATGTCACATTTCAACCTGTGAAACTGTGCTTTCTGATGATGGGCAGGCGTGTCATGGCAAAGAGCACTACAAAAGGCCACAAAGATTAAAGAAACAAGATGGTGTTGTGGTAAATCCAAAGTATAACAAACTTACAAATCAAACGTGAAAGTAAATATCGCATTGTTCAAAACCTGTAGAAGAAAATGTCCAAATGAAAAATTTATTGAACAAAAAAAAAATTACTGATTTTAGAAACATTGTGGAACATGTGATTTATGCTAATATACTGGGAGTAGCAGGGAGGTGCAGTGGTAGCACTACTGCCTCACAGCAAGGAGACTGGGGTTTATGTCCTGGGTGCTCCCAGCATAGAGTTGGAATGTTCCCCCATGTCTGCATGTGCTTCCTGCATATAATTCAGATTCTTCCCAACATCCAAAGACATGCAACTTAGGTGAACTTATGTATGTATGTATTTGTCCTAATGTATGTACAGTATTTGTGTTCACTTTGCGATGGGATGGTGCCCTGTCCAGGGATTGTTTTTGCCTTGCACCCAGTGATTGATAGGATGGGCTCCAGTTTCCCAACTGTGCTAGCCTGAATGAGTGGGGTAAGAAAACTGATGAATGAAAATTGATATTCTGTTGATAGATATACTGTATATATGCTTGCCATTAAAAGTGTTTGTGTAATTTATAATAGACAGGGTTGTCACAATAGACTAGATTTGTCTTTTGTGAAGACAAAATTGGCTTTATTATGGTTACTTTCTGCTTTATGTGGAACATTTTTCAAAAATAAATACAATTTCTTTCAACTCATTTGGGGTATTTGACATATACCTTTATGCCTTGAAGCAAGAAAACTAATGTAGTTTCATATAAAGTATAATGACTATTTAATGCGTTTGGGAAAATTCCCACTTTCAAAATGTTTTGGTGACATTTCCCTAGTACAAATTGTGCCAATAGTTAAGCAAATGCAAATGAATCACGGAATCAGTGTTATTTACTATTAAGAAGCATCCAACCCTTATGCGTACACATTCCTTTCCCAGTGATAACAGATACATTCAAAAACTGCAGTACACTCATATATACACATATACAATTAATAAGTATAATATGCTGTACATTTCCCAATATTGTTGCAGTAACAGAATATGAAATTTAATTGTCGAGAAGCAGCAGGTATGAGTTGGTTGTTCCAATTGGAACTAATATTAGTACCAAATGAAGCTGTCAAAGAGACACAGAGAGGGAGTTTTGCGGGGTTGGCAACACATTCTAGAAGCAGGCTTCTGTAGTGGGTGTTCTTTATTTATACATGCAAGAAGACAATTGAGAAGAAAGATACAATTATTCAGTCATGAGGTAACATAATGAATAAAGAAACTCAGTAGTAAGAAAAGCTTGTCCAAGATAAAGAATTAATGATGGCTTACTTCAGTAAATTGTGGTGTGAAGTTTATAATCAGCTCTGAAGTGAACACCAAAATTCGACCCAGTACACTACTAGCAGCAAGACCCTGACAAAGCGTGGTAATTCAAAAATGAAATAAAGCAATGGGACATTTTCACAGAGGCAAACTCCTAAAATTATATTTAATCAGAAAAATATCTAATAAAAATTCAGTACATTTATCCATTTGCATAAACTTGTAAGATATAGAATATATAATTCAAACTTAACTTCAGAAAAATTATGTTTAACACTTTGTGTGTACCCAACACAATAACTTAAAGTACATAATAAATGTCATAAATCAATGTAAGCCAATTGATAAATAAATGGAAAAACAGTTTTAAGTATTAGATCAATTACATTTATATTTACATTTATTTGGCAGATGCTTTTATCCAAAGAAACTTACAAAAAAGTTTAACATAACTGAGTTCAATTAAATTGAACCAAATCAATTAAAATTAAGTCAAATGTTTAAAGCATTTAGAACATTTCAAATATATCCCTCGCTATTTCAAACCTACGTAATCTAGATGATGGTCACAGAAACACAGAGCTTATCCCAGAAACATCAGGCACAGAGACCACACAGAGAGAAAGTTTTTTCCTTCCAGTCCTGCGATGTTTAAGGAGTGTCTTGTTTCCCTCTATAGCATCTTGATGGGATTCAGATCTGGGCTTTGACTTGACCATTGCAGAACCCTCCATTTCTTTATGTTCAGCACTTACTTGGTGGATTTCCTGGTATATTTAGGATTGGCATATTACCTTCAAGCACCCTCCGGTACAATGATGGTGAGCTGCCCAGGCCCAGATGCAGGAAAGCAGCAAGGTAGCTCAAAACCATAATGTTTCCTCCACTATGCATTAACAGTTGCTGTCAGGTTCTTCTGGTCAAATGCAGCCTTTGATTTTCACCAAACATATCATGAGGAACTGTGGCCAAATAGCTCTATCTCTGCCCCCAGAAAAATGGTGCATTTGCACAATATAATGATAAACTGAATGGCCAAACTACTCCATCTACAGTGGCTGCTTTAGCATTGTTAGAAGACATCTCAAATGGAATAATTAGAAGAGAGCACATATTTACAAATGATGTTGACTGGCTTCTAAGTTGATTTAGATTTCACAGAGCTATCCTGTTGGAGCTGTGTGCTGAAAGAATACATATTGTGAAGAAGTAAAGGCACAGAGAAACAGATTAAGATTTGGGTATCCGTCCCCGTGTATTGTTGGATGTTCAGGCAGTCAATAGACACTGATACACTGGTCAGAATACATAAATATGACTGCTGACAATGGAACAATGGTAGACAAAGTTTTTATGGAGTCATGGCCGGAAGTACAGATAAAGAGGAAATGAGGATGATGTGAATATAATGTAGTGGAGGTGACGTCATCATTGAGGCCGTAGGTGAGGGCATCGGAGAAGGACTGGAAATGAAGTCATCATGGGAGGACGGGTAAATCAGAGATGGATGGGATGAGGAGGTGAAGTGATTTCCTGGTGTTGGGAAACCATTTTTGGGAAAAGAATTCAATGTGTGACGGTCTTCAGATCTTTGGGTTTTCTGGTGAGGAATAGAGAAAGGCATTAATATGTTCTTTCATACCCCTGCTGGCTGCCCCCTAATCGTATGTGTGTGATAAAAAAATATATATATACAGTATATAAATATATATATATATATATATACTATATATATATATATATATACTGTATGTGGGCAGCACGGTGGCGTGGTAATTTTTACATTGACTCCACAACACAGAAACTGGGAAATAATGACTCACTTAATTGGGCTAAGAGTCCAATGAAAAATGGAAGTTTGTTGGAACAAAAACCTGCAGCCTCAGGGGTCCCGAGGATTGAGTTTGGGAACTGCTGTATTACATACGGGCAGCACGGTGGCGCAGTGATAGCGCTGCTGCCTTGCAGTTAGGAGACCCGGGTTTGCTTCCTGGGTCCTCCCTGCGTGGAGTTTGTATGCTCTCCCCGTGTCTGCGTGGGTTTCCTCCGGGCGCTCCGGTTTCCTCCCACGGTCCAAAGACATGCAGGTTAGGTGGATTGGTGTTTCTAAATTGGCCCTAGTGTGTGCTTGGTGTGTTTGTGTGTGTCCTATATATATAATTAACAGATACTATATATTATACTACCAGTCAACGAATGATTTGGGAAACATTTAACAATATGAAGCAGTGCTACTTTCATTAAGATGGGGTTTGAGAAACTCTAGTAAATTAAACATTGATGACGTTTATGATGTTCTACTTTAATGACAAAATAAGCAGCGAGAATAAAGTTAAAATTTCAAGATTAAAGTACATAGTGCTTTTTTTTCTTCAGTGTGTCCCTATTATTTTTCTTCTCTGTGGCCCTATTACCCTTCCTTATGACACTTAGATGGTGTGCTGTGACTCGCCTTTTCACGTCGATTTTGATATCTGGCCACTTGTTTTTTATTTTGGGCACTGTGAAATTTTCTGAACTTGAAACAAACTGTGCCACTCCATCAATTATAATACTGCTCAAACCACCTAATAGTATATTCTTCTTTTCCTCTACTTCACTGAGCACTACACTACATTTTGCATTCACTGAAATTCTACTTTTTTTACACGTTTTTGCCAATGTATTTTAACAAAACACTAAACGGAAGGGGTTGTTTGCATTGGTTGCATATTCAAATAGGCAAAATTCTGTGAGGAGTCGGGATGGGGTTGTAGGTGCTGTACACCATGATTTAGTGTGAATTCTACACTCTGCATTATACATGAGGCCCCTTGTCATTGACTAGGCATTCATGGCAAACATTAGTCTTGTCCTGATATTTTTTGAACAGCAAATGATTCCTTCTCCCATGTAGATCTAATTTGTGCAGCTTCTTTCTAATTTTAGACTTATACACTTTGACATCAGCAGTGACAAGAGCTACATTTAGGGCCCATGATGACAGTCTGGGCTTATTAGAGACTTCTTTCATCATCTTGTGTTTCAAAACTTCTTCACTTGTAGATCATAATCCACAGAGTGGAATGATTGATTTCCAATTGTTTGGAAATTTTTAAAATCCCTTTCCAGACTCAAACTCTGCAAAAAATACCTCTGTGAAAACTAAAAAGAATCAAAAGAGCTTCACACAGAAGTTGTTTTGCTTTCACTTTGCAGAAAAAAAAATAAGCAAGACAAAATTTTTTTGATAAGTCAATAAATCTTACAGTAAGTAAAACAGAATGAAATGGCTTTATTTAAAAGCCTTACTTTCTTAAATTTCATTTTTTTCAGTGTAGGCACCTATTAACTTCTTTCTGAAGGCAACAGAGAGCTTTTTCTTTCTAGGAGATAACACATATTTCAACAACAAAGAACAAGCCACCTTAATGTCTGAGGTTTAAATAAGACAGGTTGTTCTAATCTGGTGCACCTGATTCTAATTGTAGGTATTTGAGAGTAATAAATATAAGGATGTATTTCCTTTTTCAGATGTAGAATTTTTTGTGTTTATTTCTATTTATATTATATAATGGACTGTGAAATGTAAATGTGCCATGATGTTTGTTATATTATATCTACTTTATTTATATATACCACTAGCAAAATACCCGCGCTTCGCAGCGGAGAAGTAGTGTGTTAAAGAAGTTATGAAAAAGAAAAAGAAACATTTTAAAAATAACGTAACATGATTGTCAATGTAATTGTTTTGTGACTGTTATGAGTGTTGCTGTCATCAAGGATTTGATTATCATTATTTCTTTCAATCAGGTTTGTATTTGGAGGATGTGTTGTGTTCAAGTTACATTCCGTGTTTGTCTCGTCTATCCCTGACCATCTCGTCTTCGTTGTCAACCATTGTAAAGATAACAGGTTTCATTCATCGAAGTGATCACTACCCAAATCAGTACTCGTGAATCTAAGATGTTTAACAGGCATTCCCAGTATTAAGTTGTGGATTTGCCTGCGAATATTTAGCGGCAGCGTGTCTATGAACATAATTTAAGCTTTACACCTTGCTTTCCTATTGATATGTCTACAAAGGCTTGTTCAGCGTCAAAGGGTTGTTCCTTTCCTACTGCATCAATAAGCAGCTCGTCTTCCTCTTTATCTGAGACATCACACACTGCATGCACGGGTTTACCTTTCCCAGTCCTGCAAAGTCAGTTCACGTGAGCCGCTCGGAGTACATGCATCGAAGGTTCTCAGCTGTGCTTGTGCTATCTCGTGCGATCTTGCAATGTCCACGGCTTTATTTAATGTTAGCTAAGACCCAGCACTTAAAAGTTTCTCTCGCACTTTCGCTGAGTTTGTGCCAAACACTAGTCTATCACTGACCATCTCATCTTCGTTTGCATAAGCACAGTCCTTCACCTGTGAATATTTAGCGGCAGCGTGTCTATTGGATTGCTGCTGACGGACGGCCTTATATGGGCAGGCACTCAATTACGTGGGAGGCGTGATGATGGGGAGACGCAACTCTGCCCCTCATGGCGACCGAGCTGCAGGCTATGGTCGTATATATGTACGTAATTAGGTTCCAGTTATGACCGTTACGTGTAGAATTTCGAAACGAAACCTGCTTAACTTTTGTAAGTAAGCTGTAAGGAGTGAGCCTGCCAAATTTCAGCCTTCTACCTACACGGGAAGTTGGAGAATTAGTGATGAGTGAGTGAGTCAGTCATTGAGTCAGTCAGTCAGTGAGGGCTTTGCCTTTTATTAGTATAGATTTAAATGATCAAATCTTGGTGTGTCCATATACTGTGTGTTGTTCATATTTTACAAATATAAAATTATAACTGATGTATCATGCAATGTATTAATACTGCCATAAGAAAGTATTTTGAAATTTTGTGGAATTAGACCTCAAAATGCTCCCAAGTTGCTGTTGCAATCCCTTATGTTACTAAACATAATTGAATAATTGAGCTAAAATGTTAGTGTGACACTGAAAATCATCAAGATGGCTCTGTCTCACTCCCATTAGCAATTTAAAATCCGTTAAACTCATCCTCCTCCACCTCCAGTTCTCTTAATCCGAAACTTTCTAAACCCATTATGCGAGAGGAGTACCTTAATAGTTTTTGATTCTGAATGCATGTGCCCATCAGTGCACAATAGCATCTCAGTAGTGACTAAGCTTGAATGACTGTATTAAGATGAGAGGAAAAGCAAAATAATACTCTTATGCATGTAGCTCTTACAAAGTGCCGATGAAGTTATTACCTTCTAAAAATCATTCAACAAAATACTGGAGGCTTGTTGACTTGGTTCCAACTCTTCAATAAAACCATTTCACACTTGACAAAAATCAATTCTGTTTCACACAATGTTTAAAGATAGGAGGTCTGAGTGAAAAGTCTATCCCTTTTCTTCATTCCATTTCCAAAAAGGAGACAAAGGGCGCAATTTAAGCTTCTTGACCTAATTTTTTTTTTAAATAATGATGATAATTATTATTTACTTGCTCTGTAAGCTTGTGCTGTAAAAAGCCCAGGATCCTAGAAACTATTGAAATTGTCAGAAAAAAACTGAAATGTAGAGATGTCAGGTAATTGAAAGGAACTACTCTGGGCATCTCTCTCCTAGGAGATTTTGTGTTGCCGACGTGCTTGAATCGTTTGTGCATTAGCGGCTGAGTGACTGTCTTTCTTCGGAGGTTTTGTTTTGCCAACGTACTGGCCTTGTTTGTGTATTAGCAGCGGGAGGAAAAGAAAAAGGGATACCATTTTGCCGATGTGCTTGCCTTGCTTCTGTATTAGTGGCTAAGTAAGTGACTCTTCTTTTGGAGGTTTCGTTTTGCCAACATGCTGGTCTCACTTATGTATTAGCGGCTAAGCGAGTTTCTGTTTCCTCAGAGGTTGAGCCGTACCCCAAATTCACCTCTCACTTCTGGGCCAGACAGACATACACACACACTTCCACACATAGACATTTATATATAAGATGCTAGCATATTATATTATAGTATCAGTGTTTTTATACTTACTGAAAAGAGACAGATTCAGTATATTAAGCAGCAGGAAAACACAGAACATAGACATTACCTCTAATTCTGTAGGAAGAAGGGGTGTATTTGTGTTCAATATATTGCCAAATGATTAAAATATTGTCCTACAAAAAGGTCCTCAAGAGGTAGAGTTCCTAAAAAAAATTTCTGTTGGAACTGTCAGGATGAAGGGGCTATGAGCAGTGAAATAAGAATACCTGGCACTTTCTCATCAATATACCCTGTTAAAGTCTAATGTGCAAAACTGTGGTGGAATCATATAATGATCTGATGATATGTATGTCTCCATTCCCCCACCCTTTTTGACATTTTGTTTCATAGGTCACAAAAGACAAGTTTTTATGACATAAAAAAGACATTTGTTTATGGCCAATTTGATTTTAGAACATTGGAACATTAGACCAATCTAGACAAAAACAGGCCATTCAGCCCAACAACCTTCGCCAGTCCTATCCACTTAATTCTTTATCATCTACAAGCCTGATTCTTACTTATATTCTTATCCAAATTATTTATATATATATTAAAAATAGCAGCAGCCCTAGCACTGACCCCTGAAAGACACCACTCTTAACATCAACCAATTCTGATATGGTTCCTCGCACCATCACTCTCTGCTTCCTGCGTCTGAGCCAATTTTTCACTCATCACCCTGAACTCCCACTTGTTTTAGTTTGATGGTCAACCTCTCATGTGGCACCTTATCAAATGCTTTCTAAAAGTCAAGATTAATATTATCATATGCTTCACTTTGATCTTATTCTTTTGTTTCTTCCTGTGGTGAAGTGATCCAGCATTATCACTTTTTAAGAAACTGTTAAACAATTCCAGTTGCATTCCAGTGACTTTCAACCAATATTCATTGGAATTTTCTCCATAGTAACTCTCTCTCTGACCTCACACATACTAACTGTTAAATTACACACTGATCACAATTTAGAATATTTAGCCTTGAATTTCAGCCATCATTTGTAAAATGACAAGAAACCTGAAACATTTCAATAGTATAATTTTCAATAATTTTAAGGATTTATCATTGGAAACATAAAAATAAGAGACACTACAGTTGACCCTGTGCTACCCATCTGATAGACTTGTTTCAGTATGCATATTTGGTCCTGTCAGGTTTTTTCATGTTCTGTGATATTTCTGATATTACCAAAAGATTTTCAGCTTCTGCTGTTGCCACAACAGTCACAGAGTCACAAAAAGATCTATTTTGATCTTTGAGTAAAGTACTGGAACCCTACAATGCAACTGCTTACTGCTAAAGGTCTTTTAAAACTTTCTGTTCTTTCTTTTTTTCATGTCTTTATTTTTTCACAAAGGCCTAAAGGACTAGCTTGCAATTGCACAGCTTTTTTGCTGAAAGATTTGCTAGTTCTGTTTGAATTTCAATGTACAGTAGTTTCCAGTATTTTTCCAAGCCAAGTGCAGAGCTCATTTAACCTGTGGACAATACATAATTCCATTGAACTATTAATAATTTAATTTTTTAAGATCAGGTAGTTTTTCTGCATGTACTGATCGCCTTTATTTTATTCAATAAATAAATAACTGAATGAAACTGAGTGCTAAATTGCCATTATGTTTGAATGCTGCTTTCTATTGAACTGTTATAATCTCAAGCATGGCGTTATGCAGTTGTGGTGATGGGTTGAAAAGCTGTGTGACCAAAAAAATAAAAAGCATGCACTTGAAATGAATTACCTTGCAAAGATTGCTATGATTAGGTTTTCAGCAGTGCTCAGCCTGCAAAAAGAAGTTTAGATTGGACAGCTGCAATTCTTAATATTGTAAAGATCCTGTAGAGAAGCATCCACCAGAGGTCACATCCAAATGCCCCAATGAACACTCCACACCTGTTGTGCGAAAGGCCTAAGCCATTTAATGGGACTCTTTCAGGCGCCAGCCACAGCAGTTCACGCTAATATTTTTAAAGATTGCTTATCCCTCAAGACTGACAAACCAATCTAAGCTCAAAATAAGCCATAGTTGTTTGTCTCTTATCAAACAACAGCTGAGAAGGCAATGGTTGGTGGAATGATGCACCATGCTGAGTTTAAAAGATTTTCTAGAGTTTCTACACATTATTAGGATCATCATGTGTAAGACAAGAATGTGACCTATGGTAAATCCTGGCTGCATGGCTTTTTTTTATTGCAAGATTAGTGTAAAATGGCGGAGGGGGGTAAAATACTGACTTCACATTGAACTTAAGTTAAAAACATAAAATTTAGACATAAATTCTTTTCTAAAAATTTTCAAAGTATTGTCTTGTTTTGTTGCCTTTTGAGCTTCGGAGTCTTTCCTGAAGAGATTGAATAAATATATACAAATATAGTATTATAAGTATATAATTAATGTTTTGTCTTATCCTCAATAGACTATTCTTGTTATGAACTTAACGGGAAAAGTTATAAATTAAATATAAGATTAGCATTTATTTACAAACTTTTAAAAGTTGTTTTATTTGTGTAATCAATATAATGTATACATTTGTGAAAAAAGATTATTCATTTGCTCTCTTTATTTGCAGGTGCTCCCAAGATATTAGCAGCAGTTTAATCTTTATTATTTCTGCTCTGTTTTATTAGTCTGTGATGATGAATGTACAGGACTCCTTCTCACTGACTTAGACAACCTGGGTCAAATGGTGATGAGCATCAACTTAACTGGTCCACTGCCTCCACCTTATAAAGTGTTGAACAGATTTGAAAACATGACACAAGAGCTAAAGGTACATTTATTGTATATAGTTGTCTTCAGTAGGCCGTGAATAACTGTTTCTCAATTCAATGTAGATTTCTTCTTAAAAAAATAGTGAAACCTGCCTTCAGAGATACTGGTGTAAATTATCTGAATGTGTATTCAAGCAAAAGACCAGAAAGCAATACTCCTAATAGAGGACAGTATTGTATAAATTCAGAACAGATTGGACAGCTTTATACCCGAAGTAAACCTAAGAAGATGCAATAGTTTAGCTATTGAAAAATAAGCAAACTGTTGTAGAAGGATTATTCTGAAATTATTTGAAATTTAAATGCTGTGATCAAATTTGTTTTCTGTTTCTTCAAAAGATTCTACCATCTTATTTAAAACACCATTTTCAGATTGTAAACATTACATTAAAGATGCATTACTATGTTATCATTTATAATTTGCTTTACAAATAATGCAATATAAATTATCCTAAGTGGCCTCCAGTTTCCTCAGTCTTTTTTCATTTGATGTTTTTTTAATTGTTGCATGCATACAATGTATTATGGCATATTGTAATATACTGTTGGCTATGAAGTAAATAGGCTGCACCCTCCAATGTTGACAGGAGAAAAGGCAAGAGACATATGCCAAATTTAATAGCTAATAATAATAATAATAATACATTTTATTGATATAGCACCTTTCCCATGCTCAAGGCGCTTCACAGAGTCTTAGAAAAAAACAGCAGGGTATATGTAACATTGGATACATATGTTTTCCTGAATAGAACAATGAAACAGATGACAAAGCATTAAATAAAACAAAAGACAATAAACCGGAGTGAAATACTAAATTCAATACTAAAAGAAAAAACTAACAAATAACCTAATTTGTGATATAACAGACACACAAATTATCCTGAGCACCTGGACAGAGAGGTAAACTGAAAGAAAGGGAAGAATGTTAAGTTAAGTTAAAAGCCTTCCTAAATAGATGAGTTTTAAGTTGTTTTTTAAAAGAATGAATGGAGTCAGCTGATCTGATTAATTTGGGATGTTATTCCAAAGTCTGGGTGCTATGGAGCTGAAGGCCCTGTCACCCATAGAGTGCAGGTTAGTGTGAGGCACAACAAGATTATAAGAATCAGAGGACCTTAGTAGGCGAACAGGAGCATAGTGATTCAGAAGGTCACTGATGTAGTCCGGTGCAAGGCCATTTAAAGCTTTGTAGGTTATTAATGGAATTTTAATTCCAGGTAAGTGAGTTGGAGTTGTATGTAGCAGAGCATAATTATGATATTATAGCAATAACGGAAACCTGGCTAAATAACAAAGATGGGGATGAGTGTAACATACAGGGATACACATTTTTTAGGAAGGATAGACAGAACAGAAAAGGAGGTGGGGTTGCTGTTTATGCCAAACAGGGTTTAAATGTAAGTCCTCTTCAGTTGGATGATGAGCCCCATCTTAGTGAGGACATGTGGCTTCGCCTGGAAAATATTAGGGAAAGAGGTCTTATTTTAGGAGTGTGTTATAGACAACCCAATTCAGACAGTAATTTCAACACACATCTTTTTAGTAATATCAAAAAGACAAGTTTACAGGGGATATTATAGTCATGGGGGACTTTAATTATCCAAATATTAACTGGGATAACCTTGCAGATGGCGGAGCACAAGAGCAGGAGTTTTTAGAAGTAATCAGCGACTGTTTTTTAACACAGCATGTTAGAGCACCAACACGGGGTGAAGCCTGTCTGGATTTAGTATTCTGTAATAATCAGGATAGAATTAAGGGTGTAGAGGTGATTGAACCACTAGGGTCAAGCGACCATAATGTAATACAATTCTCAGTATTTTGTAAGAGTACAGATGCAAAGACTAAAATTGTTAAGTTGAACTTTGGTAGGGCTAATTTTGAGCAGATGCGACAAAGTCTAAGTAGGATAGACTGGGATAAGCTTTTAAATGTGGAGACAGTCGAGGAGCAGTGGAACAGGTTTAAAAATGTTTTACATGTAATGCAGGACAGATACATACCTAAATTTGGAATTAATAGGAAACTAAAAAAAACTCCACAGTGGATTAATAAAGATTTAAAAAAGAAGTTGCAAAGGAAAAATCTGCTGTATAAGGCATATAAGACTAATGACTGCAAAGTGAATTGTAGCGCGTATGAGAACATGAGGGCAACCATTAAGAAGGATATCAGGGAGGCTAAAAGACAGTTGGAGAGGAATATAGCAGATAAGGCGAAAGAAGACCCCAAGAGATTCTTTTAGTATTTTAGTAGTAAAAGAACAGTTAAGGAGGAGGTCAAGTTCATCAGGAATAGTAAAGGGGAATTAAAAGATACAGACAATGAAATAGCAGATGCCCTAAATTTACATTTTTCTGAGATGTTTACAAGTGAGGAAGTGGATAACCTCCCAGAGGTAAACGCAACTACTAAGAAGGTACTGAGGGATTTGGAAATTGTAGAGGGAGAAGTGCTGCTCAGATTAAATAAGATGAAATCAAACAAATCACCAGGCCCAGATAATATTTATCCTCGTGTTCTTAAGGAGGCTAGTGAGTACATATATAAACCCTTGACACATATTTTTACGAAGTCACTGAGCACTGGAGAGATTCCGAAGGACTGGAAAATGGCAAATATCATCCAATTATATAAAAAGGGTAACAGGGCAGATCCAAGCAACTATAGGCCAGTAAGCTTAACATGCATCACAGGAAAATTAATGGAAGGAATTATTAAGGATAAGATTGAGCAACACATGGCAAGGGCAGGAGTTATTCTGAACAGTCAACATGGGTTCAGAAGAGGGAGGTCGTGTTTTGCTAACATGTTGGAATTTTATGAGGTTGCAACAAAAGCATATGATCAAAGTGGAGCTTATGATATTATTTATCTGGACTTTCAGAAAGCATTTGATAAGGTGCCACATGAGAGGTTAGGCATCAAATTTAAAGAAGTGGGAGTTCAGGGTGATGTTTTTAGATGGGTACAGAATTGGCTCAGACACAGGAAGCAGAGGGTGATGGTGCGAGGAACCTCATCAGAACTGGCCGATGTTAAGAGTGGTGTTCCACAGGGGTCAGTGCTAGGGCCGCTGCTGTTTTTAATATATATAAATGATTTAGATAGGAATATAAGTAGCAAGCTGGTTAAGTTTGCAGATGATACCAAGATAGGTGGATTAGCAGATAATTTGGAATCCATTATATCATTACAGAAGAACTTGGATAGCATACAGGCTTGGGCAGATTTGTGGCAGATGAAATTTAATGTCAGTAAATGTAAAGTATTACACATAGGAAGTAAAAATATTAGGTTTGAATACACAATGGGCGGTCGGAAAATCGAGAGTACACCTTATGAGAAGGATTTAGGAGTCATAGTGGGCTCTAAGATATCAACTTCCCAACAGTGTTCAGAAGCCATTAAGAAGGCTAACAGAATGTTAGGTTATATAGCACGATCTGTGGAGTACAAGTCCAAAGAGGTTATTGCTCAACCTTTATAATGCACTGGTGAGGCCTCATCTTGAGTACTATGTGCAGTTTTGGTCTCCAGGCTACAAAAAGGACATAGCAGTGTTAGAAAAGGTCCAGATAAGAGTGACTAGGCTGATTCCAGGACTACAGGGGTTGAATTATAAGGGAAGATTAAAAGAGCTGAGCCTTTACAGTTTAAACAAAAGAAGATTAAGAGGTGACATGATTGAAGTGTTTAAAATTATGAAGGGAATTAGTTCTGTGGATCGAGACTGTTATTTTAAAATGAGTTCATCAAGAACAAGGGGACACAGTTGGAAACTTGTTAAGGGTAAATTTCGCACAAACATTAGGAAGTTTTTCTTTACATAAAGAACGATAGACACTTGGAATAAGCTACCAAGTAGTGTGGTAGACAGCAAGACGTTAGGGACTTTCAAAACTCAACTTGATGTTTTCTTGGAGGAAACAAGTGGATAGGACTGGCGAGCTTTGCTGGGCTGAATGCCCTGTTCTTGTCTAGAGTGTTCTAATGTTCTAATGTTTTATATTCAGTCCTGTAAGGCACAGGGAGCCAGTGAAGGCGAAGCAGGATGGGTGTGCTGTGCTCACTATTGCTGGTTCGTATAAGGACTCTTGCAGCATAGTTTTGAATCAACTGGAGCTGTGATATAAGATTAGAAGGGGCACCTGCCAACAGCGAGTTACAATAATCGATGTGGGATGTGATAAAAGCATGGACAAGTTTCTCAGTATTAGAAAAGGAAAGGTATGAGCGAACACGAGATATGTTACGGAGGTGAAAGTAAGAAAGTTTCTTAATGCGGTTTATGTGGGCGGAATAAGAAAGGGAGGAATTAAAAATGACACCAAGGTTCCTTTCATCAGAAGAAGGTCTGATGAGATCACCATCAAGAGTGACTGAAAAGGAGTTCATTTTCTTAAGTAGCGCTTTAGTGACAATTTGCAGGAGTTCAGTTTTGTTGCAATTGAATTTTAAAGAGTTCTGCTCCATCAAGGTTTTAATTTCACTGAAGCAAGTTGTGAGCTGAGAAAACTCTGATGAAGTTGCACTTTTGACATTAAAATAGAGTTGAGTGTCATCTGCATAAAAATGATAACCCAGTCCATAGCTATGAGTAATATGGCCAAGGAGAAGCATATAAATACAGAAGAGAAGAGGGCTGAGGACAGGGCCCTAAGGAACTCCTTGTGTGACTGGCGCTGAGCTGGATCTGCTGTTGCCAAGACTAACAAACTCTTGCCTATCAGTCAGATAGGACTTGATCCACTGGAGGGCAGTGCCAGAGATACCCTGCATGTTCTTCATTCTGGACAGTAGAATGTCATGTCTGTCAAATGCTGCCCTGAGGTCTAACAGAATGAATATGCTGGTTTGTCCAGAGCCTGCTGCCATAAGCAAATCATTGTGCCCTAAAACCATACTGAAAGGGTTCCATCAAATTATTAGAGGTTAAGTAATTGGTGAGCTGGGAAGCTACAACACGCTCAAGAACTTTTGACAGAAAAGGTAAGTTGGAAATTGGCCGAAAATTGTTAAGATCGTCACCATCAGGACCAGACTTTTTTAATGTGGGGGTTACAGAAGCGATTTTTTAAAGTGGCTGGCACAACCCAGTGTCAAGGGATGTATTGATTATTGTCGTAACAGTTGGGATTATGGGGATGGGGTCCAGTACACAAGTAGTTGGCCTTGTCTTACAAAGCAGGTTATTAATAAATACTGATGTGACTGGTGAAAATTTAGAAAAAGAACTGGATGGAGTGGGAAGACAGGGAAGGATATAAATGGATGATGGATTTATGTTAGTTGAATTATTTAGATCTTTAATTTTATTGCAGAAAAAGTGGAGGAATTTTTCACAGACTTTAGTAGAGGAGGTAATTGGGCCAGCTGCAGGTTGAAGTAATTTATTAACTACAGAGAACAAAACCCTTGGGTTATAATGGCCACTTTCTATTATTCTGTCATAATGTATGTTCTTAGCTGCAGTTAGTGCATCCCTGTAAGCCCTTTGATGGTCAGAGAAAGCCTGGATGTGAACAGTGAGGCCAGTCTTGCGTGACATTCTCTCAAGGCGTCGGCCAGTTGCTTTCATAGATCGTAGCTCTGAATTATACCATGGAGCTGAACGCTTAAAGAAAACCTCCTTTTGTTTTAAAGGAGCTGTTTTATCGAGTGCTGAATGAAGGACTGAGTTATAGTGGTCAACAAGACTATCTAGTGTTGATGGAATAGGTGAAGACAAAAAAAGATCAGAAATGGATCCAGCAAGAACAGAGGGACAGATATTTTTAAGGTTTCAGAAAGAAATTTGACGTTTACAGATAAGAGAGGTAAGAGGAGGGAAAGGTAATAAGATAGTGAAAAGCACTGCTTTATGGTCAGAGAGTCCCAAATCACTACTATAAGTGTTGCCGACAGATAATCCAAATGTTCAGATCAGGTCCAGTATATGACCACCAGAGTGGGTGGGAAAATCAACATTATGCAGCAAGTCAAAACAGTCCAGTAAGGATACAAATTCATTTCTCAGTTTCATTGTAGTAATGTCAATATGGATGTTGAAATCACCAAGAAGAATGACTCTCTGGGAAAGTGAACTTAAGTGGGTTAATAATTCAGTCAGATCAGATAATTATTAGTTTAAGAGCCAGACACTCGAAAGACAATGGACCGTCAATGTGGATTCTTTTGATGTTTAACTTCGACCTAGCAATTACTGCGACTCCTCTGCCTTGTCTTGAGCTGCGAGGCTCCGTGAAGTGAATGTATCCAGGTGGAGTCATTTCTGTGACAGATGTAAAGTCATTTGGTTTTTGCCAAGTTTCTGTTAAGCATAGCAAGTCAAGGTTTGAGCCTGTAATGAATTCTGTTAGCACCAGTGCTTTGCCATTAAGAGATCTTGAGTTGAACAATGCAATATTAGCTGATGTGGGTTCGTTGTGCACAGATCCATGACCAGAGTTCATTTTAACATATTGCAGATCTGGCCCACTGACACTCCTGTTTCCAAAGCCATGAGTAGGATGGCATATTTCTGAGCAAATGCTGCCGGTGAGCCTGGCTGTGGCAGCGACCTGCCCTATGATGTAAATATTTTGGGCGCCGCACAATACCATTGTCTTTTAGGACATTCCAGTCTGACCATTTGCTTTGGACAAACTGTTTAATATGAAGGAGTTTGTCACGAGAGTATTTTAGATAGTAGATTGCAATACTTATCTGATAGTAGCAGAGAAGCAGCACAGCACAGTGGAGAAGGTGAGACGGGAGGATGGAGTGGCACAGATGAGCGGTAAGCAGCAGAAAAAGCATAGTAGGAGATATTACAAAATGCACATGAAGATACCAAAATTCGGATGTTCCAACATACAGCCACATACATATAATGGTGGGTATTACAGGCGGGATCACCCAGAGCCGCATCCAGCTGGGTATCAACCTCAGATCATTTCTTAGTCATTAAGCACATATAGCCTAATGATAGCAAAGTCAATCAACTTGTAAACGATTGAAGAGTAGTCTATGGTATATGTAGTACATTTCGTTATGTTGTATTTTAATTTGATCATTTGTTTTGCAAAGTGTATCAAGATAAAAGGACCAGTAGAAGTCTAGTATTCTATTTAGAGATGATTCATGGTTTGTGCCTTTTGTTCTTCAGTAAGCTTCAGCTTTGTGTGACCTAGACATGAAAGACGGGGATATTAAGGTATAATATTACTTCTATAGCTGTGTTTATCCAAGATTTTCAAAATTCTGCATCTTCTACTTACTTAATAGAATGTTTCAGGCAATGATTCCATATTCCAATCCAAGTATCATGGTCTTAGTCAAATTCAAAACAAATCAGGGAACCATTGAAAATACAAAAAAAAGGAAAAGTTATTGTATAAAATGTTTCAGTTTAAGGCTTAGATATCTTGCCACAATTATTTAAGTTCCTATTCTGCAATTGCAGAACATAGGTCAGGGCATTCATGCATACTGTCATACAGTGCCATTGTAACCTGCTAGCTGCAAGCAAATCTAACAATCTATGCTTTTAGCTGAGAGACTATGTTCCTTACTGACCGATTAACATTCGGTTAATACAGGAATAACATTCTGAAAATTCTGTTACATGTTACCTTACAGGGGGTAAAAGATTATACCATTTTCTAAGCAGTTGTGTAAAACTATTCAAATTAGGCAAACACCTCTGTGAATATAAACATTAAGATATTCCCTAAAGTTTGTCACTCATTGCTTAGAATTTCACTAATGTATAAAAGTGTCTTAAAATAAACGCTTAAAATTTATAAGTATAAATTGACATACCCTTTATCTTTTTTAAACTTATTTTTTTCTGTCTATAGCATGCTATTACTTTACTTCCACCTTGCCTGTCTATTTGCCTATAAAAACACTGCTCTTGATTTTCTTTTAATTGCTGTTGTGTTATTATAGAAACATCAAATCAACTTAATAAATTCTGAAGGTGCTATAGTACTTCTCATCAGTAAAAACTGATAAAATCTAGTACTGTATATAAAAATGTATTAACTTCACAATTTTATATTTTCTTCCCAAAAACGATTTAGTAAAGATATTAGCAAAAATAAACCTAGTGACGAGAACTTTAATAGATATCATTGGTATATATTGTAAAAAAATATATATATTAATCTGGAAGGTGTTCATTCATCCATTGATTTACTGAACCTGCCTAATCTAATTTTACAGTTGCTGGGAGCAAGAGTCTGTCCCTGTAGATTGCTCAGATTGCCTGAGATTATTAAATATAAATTGAGAAATGCTGGATATTTTTAAAGATTGCTAAGTCAAAGGTCAGCACATAATGAAATTGAAACAAATGGAATGTTTTGTTCATACTGACAAACAAGAGTAATTATAGTATCATGGTCAACCTCCATAAGCTCAGGTTCTGCAGCACTCTCCTGAATGAATCGGAGTCTTTCTGATTTTAGCAATTCAAACCAATGGGCCTATGCAACAATTTAAATAAAAAGAATATCTGAGTGCGGTGGGTTTGCGCCCTGCCCTTGGTTTGTTTCCTGCCTTGCATCCTGTGTTGGCTGGGATTGGCTTCAGCAGACCCCCATGACCCTGTAGTTAGGATATAGCGAGTTGGATAATGGATGGATGGAAGAATATCTGATTTACAGTACTGTACTGATGTCACAATGAGTACCACATCCATAACAATTATATTTTGGAGTCTTGTGTTTGCATTGGGGCTGCTTGCCCGTATCCACCCACATCTCATACAGAGGAAGTATACCTTGGACCACTGAAAGCAAAATTAATGCTTTCTTTTTAAAAAAACCAAAGTGCTTAAAATATTTTACATACATACATTTCATAATGGAAATATGATCTAAATTTAAATATTTTTCTACATGTTATATTCATGTTTGGGAAGGAGGTAAAACGACGCATTAAGGCATTCATTTGCCTCCATGTCTTCTGTGGATTTGCCACAGTTGCCTGTCAGGCATTTTCCTGCTTCACTTTGTTCTGTTAAATCTGTTCACAGAATTACCACAGATATTTTAATTTCGTACATTTTGTTTTATTTATCTATATATCTTTCATGTCACTGTAAACTATCTTTGTATAATGTAAGTGTGCAAGTTGTTTACAGTAGTTTCTGTATTCATAGAAGTCTTAATTTGTCCTGGTCTGGTAAGACACACTGCCTATAAAAAGATTAATTATACAATAGTGGATTACAATAGTTTACAATAGATTTGGCTTTTTGATATTGATCAACAGAAAAAGTCTGTTTAATGTCAAAGTGAAAACAGACGTCTATAAAGTGGTCTAAATTAAATACAAATATAAAACATAAAATAATTGATTGCATGAGTATTCACTGTCTTCATCAATCAGTATGTAGTAGACGCACCTTTAGCATGCAGCTCCAGCCTTAAGTATATGTGATCAGGTCTCTATCAACTATGCACATCTGGAAATTTCAAATTTTTCATGCTCTTCTTTACAAAACTGTTATAGCTCTGTCAAGTTGCATTTAAGATAATCAATAAAGACTTTTTCAAGTCCAGCAATAAAGTCTCACTTGGATTGAAATGTGGCCTCTGACTCTGCCATTTCATGACATTTACATGGTTGTTTTTAAGCCATTTCTGTGTAGCTGTGCTGTAATGCTTGGGGTTGTTTTCTTGCTTAAAAATACATCTTTGCTGCAGGTTTAGATTTCTTGCCAACTGCACAAGGTTTTCATCCAGGATTTTTACACATTTTCCTGATTTCATTTTACTTTGTGCCCTCACAAGTCTTCCAATGCCTGTTGCAGAGAAGCATCCCCACTGCATGGTGCTGCCATCACCATGCTTCACAGTTAAAATAGTGTGGTTTTGATAGTGTGCAGTGTTTGGTTTGCATCAAACATGCCATCATGTTTATTGAATAAAAAGTTCAATGTTGGGTTCAGCAGACTATAGAATCTTCTTTGATCTCACTCCAAAGTCTCCCACGTGTCTTCTGAAGAACTCTAACCGAGATGACATGAGTGAATGTTTTTATTGTGAAGAGTGGCTTTCTCTTTGCCTGTCTCTCACAAAGCTATGACATGTGAAGCACCCAGGCAGCAGTTGTTGTCTGCTCAGTCTTTCCAGACTTAGCGGCTTTAACTTGTAACTCCTTAATGAATTATCATAGGTCTCCTGGTGGCCTCCCTCACTAATCTTCTTCTGGCATAATCACCCAGTTTATGCCAGCTCCAGGCATATTTATAGCTGTGCCATATTGTTTCCATTTCTTAAAGACAGATTATGTGTACTTTGAGGGAAACTCTGGTGGCGTGGATATTTTCTTCTCTCCATTGTGCTCATTGCGCTTTTCAGTCACCTTTTCACAGAGTTGTTTGGAGTGTTCTTTTTCTCGTCATTGTGAAGGTTAGGCCATGATATTGACTCACCAAAAATTGTTAATTCCAGATAAGGTGCATTTGTAAAACTGAAACATCATGACTACAAGCATCTGGTCCCCATTTAAACTAATTCTGTGAGTTCTAAAACCAATTTGTGTGACCAGTGATGATTTAGGAGTGTGATATTAAATGGGATGAATAATTATGTAATTAATTATGTTCTGTTTTTTATTGATATTAATTTAAACCACTTTGCAGAGATCTGTATTGACTTTCACATTAAAGTGTTTTTTCCTATTGATCAGTGTAAAAAGTCCAATTAAATCCACTGTGATTCAATGTTGTATTACAATAAAATTTAAAAACCTGCAAGATTGTGATTACCTTTATAGGCACAGTCAGAAATAGCGTTTAAATCTAAAAGACTGTTAATAATGAAGAGGCCACAGATAATTGCAAAGGTTCATATAACGTAGGATGGTATGTTAACACAGAGGTTAGTATTGCTGCCTCAAGGCTAAAAGGATATTAAAAAATACAGACAGTATAATAGCAGATGCTTTAAACTTGCATTTTTCTCAGGTCTTTAAATGTGAGGAAGTAAATAACCTCTCAGTGGAAAAAGGAACTACTAAGGAGGCAGTGAGTGATTTGGAAATTATAGAGGGAGAAGTAATGCTCAGATTAAATTATTTCAAATCAAACAAATCACCGGGACCAGGTAATATTTATCATTGAGTTCTTAGGGCGATTAGTGAGTACATATTTAATCACTTGACAGATATTTTTAAGAAGTCATTGTACACTGGAGAAATTCCAAAGGACTGGAAAATATCAAATATTATTCCATTAAATAAAAAGGGCAACAGGGCAGATCCAAGCAACTACTGGCCAGTAAGCTTAACATATATCACAGGTAAATTAATGGAAAGAATTATTAAGAAAAGGGTTGAGCAACACATGGCAAGAAAAAGAGAATTACTGAAAAGTCAGCATGGGCTCAGAAGAGGGAGGTCATGTTTTACCAACATGCTGGAATTCTATGAGGAAGCAACAAACGGATATGATCAAAGTGGAGAATATATGATTTTATTTATCTTGATTTTCAGAAAACATTTGACATGAGAGTTTGGGCATCAGACTAAAAGTGGAAGTTTAGGGTGACATTTTTAGATGGGTGCAGAACTGGCTCATAGAAAGGAAGCAGAGGGCTGTTAAGAGTGGTGTCCCGTGGGGTCAAGTGCTAGTGCTGCTGCTATTTTAATACATATAAATTATGTGGAGAGATATATAAATAACAAGCTGGTTAAGTTTTCAGATGATACCCAGCTAGGTGGAATGTCAGATAATCTTGAATCCGTTGAATCATTACAGGGTGACTTGGACGGCATACAGACTTGGGCAGATTTATTACAGATGAAATTTAATACCATACCATACCATACCATTTTTATTTGTTGAGCGCTTAAAAACACAGCATTACAACTGACCGAAGCGCTTTACAGTTAAAAAGAAGCAAGACTAAAAACAAAATATTAAAAACAAACATTAAGAGAGAATTAAAACAGAGATACTAAAAACAGGTCAGAGGACCCAATAAAATAGAGAAATAGGAAGAAGGAAGTGGAAATGAGACAGGTTAAGAATTAAAAGCCAATGTGAAGAAGTGTGTTTTTAGACGTGATTTAAATGAGGCGACTGAGGCGGCTTGCCTAACCACTAAAGGTAGGGAGTTCCAGAGCCTGGGTGCACAGACGGAAAAAGCCCTTTCACCACGAGCTTTAAAACGTGCCTTGGGAACAATTAGGAGCAACTGATCTGCGGATCTAAGAACACGAAGAGGATTGTGACGATGTAAGTAAATGTAAGTAAATGTAAAGTATTGGACATAGGAAGTAAAAATGTTACACTTGAATACACAATGGGAGATTTGAAAATCCAAACCACACTTTAAGAGAGGGATTTAGGAGTCATGGTGGACTCAACATTATCATATTCCAAACAGTGATCTGAAGCTATAAAGAAGGCTGACAGGATGTTAGGTTATATAGCACGATGTGTGGAGTACAAGTCCAAGGAGGTTATGCTCAAGCTTTATAATGCACCGGTTATACCTCACATAGAGTATTGTGTGCAGTTTTCATCTCCAGGCTACAAAAAGGACATAGCAGCACTAGAAAATGTGCAAAGAAGAGTAACTAGGTTAATTCCTGGACTGCAGGAGGTGTATTATGAGGAAAGATTAAAAGAGCTGAGCCTTTTCAGGAGACATGATTGAAGTGATTAAAATTATGAAGCGAATTAGTACAGTGGATCGATGCAGTTAATTTAAAATAAGTTCAGCAAGAACATGGGGAAATAGTTGGAAACTTGTTTAGGATAAATTTCACACAAACATTAGAAGATTCTCTTCACAAAAAGAACCGCAGGCACATGGAATAAGTTACCAAGTAGTGTGGTAGACAGTAAAACTTTAAAAAGCTTCAGGACTAGACTTGATGTTATTTTGTAAGAATTAAGTGGATAGGATTAGCAAACTTTGTTGGGCTAAATGACCTGATCTTGTTTAGATTGTTCTAATGTACTAATGTTATAAAAGCCTTAACATCTTTCATTTACAACTTGTGTCCAGTCATTGTGGAGTTCACACATTCTTCCTGTGTCTGCATGGATTTCACTCTAGATACTCCAGTTAACCCAATATCTCCAAAGATATGAAGCATTAATGTGAGTGGGCCTATGCAATAGACTGGGGTCCCATAATTGATTAGGTTCTGGACTCCCATGACCCTAAATCTGATTAAGTAATAATTTACAATGCCTGAAATAAGTATGAAAATGTAGTAAAATTCATGAAAAACTTACAAGAGTAAAAGGACACGCTGGAATGAATACCAAAAAAAAAATGCAGTCTGATGACTGACTGAGAAAATAGACCATTTATTTGTTAGATTTGGCTCTCAGTGAGTCAGAGGTTATCTAAAAATAAGCATGACTTTTTCATACAGTCAGAATATGCTTTTTTTTGGATGCTTAGACATCTAAATACAGTTTGGGATACTGCATAAAATTTGTTACAGATATAAGAATGTAAAGCATAGTGTAGAAAAATAGAAAAAAAATATAAATAATAGCTAAATGCTTTAGATAACATAAATGTTTTTTAAGTGTAGTATATGCCAGAAAGTACAGTCATTTTCTTTATCTTTTAAGTAATTTTCATTTGTGGTGCATTATCCTTCAAATGCTTGTCTTGGTCCTGAAAAAGGTGAATAATACGATGGAAAGTATTTGAGCATTATTGCATACAGACCTGGTTTAGTATCCTTTTTTAATTTCTAAAACAAATTCCTACCATAGGACATGTTGCATGCCATAATGAAGAGAAATATACTATGCCTAATTGGTTTCAAAATGTTGGTGTAATATTCAGAAATGACACTATAGAAAAAATAGATTCCTGTGAGTATAGTTTGTTGATTGATTGGAAGGTTATTAAGAAAAGTCTATTTCAGTGGTTATGCATCTTTCCCCATGCTTTTATCATATGTATTAGTAAAATAACTTTACTTTTCCCAAATTGTTACAAATATCAGTGCACATTTAATTAAAATGAATTTGATTGAAACATCTATTATATGCTGGAGCCTGAAGATCAATGATATTCATCTGAGTGCACATGTTCACTTTTGACACCAGTGATTTGATAACTTCTTTAATTTCAAACAAATTTCCAACAATTTTTTTCAGTAATTTTATTCTAATTCACTTTACAATTTACAATTTTACAATTTATGCAACATCACTTGCAAATATTTACTTCACTAGCTCAGGGGAGTTCATTTCCTTGCAGATTATTCCTCTGCAGAAGACCTTCTGTATGGTACCGTGGTACATCTGTCAGTTGCTTTAATTCTATGGCTGTGTACACCTCTGTGCATTGTCAGTTCAACCAGTTTCAGAAGCTTTTTCACCCTTTTTTGTTGTTGCTTGTAATGTTATGGCTTTAAATATACATATATCACTAAAAAGACTCAAATGTTGAAGAACATTATAACAGTAATAAGTAATACACAAATGCTTTAAAATAAGTAATCTGGAAGCAGAAATTAGAGGAATCACCATTAGACCGAATTTTGTTTTCTCTTGCAATGAAATGAATATTCAGTCAGTTCCTTTCAAGCATTTCAACAAAGTTAAAAAAATAAAGTTGATATTAAATCATTTTTATCACTCTTTAATTTAATAATGTTTATTTTTATCAGTATGCTGCTGCTGGAGTATGTGAATTTCCCCTTGGGATTAATAAAGTATCTATCTATCTATCTATCTATCCAAATCTTACTGAAATCAAATAATATAACATTCTCAAACTCACCAGTTTGGGGCTATGAGGGGGCCATACCTTATCCTGGAAGAACCAGGCTGTCTGTGGGGAACAGCACTGGAAAAGGCCTCAGTCCATTTCAATGAGAAAAAAGCATATGGACTAATTCAGAATATATATATATATATATATATATATATATGTATATATATATATATATATACACTCACCTAAAGGATTATTAGGAACACCATACTAATACGGTGTTTGACCCCCTTTCGCCTTCAGAACTGCCTTAATTCTACGTGGCATTGATTCAACAAGGTGCTGAAAGCATTCTTTAGAAATGTTGGCCCATATTGATAGGATAGCATCTTGCAGTTGATGGAGATTTGTGGGATGCACATCCAGGACACGAAGCTCCCGTTCCACCACATCCCAAAGATGCTCTATTGGGTTGAGATCTGGTGACTGTGGGGGCCATTTTAGTACAGTGAACTCATTGTCATGTTCAAGAAACCAATTTGAAATGATTCGAGCTTTGTGACATGGTGCATTATCCTGCTGGAAGTAGCCATCAGAGGATGGGTACATGGTGGTCATGAAGGGATGGACATGGTCAGAAACAATGCTCAGGTAGCCCGTGGCATTTAAACGATGCCCAATTGGCACTAAGGGGCCTAAAGTGTGCCAAGAAAACATCCCCCACACCATTACACCACCACCACCAGCCTGCACAGTGGTAACAAGGCATGATGGATCCATGTTCTCATTCTGTTTACGTCAAATTCTGACTCTACCATTTGAATGTCTCAACAGAAATCGAGACTCATCAGACCAGGCAACATTTTTCCAGTCTTCAGCTGTCCAATTTTGGTGAGCTCGTGCAAATTGTAGCCTCTTTTTCCTATTTGTAGTGGAGATGAGTGGTACCTGCTGGGGTCTTCTGCTGTTGTAGCCCATCCACCTCAAGGTTGTGCGTGTTGTGGCTTTACAAATGCTTTGCTGCATACCTCGGTTGTAACGAGTGGTTATTTCACTCAAAGTTGCTCTTCTATCAGCTTGAATCAGTCGGCCCATTCTCCTCTGACCTCTAGCATCAACAAGGCATTTTCGCCCACAGGACTGCCGCATACCAGATGTTTTTCCCTTTTCACACCATTCTTTGTAAACTCTAGAAATGGTTGTGCGTGAAAATCCCAGTAACTGAGCAGATTGTGAAATACTCAGACCGGCCTGTCTGGCACCCACAACCATGCCACGCTCAAAATTGCTTAAATCACCTTTCTTTCCTATGCTGACATTCAGTTTGGAGTTCAGGAGATTGTCTTGACCAGGACCACACCCCTAAATGCATTGAAGCAACTGCCATGTGATTGGTTGATTAGATAATTGCATTAATGAGAAATTGAACAGGTGTTCCTAATAATCCTTTAGGTGAGTGTATATATATATATACTATATATGAACTATGCTAATTATATGAACCAATTCAGAATAAATTAGAATAAAATGCAAAGAGTTTACAGATATTAAAATTAAAGTAGAATTTATTTTTGCCTGTTTTCATGTACATATAACAACTCCGTCCATTGAAATAAAGCATTTGAAGAATACATTGATATACTTGTGATAACAAGTGACAAGCATTGTACCTACCTGAAACCTAGTTTAGAATTACTTTGTGATCATTGTGCACAGTTTCTCTTTATTTATTTATTTTTTGTTCAATTTTATTTTCATTTGCAAGATCTCTAGAAACTAACATTCATTACTGTACGTCCATTAATTTTCATAATCTGTGTTTCCTAATTAGTCATAAAGGTATAGTGTCCTGTCTTCTAACTGCAGCTCTTTAAATATAACATTGATGCATTAGCAACATAAATCATGTTTATTTTTAATTGTGATCAGGGAATTTGTGTACTATTAAGTATCATTGTTCATTAGACTAAATGTTCTGCTATGGTCATCTTAAACTTTCATGCTAACACCAGATGCTCAGCATTTAAAGGTGACTTTAATGAAATTTAATTTCTGTCAGTATTAGTTAATTAACAGTAAGTAAGAACACCAACAAATATGTCACTTATTAAGGATCATTAAATTAAGTGAATAATGAAAATGAATGGATGGTTGAATTGTGACTTCTTTCTTTTCATTTAGGACTGGGTGTCTGCATCAGTTATGCATAAAACAGTAATCCTTTGTTTCAGCAATTGCTGATTATAACATACAAGAACAATTTTACAAGACGCAGGTCACGTCCTGGAGGCAGTGCAATGAACACAATGCATTAAGACTAACCCCATTGTCAGCTGGAGCACCAAGAGGATAGTGTTTCCCAGTCCTTATCCTGTTGTATAAATAAATCAATATTTATTTTATCTACAGTATTTCACAGGATTATCCATCACAAGATGCTGTGCTGAGTAAACATTAATTACACCCAAAGAAATAATAAAGCAGAAATCTAAAATAACAACACACACATTTAATATATATGTATAATGTGAAATTTACCATACACATTGCAGTGATAATTAGGCTCTCTGAATTAAATTTGCTAGTACCTTTGCATGTGGAATGAAAGGGAAAAATATATAATGAACTCCAAGCAGTTTTACACTGAAGTATAAGCAAACGAGGGCAGCATCAGAGTAGTAAATGCAGGACTTAGTTTTACAATACAAGGGAGAGCAGTTGAGGCTTCAGTTACAAATTGGCAGTTATACCTGATGGACCCTCATATACAGTTTATGGAAGTGGAAATCCACAAAGCAGCTGCCACGAAGTTGAGTGAGCATTTACTAAGTGTTGCATAGCTGGGCAATGTGAAAAAACAGGGTCTGGGATTTCAAGTGTGTAGTGAAGAATTCAGAGATATACATTGTCAGTGTTAGCAGCAGAGTTTTGAAGATGACTGAGTATTAGGAGAGATGGCAGCATTCTGGGCCCAGTGTAATCTGTCAGTATTTCTTACATGAAGATAATTAAACAGTGAAATGTAGTAGTCAAACTAAATAAAGGAAATTCATGGCTAATTATTTTCACATTTGAATCAGATAAGTTGGCTTAGATACAGTGCATGATTGAAGGCAGTCTCTATGGCTGTCAATGTGTGAAGTTTGAGGTCCGTGAAACTGTGAAGTACACTTCGAAAGGTTTGATATAGTTTAAAGAGGGATCATTTGATGAGTTCCAAGATTGAGCGAGGAAAAAACTTGCAAAGGCTTAAATGGATACTGTATGTAAATAATAAATCTATTTTGATACTGTAATGTAGAATATTTTTACTGTCACAAATATTTTTTTTTCCATTTCAATTGTGCTTCTGGGTGTGATATTTGAAATACAGCTTGAAGTTATCAGCAGGGACACAACATAATAATGGATAATCAAATATCCAAATGCAAACATTAGAACATTAGAACACTCCAGACGAAAACAGGCCATTTAGCCCAACAAAGCTTGCCAGTCCTATCCACTTATTTCTTCCAAAAAAAACATCAAGTCGAGTTTTGAAAGTCCCTAAAGTCTTACTGTTTACCACACTACTTGGTAGCTTATTCCAAGTGTCTATCGTTCTATGTGTAAAGAAAAACTTCCTAATGTTTGTACGAAATTTACCCTTAACAAGTTTCCAAACATGCAGATGTATAAAAGTTCTGGACCTAGGACTGTATGTTGTCAGATAAAGGAAAGGTTCTGTTGGAAGCCACTGGTGAAAATAATTTTGTAAAAATGAACAGACAAGTAAGGCATGTTTTAGTTTAAGGAGAAACCTTGACATTTTTTTTTTCCAAAAACTATGCGAATAAAGTATTGGGACAATGTATTTATTAACTGACTTACTATTGGTCTGAATCTGATCTCCAGTTGTTGGTCAAGCATCTTTACAATAAGACATGCTTTTACTGAAGGCTCCTTCAATTCATTACAATCTTCAAATTTCGTGTACTAGGCAGTAGGACAGAATAACTTCAAACACCACCTTGTGTTTTTCTTCTTTATTTTAAAAGCCACTTTTTTCAACCTTTTGGGAAATGGGTTACCACTAGATCTTGTTTCAACAAAACAATGGATTGTTATGTTTCTAAGGTTTCTTTGCTTTTGTTTTTCTTTGTATTACAACAAGAGACCACTAAAGTGTAAAATGGAATTATAGTCAGATGGCCTATATCAAAAACACTTATTTGTAGGTACTTATTATTTTAATAAAAGTACTTGCAAAAATGATCTGCTACACTCAGTTTTACATAACTACACAAGGAAACAGGTCAAACAGATCAACTTCAGGAGCAAGCATAATCTAAGATAAAAACAATTACATTGAAATCTTAATTACAAAACCAAAAAAAAGTCTGTTTCATGTGGTTACTTGACAAAGGAGGATCACTTCTGATGTCAAGAGATGTACTCTAGCAAAGAGGTGCAGCTGTGATAAATCCTCAGTCAGTCAATGTTTACAATATCTTCTAAACAAGAAAGACATACGAGTGATTCAACAAAAAACTGGGAGAACAAAATAGATCAAATATCTTTCCCTTTGGAAAAGTTCCACACGCATAAGCTTGATTGCTTTAGCAAATGAGCCAAACTGAAGACTCAATAGTATTTGTGCGAAAAAGATGCAACGTCAGAATAATAGAAAGTAAGATTTGTGGCTAAAGTAGTGGATCTAGGATGAGAGATGCCATGCAGTGATTTAAGGTTGAAGGAGAGAATTGAGGAAAAGTGGATTAGAAGGAAAATGAAAAGAGACTAATGAGTATAAGGCAAATAGGGAACGGGCAAAATTTTGGCAAATTGAAGTAGCTGTAGGATCTGTTAATCCCTTCTAAAACGTATACCATGAAAGCAGCATGCTTTGGAAATTAGATAAGAAGGTCATATGTCTTCAATGCAGCCATTGAACCCAGATCTAATCTCGTTTTGGACTTGTACAAACAGACAACATGTTCCATTGTTGATGGTTGAAAGGAAGAGATATGCCTGTCTTTTAATAGGTTAATTAATCACTAAAATATAATATCT
Organism: Polypterus bichir lapradei; assembly: GCA_026402145.1. NCBI lineage: Eukaryota > Metazoa > Chordata > Cladistia > Polypteriformes > Polypteridae > Polypterus > Polypterus bichir. The sequence continues at coordinate 115,863,799 of JANRMT010062791.1, forward strand.
GTCAGTGATTATTGTTTTGAGTACATAGAAGTGTAGATGCACTTTCTGTTTAGATAATTAAAGAGAAGTTAAACTGCACACAAACGTATAAAAGACAATTGAGGAAACATTCAATTTACAACATTATGTGCTAAAAGAAGTAATGGTGTAATTGAATAAGCAAGTATAATTTCTGCTGATCATTTGCATCATTAAGCAAGATGTAAATGTGCAGCCTCCAGCAACCTAGCAGCTTTTTATCTACTAGTACACCCCTTTCATTTATACATGTTTTCAGTGAATGCTTCATTGTGTGCTAGAGATCTCAATCATTGATCACTGTGGAAAGGGTTTTGAAATGACTTTTAAATGGCAAATATGGTATGCTATTATTTTAATGTTAAGTGTTATTCACTTCTTAGTATTGTTTCAAGAAAGTTGGTCTCTAAATTACCACAGCCATTTCTAATGATTTTCACACACTGACATAAACTTTGAAATCCTTTAATTTAGAAACAGTGTTCTAGGCTCTACTTGTCACGCCAGTGCTATTTGTAAAGATAAGAGATAAGGAAAGGGAAAAAATTGCTGAAAAGATAATAAAAAAGAAAAAAACATAACTTGCATAGCCAAGTGAGATTTTATCAAAGTCCACTGTGGCTCCAGACTGTGGGGGAAAACATTTTCAGTGCTTGCACTGTTTCCTGTGAGATTTCCAACCAACATAAAATTGGTACAGTATAAAAGATAAACAAGATAAGCTGTATTCTGTCTTGTAAAATTCTAACAAGAATTAATCCATAATTAACAGAATTCAATAAATAGACGTTTCACATCTTTTCCTCATACCTTTGTTACAGTATGTAATGTAAATTGAAACAGTAAGGTCAAAACTTTGTAATTACATTTTACTATATACATACACAATATATATATGTGTGCAGTATATTGTGGACCACCAGAGCGCGTACAGCCACCCTAACTCTGACACACAGAGGCAGGACACAGGTTGTTGTTTATTTACAGCTGGGGAGCGCTTTTCTCTGCTCCCTACAGCACAGTACATAAAGCACAGCACAGTCCTCTTTTCCTTCTCTCTGTCTCCACTCCTCTTCCAGCAAGCTTCGTCCACTTCATCCCGAATCTGGCTCCTCGAATGGAGTAAGGTGGCTCCTTTAATTTAGGTCCTGGGAGTGTACCAGGTAGCTCATCAAGATTACCTGGAATCACTCCCAGGTGTGTCAGGTTCACTACAGGCCTCCGCAGCTTCCCCTGGCAGCCCCTATGGAGCCCAACAGGGTTGTACCATAGTCCAACTCCCAGCATACCCTGAGGGAATCTGTGGTGCCACAGCCGCCCAGGAGGGCTGCCCTCTAGCGTCCCAGGGGAGGTATGGCCTCATCTATGCCCTCTCCCCCAATCCTTCCATTCTGTTGGTGTCCTGGCCATGTAATGGCCGTGGCCGCACGTCAAAATATATTAATATATCTTTTACTATATACATATACATTACTATATACTGTTATTTTTCATATACAGACAATATATATACGGTAATCATTTTCATTAGGAGACACTCTTGAGCCATCCTTTAATTCAAATTTAGTTTATACACAATTAGTAAAAAATAGAGAATTATTTAATTAAACTAATACAAATAATAATAATAATAATAATAATAACTCAAAGATCCAAGATGTGTAAGGCAAAAGATACAAAACATTACAAAAAAAGCAAGCAAGACCATAACATCATTCTGGGCCTTCTTATCACAGTGTACTGTACATCCATATCAGTTGGTGATTTACTGGCTGGTCCGCTTGCTTATCTCTTGGAGCCTTGCTAAGAGTCTCCACCTGCTCTCACCTCACCTTAGCTTTCATTTCCCTTCTGCTAGAGCTCATCCTTATTTACTGAATGAAGGAAACTGGCCAGAAAGGGCTTTTAAGCACTGGCTAGAAACATCTTCCAAGGTGAGGAATGACCTAGAACTTCCTCTGGTAGCTCTGTTCCATGGACCTGCCTTTCAGTTAAAGGGACAGGCAAGTCCAGTGTAGCCTGTCCTGTTGGTAATATTGTTTAGTTTTAGTTTAGTTTTAGTTTAGTCAACTTTATTGTCATCTCTGCTATAAACTGTACAAGTACATAGAGAGACGAGACGACGTGGCTCCAGGTTTTTCAGTGCAGACAAACATAGAACAGCATAACAGAAAATATAGTATAAATAGGCATATGAAATAGACAATAAATAAGCGACACATTTTAAACTAGAGAATGTGCTATATGCATTTAAACTAGACAGAGTTTTAAATAAAGTTAGAACTAGAAAAAGACAAAGAGGTAGAAATCAAGTCAGAATGCCGTATTCTTAAACAGTTGAGATTGACAGTATGTTACATTATGACAGAAACTGTACCCTGGTTATTTTCAAGTACCAAGTTCAACATGAGTGCAAATATGCAAAAACAGGTACAAAGTGACATTATGCATTGGATGCGCAGGAGGTAGAAGGTTATAATGTAACAGGTTTCTATATACAGGTACTATATAATACTATTTACAGGTTATTTATGTGTACAATGTTCACATAAACATGTGCAAGTATTTATACGGCAGCGTATAATCTTAGTCCAGAGGGTGTTAGCAGCAGTGTAGTCATACTGCAGAAGACATTGTGCATCAAATGACATGATGCGTATAAAGTGCAATTGTGCAACATAGTTCTTTCACAATCCAGGTGTGTGTGTGGGGGGAAGTATGATGGCTGGGAGTGAGTTCAAGAGTCTTATGGCTTGTGGGAAGAAGCTATCACGCATCCTGGAAGACCGAGACCTGATGCTGCGGAAGCGTCTGCCAGAAGGAAGGAGCGTGAAAAGTCCGTGTGAAGGATGAGAGGGGTCTAGCACGATGCAGGAGGCCCTTTTGTTGCAGCGTCTGTGGAAGATGTCCTGCAGTGGCGGAAGAGACGTTCCGATGATGTTTCCAGCTGCTTTGATGATCCTTTCAAGCCGCCTGATATCAGCAACAGTACTGTTTCCGAACCAGGTGGAGATGCAGCTGTGAGTTCAAGAGCCGGGGCACTTATCATGACTCTCCCAGCTGTCACCTATTGGATGGGGGACTTTTAATATATTACCAATCACTCTCTGGTGTCTTTCTACTAGTCCTGTACTGGACCTCTGCTACTAGCACTAGTGAGACACCCTACATAATTACAAGGCATAGCACCCATAGACAGTGGTGGCTGAGTTGCAATAATCCATCCATTATCCAACCCACTATATCCTAACTACAGGGTCACGGGGGTCTGCTGGAGCAAATCCCAGCCAACACAGGGCGCAAGGCAGGAAACAAACCCTGGGCAGGGTGCCAGCCCATCACAGGAGCCATCCTCCTAAAACTAGAAAATGAATTGTATTCCTAGTCCCAACATGGTTCTACAAATATCTATTGGATTGTTCATATTAATTTCTGTATGCATTTATATGATTAAGTGTTTAATAGGAAAGTTTGCATTCACACCAGGGCATTTTAAGATTTAAATTTGTCATAAGTGCTAATTGCATGTATTTTGCCTTCCAGCACCTGCTGTCACCACAGAAAGCACCAGAAAGGCTTTTACAATTGGCTGACCGTAACCTAAAAACATTAATAACGGAAATGGATGAGCTGTTAAGCCGGGTAAGATGCAAATATTTGTTTCATAAGTTTTTGGACTGCAATTGCTGCATAACAACCTTTCAAGTCATGCCCTAATCACTTTAAGGTGACTGTGATTTAAAGTGATATTTTATAGTTCATTTAAGCTATGTTCCTGAAGGAAAAACAACATTCTGCATTTAAATTCAGAAAACTGTTCTTCTTTTCAACTACTTTATTTTTTCTCATTTTCATTTTTGTCTTCTGTCAACAACAAAATATGCAATGTGTGATAAGAGATAGTGTGAAAGAATTTGAAAAATCTCATTATATGACTAGAAGATGCAAGCCTTGCTTTGTAATTCTATGCTGTTACTTTATTACAGTAACTTCGCCATAAAAAAGGTTTCATATTATTCGAAGAAAATAAAGGGGTTTTAATGCATATTACTACTTCATTTATTTAAATAATGCATTTTAAAAACTGCATATCCCATTCACAGCACTGTACTACCTTATCCAAATGCCCTTTAGTTGTACAAGAAATATTTTATTAAAATTTAATCTGTTAGATCCACCTAACTTTCAAAAGAAAAAAAGTTGGAACACCTCTAAATATTCTTTAACTAAATGGCTGTTAGTTTTAACACAAAGAAAGTCTCAACAAACATATGTTTTAAGGTATGCATCAATCTCTCTGTAAAACCTGCTGAACTGTATTAGTTTGTCTAATTGTTTTTTGTAAGATTAATGTGTAATCCATATTATGTTTGCATATATTTTTGTGATTACTCTTAAATTAAAAAGTAATAGTAGCACTGCAGCCATTACACTGTGAAAGATACAGTATTAGGCTGTACAACAGGCACAATTTGCAGAACCATTCATTTGAAATGATTACTCTTCACTGTAACATGGTTTACAACAGGGTTACAGCTTCTGCTTAAGAGCGGGGCTTTTCTCTTGCACAAACTGAGAATTTTCTTACATGAAAGTCATGTAAGCTTTTCACTGCTTATTTTAGGTGTCAGAGAGTGATTGAGTTTGAAAGACATATTTCTGTTATTCTTACATATTCCAAAGGTTAATGACTCACATTTCAAATTGAGTTTAATTAATCCAAATAGCAATGACAGATTTTCCCTCTCAGAACATGGAGGAATGTACTATAACTGACTGCCATCCTTGTGATTAATTGATTAATTTAATCAATTATCATTATCCATCCATCCAATCAGTTTCCAAATGTGTTCAATCTTGAAACAATGCTTTTCAAACTAAAATGAACAATTGATCATTGAAAGAGCTTTATTATGCTGTCTCATCTTCGTTAGTTAGCACACCAAAAAGAGCATATCTCAGCAGCAATGAGATGCAATGCATTAACCAGCCATTTTCAGAGCATGTTCAGTCACAAGTTTGAAGCAGGGTACATTTACCCCTGTATTCACTAATGTAGGGTTTGATTAGCTAAGTTTCATAAAGTTAGGTGGAAATGATGAGAGCCTGATAAATTAATATGCTTGGAAAATGTTTTATACAAATCTTATTATAACCTTTATAACAAAAACAAAACAACAAACCTAAAGTCATGAAATCATAGAGACAGCAGAAATAAAATGGTTGATTGAAATAAAATGCATTCAAGGTGGTAAAACGGAAAATTCATTTTGATGTTAAATCAAATCTTTCATTTGAGATACAATGTTTTTTTTTATTGGTATACCATATACTGAGTAGGCTGTTTGCTTGATTCTAAGTTGGTTTGCCTTTTGTATGTAGTCTGCATGTGTTTCTTGTTTTCAGTTGAGTTTCCTTTAGGGTTCTTTATGTTGATCAGTGACTTGTAAATGGCTGGTATGTTTACATGAATACATCTGGCCAAAGGATTGGAATCACATTATATTTATCAGTTTATTTATCTGAAAAGTTCTTTTTTGATCTCTTTTCTACAATCATGATCAGCAAGCACTAAAACATAAAAATAAATGTTATTTCTGCCATGAAGAAAATACAATGTAGAAGGCGCTAATGCTAATCTTAAAAAAGAAGCTAAAACTACACTAACCTAGCCCCAAAGACCTTACTTTATTAAGCATTCACATATTTACACTGACTCCAAATGGGTACAAATACCACCACAGAAATAAACCAAAATAAGCATAAAGCACAACATAGACATACTCAAAGATTTCAATAACCATGAGCGAACGCACAACAGAAGCAAAAGAGCTAATAAAAAGTAAATCAGATTGTCAAAAGATAGTCTGGTAATGGCCAAATTAAGAGCTGATGCCTTATTATGTCTGCTTTAATTGGGTTGGGGATGACTGCTGTGATGTACATTGCTGTCTAATGTGCCCAGACCAGTCTAGGTAAGTAACCATGACTTAATGAATTCATACTGTCATCAACCAGAAGAATAAGAAATCTAATAATACTAATACTAATTCTAATACCACTACCACTTATAGTAATAATGTCACAAAAATATCATGGAAACCAATTATCTGTATGCAGAATCTGACCCCGTCTTGCCCCTGTGACTGCTAGGATACTATCTAACTCCCTTCTCCCTTGAAGTAAACAAGGTTGTTTTGAACACTGATAGAAAATTCATAATATAAATATCTGATATTTATTTCTTTGTTATTTTAAGACAAGGTTTTCAAAAAGTTATAGCTAAGATTACTATTCACTACAAAAAGACTTTAAACTTGAGACTTTAATCTTTTTTATCCTTCACCGTATTCCAGGCCACAAAAGTATCTGCCGATGGGGAGCAAACAGATGCAGATGCAGCAAGAACTAAGAAAAGGGCAGAAGAAGTTAAAAACTTTGTTCAGGACACTTTGCAAGCAGCTGAAGGTAAATAAATAGATTGTTCTTGTGGATTAAAATAAAAGAAATAAGCTAATTACTGAGTAAAGTCTGCAACGTTTAGACAATTTAAATGGTAATCATGTAACAATGAATCCATTATTGTATGATTGTGTTTTGCTCTGAGATTGTTGTGTTAACCAGCAGCATTATTACATTACGATACTCCTGCTGGATAAGAGGTTACATGTTAGTAAAAAGTATGCAATGCTGTTTACGGTCAAAAATGTAGTAGTGTACATTAAATTGGAGATGTAATGTTACTTAATGTATTTACTATTCATAATTTATAAAAGGTAGCACATTTTATTTAAAAAAATATGCACATTTACTTTTTCAACCATTCATTCTTTTCTGTTTTGGCATTACTTTTATATTTCCATTTTAAGTATTTAATAATTTATTCTTATCTTAATTGCTATGTATAATGCATAATGTAACTGTTTTAGGTCTACTTAATTCAATTTAAAGTTGCTTAGTCCACGGGCTCGTCTAGGATCATTGGGAGTAAATGCAACTAGACTCTTGTGCGGATGGAACACCAGTCAATAGCAAAGCTCACTTATGCACAACACCACTAGAAAAATATTGTTTGCTTTACAGAAAATGTGTGTTTAAAATATAGTGTAACATTGTACACTTTTGATATATATTTCTTCATAGCCAAAGCTAAAGAAACACTGCCTGTACTCATCTTGTTATTTTCATTCCATCTTTAATTATTCTGTCATTATTGAAGTCACTGATGTAATAACAAGAAAAGCTGACAACAAAGCAGTTATAATCACTGGTCGCTATGAAATGCTAAACACAATTTCAAAATTATTTTCAGAGAAAAGCAAACCATTTCATGTTCTTTTCCATTTTAAATTGCAATCTCATCAAAATAATTTTCATAATATGTGCTTTTCTATCTTCAAAGTGATCACAGAGCACTTTACCAAAACAACTGCTGTAGAATTGCTTATTATAAACTCAATTTTAACTCTTCATTCAAAGAGTACAAAGAGATTTTTTCGATTGCTTTATTCTTAAAATGTAGTTTGGTGACTAGGTTGGACTGAGGACCTGGCCTTTGGCCACTTATGATAAATGCTGGAAATTCAGGACTATGAAGAAACTGCCTTACATTATTCATCTCCAATGAATTTCAAGTCTTCTGGCCCTTCCTCTTAATCATACTATCATCGGGACCATCATCTTTTTACCTTTCTCATAGGTTCCATCTCCAGTTTAGCAGTTCTTGATTTATTGTTGTTGCTGATATGATAGCTCATATCCCTTACACTTCCCTTAGCAAAATCTTTCTTTTTATCCTTAATTATGGGCCAGCACCAGAATAGATATACCATTAGATATCCCTGCCAGCACATTGCTCAATGACCTCAAGTTTAAGAGCTGTTGTAGGATGAGGCTTTACTTTCCTCTTAATGTTTCACATGTCACTGTCAAACCGGCAGATGTTTTCTAAATTGCCTGTGTCACTGGTGTGTACTTTGTCTCCAATGTTCTGCTGTGGTTTTGTTCCCTAGACAACCACTGAAATCATCTTTGCCATGGGTCACGTCTGCTTCAGTATACCATGTCACTGCAAATTTCAGTTTTGTAATATGCTTACTGCTTTTTCCTGCTGTTTTGCCATTTAGTATCAAATACTGGTACTTGTGTACTAAACAGATGGCACAGATGGCTAGTACCCTTTTCTATTATCTTGACGCAAATTGGATTTTCGTTTTTAACATTTGGCACCAAAAGGGGACATTAAAATTAGGGACCTATAAGCAACTATGCTCCACCTCCACTAACTTCAACGTTAGTATTTGTGGTTGGGGTACGTCAGTCTAATAATTTAAACTCCAGAAATTAAGCAACCAGGGCACCTCCACCCTTGGAGTCCAACACTAGAATGGGTAGGAACTGCCCTCCGTGCTGTCTGTTTAGTACACTAGTACCCAAATCTTCTGTACAGGCAACAACAACAACATTTATTTCTATAGCACATTTTTGTACAAAGAATGTAGCTTAAAGAAAGAGTAACAAGCAAAGAAAAACTAATTAAATATAGATAAAAAAGTGAATAAATAAAATACAAAAAATAAATAGTGCACACTTACATGAGATAGATACAGTATACAGTATAATTAATAGAGAAGTAGAGTCCTTAAATATAGAATTGGTTTTAAAGTCTCTAATTGCAAGTCCGATGATAAGGTCAGGTGGTCAGGGTGGACAGAAAAAAAAAATCCAGTTAAGCTGGAAAAAAAAAAAACAAATCTTCAGGGGTTCCAAGGCCAAAAGACCACCCAGATCCCACTGAGCATTCTACTGAACATAAATGTTCTGAAGTACCTCCTTTATTGTTTGTTTGATTCTTTTTATGTTTGGCTCTTTGATGAAAACACAGGCTGGTTTTAGAAGATCTAAGGTTACGGCTTGGAGTGTAGGGGACAGGCACTCCAAAATATAGAAAGCAGCAACATTATTTAAGGCTTTATATGCCAGTAGTAGTGTTTTAATGTCAATTCTAAAGGGCATAGAAGAAATGTGCTCAGATTATCTTTCTTTAGCTAATATTCTTGCTGCTGCATCGTGGACTAACCACAACTGATTGCTGTTTTTCTTAGGTAGACCAGTCAGGAGTGCATTGCAGTAATCTAGTGGACTAAAAACTAAAGTGTAATTTCTCAGCAGCTTGCAGTGTAATAACAGGTCTAAATTTTGCATTGTTTTTAAATGGAAAAGTAGAGTTTTAGTAATATGGTTAATACTGTATGTGATTTAAAGCATAGGTCAGAATCCATGATTATATCTAAGTTCCTTGCTTCTGTCTAGACTTTTATTTCAAATACTAGCAAAATACCCGTGCTTCGCAGCGGAGAAGTAGTGTGTTAAAGAAGTTATGAAAAAGAAAAGGAAACATTTTAAAAATAACGTAACATGTAATTGTTTTGTGACTGTTATGAGTGTTGCTGTCATCAAGGATTTGATTATCATTATTTCTTTCAATCAGGTTCGTATTTGGAGGATGTGTTGTGTTCAAGTTACATTCCATGTTTGTCAACCACTGTAAAGATAACAGGTTTCATTCATCGAAGTGTTCACTACCCAGATCGGTACTCGTGAATCTAAGATGTTTAACAGGCATTCCCAGTATTAAGTTGTGGAATTGCCTGCGAATATTTAGCAGCAGCGTGTCTATGAACTTAATTTATACTTAAGCTTTACACCTTGCTTTCCTATTGATATGTCTAGAAAGGCTTGTTCAGCTTCAGAGGGTTGTTCCTTTCCTACTGCATCAATAAACAGCTCGTCTTCCTCTTTATCTGAGACATCACTCACTGCATGCACAGGTTTACCTTTCCCAGTCCTGCAAACTTTAGCGAAGTGGTTCAATTTACCACATTTTTTACACTGTCTTTCTTTAGCTGGACATTGACTTTTTCCACCGTGTGCTTTGATTCCGCAGTAGGTGAACTAATAAATATGCGTGTATGCGTCAGTCACTTCATATTCTATTCCTGCCATCTCAATTGTGTAATGCGTTTTTGTTCAGCGCTCTTTGGAGCTCTTGCTTGTTGTCTGCGTACTGCGTTCACAGTCAGTTGACGTGAGCCGCTCGGAGTACATGCATCGAAGGTTCTCAGCTGTGCTTGTGCTATCTCGTGCGATCTTGCGATGTCCACGGCTTTATTTAATGTTAGCTCAGACCCGGCACTTAAAAGTTTCTGTCGCACTTTCGCTGAGTTTGTGCCAAACACTATTCTATCCCTGACCATCTCATCTTTGTTTGCATAAGCACAGTCCTTCACCAGCAATTTTAACTCTGTTACAAAGTGATCAAAAGTCTCGTTTATACTCTGCGTCTTCTCATTAAACTTGTATCTCGTGAATATCGTATTCATCTTTGGCATGACAAACGCCTCAAAACGGTCATAATAAGTTTTCAGTACCTTGGCTTCCTCCTGGGTGAGAGTCCAAGTGTTAAAAATGTCTCTTCCTTTTTCCCCAGTCCACAGGAGCAGGTAGCTGCATTTCTCACTATCGTCTTTGCCTTTTAGCGGGCCAGAAACATCAGCTCCACGTGCTGTCTGAACTTTTTCCATTCTCCCGGCAGGTTAAGAGAATCCCAGTCAATTCATGGTAAAGGAACTCCAACAAAATCCATGACTGTCCTCTATTCTGACACCATGTCTTGTTTTCACAAATTGTGAAAAATGAAATGATGGCAACTTTTTTTCTTTTAAAGTATGCAGGGGAACTTTATTTATTACAGCTCTTACATTCACGACATCTGTGCTCTAAATTAACTTCCATAATAGTAACCTTGAGGTCCCTTTTTCTGCTGCCTTCCTGAAGACATAGGTGCCTAAACCATGCCTGATAATAATACATTTCAATGACATATAAATATTACAGTGATCACCTCGATAGACATCTCACCACCCAAATCGCTACTCGTGAATCTAAGATGTTTAGCAGGCATTCCTGGTATTAACTTTTTGATTTGCCTGTCTATTGGATTGCTGCTGACGGACGGCCTTATATGGGCAGGCACTCAATTATGTGGGAGGCGTGGGTATGGGGGACGCAATATAGGCAGGCAGCCAACTACATGATGCAACTTCACCTCACACGGCGACCGAGCTGCAGACTATGGCCGTATATATGTACGTAAGTAGGATTCAGTTATGACCGTTACACATAGCATTTCGAAATGAAACCTGCCTAACTTTTGTAAGTAAGCTGTAAGGAATGAGCCTGCCAAATTTCAGCCTTCTACCTACACGGGAAGTTGGAGAATTAGTGATGAGTGAGTGAGTGAGTGAGTGAGTCAGTCAGTCATTGAGGGCTTTGCCTTTTATTAGTATAGATTCTTATTTTTTCCATTTCACTAATGACTAAGATTTCAGTTTTTTCCTTATTTAGCTTAAGAAAATTACTACTCGTCCATTCAGAAATACAAGACAGATAATGAGTCGGAGAGCCCTGAGCATCACGGTCATCAGGTGCTAAAAATAAGTTAAGCTGCATGTTATCTGCATCGCTGTAGTAGTTCACCTTGTGTTTTGAGATACACTCCTTGTCGCTCTCTCAGGTCCTCAAGCAGTAATCTCCTTACTGTCCCACACACCAGACTCTCCACCCTGGGAGGCAGGTCCTTCAGTGTTATGGCCCCTCAACGCTGGACCTCTCTTCCTCAGTCTTGCCAAGATTGTTCTTCTTTCTCCACCTTTAAATCTCAACTCAAAACTTTCCTCTTTGACGAACTTTTGTCTTCTGTGTGATTTTTTTTTCTCTGTAAATAAAGCGACCTTGGGTTTGTGAAAGGCGCTCTATAAATGCAACTTATTATTATTAATTATTATTAATGAGAGCATATACAGTGCATCCAGAAAGTATTCACAGCGCATCACTTTTTCCACATTTTGTTATGTCACAGCCTTATTCCAAAATGGATTAAATTCATTTTTTTCCTCAGAATTCTACACACAACACCCCATAATGACAACATAAACAAAGTTTAATTGAGTTTTTGCAAATTTATTAAAAATAAAAAAACTGAGAAATCACATGTACATAAGTATTCACAGCCTTTGCTCAATACTTTGTCGATGCACCTTTGGCAGCAGCTACAGCCTCAAGTCTTTTTGAATATGATGCCACAAGCTTGGCACACCTATCCTTGACCAGTTTCGCCCATTACTCTTTGCAGCCCCTCTCAAGCTCCATCAGGTTAGATGGGAAGCATCGGTGCACAGCCATTTTAAGATCTCTCCAGAGATGTTCAATCGGATTCAAGTCTGGGCTCTGGCTGGGCCACTCAAGGACATTCACAGAGTTGTCCTGAAGCCACTCCTTTGATATCTTGGCTGTGTGCTTAGGGTCGTTATCCTGCTGAAAGATGAACTGTCGCCCCAGTCTGAGGTCAAGAGCGCTCTGAAGCAGGTTTTCATCCAGGATGTCACTGTACATTGCTGCAGTCATCTTTCCCTTTATCCTGACTAGTCTCCCAGTTCCTGCCGCTGAAAAACATCCCCACAGCATGATGCTGCCACCACCATGCTTCACTGTAGGGATGGTATTGGCCTGGTGATGAGCGGTGCCTGGTTTCCTCCAAACGTGATGCCTGGCATTCACACCAAAGAGTTCAATCTTTGTCTCATCAGACCAAAGCATTTTGTTTCTCATGGTCTGAGAGTCCTTCAGGTGCCTTTTGGCAAACTCCAGGCGGGCTGCCATGTGCATTTTGGTTGTCCTTCTGGAAGGTTCTCCTCTCTCCACAGAGGACCACTGGAGCTCTGACAGAGTGACCATCGGGTTCTTGGTCACCTCCCTGACTAAGGCCCTTCTCCCCGATCGCTTAGTTTAGATGGCCGGCCAGCTCTAGGAAGAGTCCTGGTGGTTTTGAACTTCTTCCACTTACGGATGATGGAGGCCACTGTGCTCATTGGGACCTTCAAAGCAGTAGAAATTTTTCTGTAACCTACCCCAGATTTGTGCCTCGAGACAATCCTGTCTCGGTGGTCTACAGACAATTCCTTTGACTTCATGCTTGGTTTGTGCTCTGACATGAACTGTCAACTGTGGGACCTTATATAGACAGGTGTGTGCCTTTCCAAATCATGTCCAATTAACTGAATTTACCACAGGTGGACTCCAATTAAGCTGCAGAAACATCTCAAGGATGATCAGGGGAAACAGGATGCACTTGAGCTCAATTTTGAGCTTCATGGCAAAGGCTGTGAATACTTATGTACATGTGCTTTCTCAATTTTTTTATTTTTAATAAATTTGCAAAAACCTCAAGTAAACTTTTTTCACATTGTCATTATGGGGTGTTGTGTGTAGAATTCTAAGGAAAAAAATGAATTTAATCAATTTTGGAATAAGGCTGTAACATAACAAAATGTGGAAAAAGTCAGGCGCTGTGAATACTTTCCGGACGCACTGTAGATTGAAAATAACAGAGGACCCAGAATAGATCCTTATGGTACACCATTACAATATCATAAATCTCTGAGCTACAATCACTACAACTGACAAAGAATTTCCTACCTGTTAAATAAGACTGAAACCAGTTTAAGACACTGGCTGAGAGGCACATCCTTTGACTAAGGTGATTTGTTAGAACACTTTGGACTATGGTGTCAAATGATGTGCTCAGGTCTAGTAGAACAAGGACAGATATGTGGCCTCTGTCCACACTTACCCACACATCATTTGCTACTTAATTGTTCTAAAATCTCACTGAAAATTATCAAGAAAAGAATGTTTATTTAAATAATCATTTCATTGTTGAAAAACTGCATTTTCTAGAATTTTACTTAAAAAAGGCAGGTTAGAAATAGGTCTAACGTTGTCAAGAATAGAGGAGTTATGATGAGTTCACTATGTCAAGTACACTATCAATTAGCACATACTTCTTTAAAAAAATCTGTTAGGACTTGGTGAAGGACACAAGTGGAAGGTTTTAGCTGAGAAATTATTCCACGGAGTTCATGGAAACCTATGTCAGTGAAGGAATTTTAATTCTTTAAAAAGAGCATGCTGAAGTTCAACAGGATTTGTTTTGGAGGGAAATATATTAGTTGTACTTTATATTATACTGTATGTTTCTGCACTTTATGTTTTACTTCTGCTTTACTTCTAGGTATATGTTACATGTGTTTATCTCTTTGCATGTAAAATTAGATACAAAATTCATTTGGGCAATAAGTCATTTTTTCAGTAGAATTTTTTTTCCAGAAATTACCCTCTGATTGTTTTCATTGTATTTTCTGGTATTGATTTTCTGAGATAAATGAAGTGCCAATGGGCTGCAGTAAGCATTCTGTGAAAAAAGAAAACCCTGGGCTTTTAGCATGTATTTTATTCTACTTCAAGTAGAAGCTAAAACATCAGAAAAGTTAATGAACATTAAAAGTCAATGTTATAAAACAAACAAATAAAAATGATTTAGATACCAATAATGCTATTCATCAAAGGAATAATTTATATTTTAAATAAAACAGATAGAACTCTACTCATAATGGTGCATCGTATCAATAGGATTTCAGCACACTCTTTCCCCTGAGTTGTGGGCAAAATGTTGGTAACATGTTTCTCAAGAGATTATTTTGATTGATCTTATAATAGCATTTTCAATGATTGTCTCACTTGATTCTGGAACATTGTACCCTTCCATTAGCTGAACCCACTTAGCTTATTCCAGGGTTATAGAGAGTGGGAGCTTATCCTGTGCAGGAAACAACCATTAACAGGGTACTAGTTTATCACATAGCGCAGTCATTCATACACTCTTATGCAATCATGCCTAGCCAGTTTAGATCAACTAATTCCACTGAGACATGTTGTGTTGTTGTGTGGCCATCTCTAAGGCTCGCATTGCATCCCGCCATTGGGCTCAAAACAATTGTGAAGATTTTAACTAACAGGACAAGAAATGCAGGCAATGACTGATTGCACAATACCCTCACTAATTTTTATCATGGCTCCAAACATGCACCTCAGAAGTGCCTTTATATTATCTCATTTTGACTGCCAATCAAACTTGGAGTAGATAGTACTAAGCTGCAATCTGTCCATGTTCTTTTACCGCTCCATTGTGGTATGAAATGAACAAAGCAGCCTACAGACATTTGTGTTAGCTCTACATCTGACGATCCACTATCTCCCATTTGTGGAGCTCATCACTCTCAATTTTCTTCTTTCCTTGCAGCTACCAATGATCCTCACTGTTTGTAGGCATTACATGCATTATACAAAGGTAAGTCAATAAGTTATCCTCACTTTTGCGAAATTTTTCTGGGGTTTTCTGTACGGCTTTCCCCATGCATGTGTGAAAACATGGTGTGTCTGTGATCACACTAGTAAAGTTTCGACTTTGATCAGTCGCTGCTCTTCTTTGATGCAAATGTAGAGTGGAACAACCATGTTTACTCCTATTAAACAACAACAGAAATCGAATGATCAAGGTCAAAGTTTTACCACTGCGTCTACATACATAGCATATTTTCGCATGAGCGTGGGGAACACTGTACAGCCAACCCAAAAAATATATAACAAAAGTGCGGATAATTGTTGACTTACACTCATACTTCTAGCTGACCAGTCATTGCCTGGTAACTCACATAGTCACAAGAGCCCAACGCTATGACTAATAACTTACTGTGATGAAAACAAACCAGCTCTGATTTTGATGTAGCAAGAGTTACTTAAGGTGTCACACTACACAGATGATGATAAAGGACATGCTGAAACTATTTACAACTTGCTGTGATTATGACATGAAGGCTACAACTGCAAATCATTGGAAAACTCTTATAATGTGACTTTATAAAGGAAAAAACAGACATGGGGAAGACAAGCAGAGAGTGTCTGAGCTGGCATTCTAACCGAGTTCACCAAGAGTAGTAAGTCAGGTCCCATATTGCCAAATTATAGAAAAATGTATGCATGCTAATCTAATTTTGAATGAAACACATAATGACAGTTAATAAATAATTATGTTTAAGATGTTATTCTTATTATGGATAGTATCAGATTTTTATGTTAATTTTCCTTTCTAATTTTTCAGGGCTAATATGGTGTGAATAAAAAGCTCATCAATTGTAAATAACTCATTACATTCCAATTAAATTTGAATTGAGTGTGTTACATGGAAATGTTTCCAGCTCAGATATTTGCTTTTTCTTTAAACTGTTTAGGCTTTGATTTTGAAAATGGACAATTTCATTTTGATTTAACAAAATTAATTTGTGAAACTAAGTTAAAAAGACTATGAATCCACTTTAAAGAGATATTGGCAGTAATACAAAAATAAGCACCATATTGTGGCTTTTTTTTCCTCTTTGTTTGCTGCTTTGAATTTTGTAATTTTCATGGTGTTGTGAGCGTTTGCAATATCAGTGCGTCAGTTTTCCTTTCCTTCATTGCCAAAAGAAAAAAAGCAAATGAACAGTTAGTAGAATGATACAGTTGTGTTTCTGTTGAAATATTGCCAGTATGTTTCAGTGCTGGTTGAACACTGATTTGATCATCTTCAATTCAGGATGGCAGGATAGAAGAAAAACAGGCTTTTATCTGTTGAACAAATGGGCCTGAACTTTTAGAGGTGCCTTCTTTATTTGTTGTATTTTTTTCTATTACAAAGATACTGTATGTTATATGATGGCCTGTCATACAACTGAAAATCTGAATAATTCATGGCATATAGTACCGTAATGCAGCAAAAAACAAGCACATGTATGGAGGAGTAATTGAGACTTATTTTTCTGCAAGAAGACAAAAAACATATTTTAAGATTGGGTTGGGAATGACATTATAAACAGATGAAAAATCTCAGTTAAAATGTTAAAGACTTATAGTGCACACTTAACAACTAGTAATTTGCTTCCTGCTGAGTTTTAAAGCCGACAAGCAGAGGCAGCGGGTACCATATGTCAGGACAGAATAGTGCTTTTTTTATTCTTTTTCCTACAGATTGAATTTTTCTCAGATGGAGCCACATTCAAAGTACTTGTCACATAATAGCAATAATTATACTGTGTTTGGCTTGTATGAGTATTTCTCACTCAGATAACCTCAGCGACCCTGAAACCTCTATGAAACACGTGCACACTGTAATTATTAATCAATTACATGTTGATACCTCTTACCATTTTATTGGCCTTTCTAAAGTTAATATTTCAGAAGCACAGGTAGAGAAGTGGCAACTATCCACTGTTAAGTCCAGGATGACAAGTCACATATAAATAGATAGATAGATAGATAGATAGATAGACAGACAGACTGACTGACTGACTGACTCATATGGAACAAGTCTACTGCAAAGAAAAGGCACACTAGCAGTCAGGAGTCACTTAAGAAATTGAAATTCTCCTTTAAACTCAATTGACTAAGATCCGTCTACAGAACCTCATTGTATATAGATTGATTGGCCATAAAAGTAATCAAATCTTTAAATATCTGTGCATTCTGTTAGATTAATAGTAAAACCTCGACTTCTTTTTCTAATTTCAATTGTTATTGCAAGCCTACATGCTTAAGAAGACATTTTTAAAGACAAATATATCAGCTGAAGTCTTAAAATTTGAAGCTCAAACATCTTTCTTGCACAAGATATGGACATAAAAGCTTCTTGCTTTTATTTGTGAACAAAATTGCTCTAATGAAGATGTAATTACCTTTAAATTATTCATTAAACTCACTGTCATATGATACTAAAGTACTCAAGAATGAGCAGGTTAATGTGTATAGGGGTCCCATTAAAATCCTAATATTCATCCCATTAAGAATTGGTATAATAGTTTGATAATGACAGTCCATGATTGCTTGTCTAGAGACTTGAATGATCCTGAAAAATCTACCAAGAACAATGAGCAAAAAATCACACCTAACCAGAATGCAACCAGTAACCAGGAATGTTTTGGAAGGGAGCACCGAGTGTACAGGAAACAGCAGTACATGGTGTCACAAATGTTTAGCTGTGACTTTTCATCTTGGCACAGCAGACTGTCAATGATCACTCCTTTTAGTGGTATAATGAGCTCGCGGATGGTTTAATATCGAGGAAAATGTGTGGCTAAATACTGAGAGAGAGTGTGAAATAAATATAGAAGTTAAGAAATTGTGGGGAAATCTAGCTGCTGCCATTGAAGTATTTGAGCAGTTGTCCAGGTATGAAGGTAGTACAGTAGTAAGGTAGATAGGTATTTTAAATGTTGTGTTTGAAGCTGTTTCCATCTGTAGATATTTAGTGTCTGTATTTTATAAGTTTTGCTGTCAGGGTCATCTATAAGATTAAATCTTAATTCAATGGTTAGTTTTGAAACTGACTGGCTGTTTTAAGGCCATATATCCATCTAAAATTTCTGGTAATAAGCCAGTGAGAGGCAGCAAGACAGCACATTGCTTCACAGTATCTTGGGTTCAAATCCCTCATATAGTCATTATTATGTGTATATAGTTTGCATGTTCTCCCCATAACTGCATGGGTTTTGCACAGGCTATTGCAGTTTCTGTTCCACATCTCCAAAGACATGAAAGTTAGGTTTCTTTGGATCTGTAATGGGGACCTTGTTCAGAGTTCAAGATCATTTTTTCAGGACTGTGAAGTGGTGTTATTAAATATGGCTACTCCCTGGTGGTAAGTTATTTATCTTCGTATAAAAAAAAAAAAAAAAAAATCCCATCCAATGGCATGTAACATTTCTTGACCCAGGCTTATCAAGATCAGTCGTCATAGCAGTAGGTACATAAATCTTAAACAGAATGAAATGAATTAATAGTTGCAATTCTAGCTTGCAGTCTGTGCCCTGCGGTGGGATGGCACCCTGCCCGGGGTTTGTTTCCTGCCTTGTGCCCTGTGTTGGCTGGGTTTGGCTCCAGCAGACCCCTGTGACCCTGTAGTTTGGATATAGCATGTTGGATAATAGATGGATGGATGGATAGCTTGCAGTCTTGTACATGTGTTAATTGAAGTGTGCCATTATGCTTATCAGAAAAGATAACTGACAATACCTTTTATATTTTGAAATTATATAAGTGGTTGTTCAGCTAGTAAGGGGATTACATGGTAAAAGAACAGATACTAGCCTGCCACATGATGAAGGAGAGCCTATGAAGAAACCAACACTGGGGATGGGAAGGTTTCTCTATTGTGCAGTGCAGGTAAAGTGGGCCACCAGAAAACAGTCAGTCAGCCTCTTCAAATCTGTAGTCAGGAGGTAAACTTGGAAAAAGCTTCCAGGTTGAAAGGCTAGTGGTGAGAGCAAGAGAATTATCAATAGATGAACAGAGACAGAATTTAGACGTGCTGAGATATTTGAGATGAGAATGGACATGTACAAGTATTAGTACACTGTGGGTATACAGAGTTTATTTTGGGCTTAGTTTGATATTTTGTACAATTTTCCTTTGTTTATTTTTCCCATTGCATTGTTTAAATTTTGCTTTTTACAGAGAAAGTACTTTTGCAGTTTTTATCTGGGGGACCTTCTACTTTGGTAAAGTTCAGATTTTCTTGACTTTAAATATTTTGATTTTCTTTTACTTGAATATTATCTCTGTTGATTGTGTTTTATATATATTTCTTTTCACTCTTTTCTCCTTTTAGTGTTTCATGGTCACTCTATTAATTACACCTTTAAGCTAAAGACTTACAAGATCAGGTTACCTTATGTAAAGGAGCATACATTTTGATTGATGACATCCCGTTAAGATGTGACAAATTTAAATCTGATCCATAAGTCATTTTTATTTAGATTAATTAAAATGATAGTTGAGGGAGCAGTACAAAAGCTACTAATCATTTAGAAGCTTTACACATGTGTAGGAAGAAGCGAGGGCATTGATAAATCACAACTGACCATTTTAATCATTTGCTAAAAGCACAGCATCAAGTTTCTAAGTTTGTCTCATTTCAGTTCAACATTGACACCTACTGTAATGCAGCATACTGGCACTTTTAGAATGAGAATGGCTCTTTTGCAGTTTTATTTTTAGTTTTAGTAATGTTCTTAACTAGATAGCAGGATTTTAAAATGGGCATCTCTACATTCTGTCAATTGCTGGCAGTACTTTTACAAATTCATAAACTCACAGAATAATGCAATTTTGAGCTTAGGCATATTATCCCCTCCTGCTAAAGTTTTTTCAGTTAAATGTATAACATCAAGCAATGGGGAGAGGCATAGCTTAGTGTAGGACCTTTGGGCACAATGTAGGAAGTTTATCTGTGTGGGACTCAGTCTTATTCCCTGACTGTTCACATGCAATGGGACAGGATAAGAAAGTAGTGTCTATGGAATGAAGACCACATAAACACAGTGGACAGAAGCACCCACTGATGTGCCACCATCACCATTACTTTATAGTTCCTAGTGCACAATAGTTTCCTTATTTAAATAATGCAATCTTCTTATATAATATGCTACCATGGCTGTTCGTTTGTCTGTCCAGGATTTTAAATCACCTGTAGCTCGCAAACCGTTCACCTATTGACTTGAAATTTGGTACACATATACTATGTGACGTCTACTATCTGCTTTCATGGTGATGATTTTTATTACTCTTTTTATTTTTATTTTATTTTATTGTAGAATCAACTCTCTGCAGTGCGCAGCAGGGCAGCCGTGTGGCACATGCTTATGGGCGCCGTTCTCATTCCCTACCACCGTCACTAATCATTCTTGAGTCAGATTGAAGACTTAAGTGCCAGCTTAAGTGAAAAATTAAAGAAAACGTACTAAGTAATTGCTACACAAAAACTCAACTTAATCAGTTTTAACACGAAAAGATGCCGACGAAAGAAGAGAAGCAGAGAGCCGCTAGGGTGGAGAAAAGAAGAGCTGCTCAAGAAGCAGCAAGCACATCAACCACTGAACAAACGAATGCTAAGCAGAGACAGAAAAAGAGTCTGAACACTATGAATGCTCAAGCCAAGTGTATTCACTGCACGTAATCGTGCAGTACGCCGTTGCTGGTCAATAAATAGTGATATAAATCATATTTTTCAAATGTCTTTAAATTGGACTGCACAGCAACTGTTGGAACATTAGAACATAAGAAAAATATTTGACAAGAATGCGCCATTTAGCCAAACAGAGTTTATCAGTCCTATCCAGTCTGATTCCCCCATGTTGCTGTTACAACCTTCTTGCCATTTGTAATTCATGTTTCCACTGGATTTTTATAGCTAAACCCTAGGGCACTTCTATTATCTTCCTTTGCAGCCCTGTGAGGCCGTGGTTGCCCACAGCTCTGGCATCTTTCTGTTTCCAAGACATCCATAGTCAGGTATTAATGATGGACTAGTGCAATGGGAACACAAACAACAAACTGATGGAAAAAGTGCATAATACTGTTTATTAAAATCCAGCAGTGTCCAATAAATAGTATGGTGCAAAATCTTCAATTAATAAATAATCCAAAAAAAACAGCGCTTTCTGTGGGAATTAAAATCAATCAATAAATCAATACTTATGTAAATAGATATGTAAAAATCAAGACTAAAAACAGAGCTAAAATTGAGTTGCTTTTCTTCTATATACTCCTGCAAGCCACAGTGCCTGTATCTTTCCCACTTCCCCCACTCACCCATTGGGTCTTCTAAGGCCAGGTTTAAACTTAACGAGGCGCGATGCATGCGCCTGTGGACGCTACTGCTACGTAACCGTTGTATTGTTTTTACTTACACATGTACTTTACGTATATCTGGAGGAATCCACCAGGTGGCAGTGTGAGATATCATCACGGTGAGAACAGGTTTGGCTTCGCTGTGTTGTTAATTGCCTGAAACATCCATTAAATTCCGATGACACCTTTCCACAATATCTCTGAACAGGATGGATGTTTAATGGTTAAATCCATCAATCCAGGGATTTGCCCATTCCAGCTAGCATTGGGCACAAGGTAGAAACAATCCATGGACAGGGTATCAGCTCAACGCAAGGTGAATACAAGCAAACACACACGCGCGCGTCATTTTAGCATCACAGAGTCCCCAAACCTGCATATCCTTGGAAGAAAACTGGAGCACACTGTGGAAAACCAGGCAGGGACAACAAGCGACGTGACTCCTGTGAGGCAGCAGTGCTACTGCTCTGCCACTGTGTCATCCCCACATGTATAATTATTAACAGTACTCATTATTTAAATGAAGCTAACGATTTATCTGTAAAATGCAATATACATAGATTAATGCATTTCATCATGGTATCAAGTATAAATCTAAGGATTCTAAATGTGCAGAGAGCTGGAATATCATAAATGTATTGTGTTCTGTGTGTGGCGATTGCTGCTGTCAGTTCAGGCGGAAGCCCCAGAAGCACGTAGCAATTAACAAGTAGGTCAGATTTAAGGTAACATTTACGACAGACTACTTTAATGATACAGTAAATTACAAGGTTAAAGTGGACATTTCGAGATTAAAGCCAAAATTTCCACTTTAATCACAAAATAGACCTTTTCACCATGTCCTTAATTTTTTTCTCTATGGCTCAAATATGCTGCCATACATTCTGATGTTGTTGTGAAGGTGCAAAAAAAAAAAAAGACAGCACAGAAGATGGTAGGTATGTATCATGTCATTATTTTGGGGAATATGTGACGCTTGAATATAAAAGCACCACGAATACATTTGTATGTTGGCATTCTGCTTCGCCGCATTGAACCATTCATCGAACACTGTAGCACGCACATCGATCCTGTAGAATCCTCAAAGCGGCTTTCTGTCACATGTAGATAGTAAACACAGACTCTGAATCACATTCCAACTTGATCACACAGTGCCCCCCAACTTTTTGCTGGTACTGCAACTTGTGCACGCGTTATATTAATTTCTGAGGACGTGCTCGGAGGATGCGTCAAATGAACACTGGGAACGCGTAGGAGCCATGATGCATGCATGTACATGTTCTGAGCGTGAAGTATAAACTGGCCCTTAGGGGGAGCTAAGACTCCAGCAAGCACAGTCAACCTTCGATCAACTTTCATCTCAGCCACCTTAGTCAGTACCCTCCATGACTCCCAGAGTCCAACTCCATCATCCCACCACCATCCCCCAACATCTGTGAGATGGTCTTCAAAGTCCTCAGCCACTCCTCGTCCTTCTGTGCTCAACAGACACGACCCACCCCAGAGTGCCTTTCCTCTTGCTCACTGCAAGGCCTCCCGACCACCAGCTTCTTGTCCACTGCAACAACTCACACTCCCAATTCTAATCTTTGTTCTCTCTGAACTCTATGCCTTTGTTCTGTCTCATAAATATCTTTCTCTTCCTTCCTTCTTTTTCTGTTTTTTCGTTTCTCCTGCTCTGACTCCTTTTATTCCTACGGATGTAGGTGCTTTGCTTAATGACCCGCAGAGTGTCAATGAGGAATGGCCGAGCTAATCAGCCAATTTGCCTACTGCACACCCTGCAACTACACAGCTTTCCAGTGGTACACACACATCCACCAAGCCTGAGCCACACTCTTTTTATAAAAAGAAATCACTCACCGCCACAGACCCCTAACTTGCTGTACCACAAACCCTTGTGTCTAACCCTCTTGCTTCTTCTGTTCTTCAACAGTTGCAGGAAACAACAAAAGCAATAAACCTGCAATCTGCTTTTATCCTAATCTCTTTTGTCTTTGTGCTTTTCTACCACTTTCATTCTCCCCTCTATCTCCAGGTCTTTCCAGTTTCCTAATGATCCAGTTTTTCTACTCACCTCACAACCATCTTTCATTCAAACAGTGATGTCATCTGAGGGCACTGGATACTTATGTAGCTGCACTGTAATAAAATGTAATCTTACACAGATCTTAGGACATTTACTTTGGAGGCTATAACAAACACTCAAGTAGGTTTACCTTTACCATTATCATTTTATACTTTCTAGTTAATTCAGTTTCAAGTGTGGGCTGTTCTATTAAAGTAAGAATCCTGCTCGTCTTGTCCTCTGTTGTTTCTCACCCGATGCCCCAGCAAACCTGTCGAAATAAAAAGGGTGCATACTTAGTGAGTCATCATAAGTAGATGGATAGATAAAATACATTCTAAAGATGTGGCAATGTACTGAAAGCTGGAATTGTATATTATCAAACAAGAGTTATAGAAAGTGTTACTGGGAAGGAAGACTGAATGATTTAGCTGAAAAGTTATTGTTGGTGCTTTGCCACCCTTCCAACCTTCATTCTATCCAACCCATTTGTGTTGTTATATAAAAAAGCTTTACATTATCTCACTTCAACAGCTGCATTATTTTAAACAGTGCTAAAGGTACAATGGGGCTGCATAAGAGTTGTGTTATAATACTATAAAAACATGGCATTGTTAAACTTGCTTAATCAAATTTAGTTGAAACTTAATCCTAACTTAAAAATTTTTAAAGAAAAAAAGCAAGTTTAGGATCAATGTTTCATGTCTTAATGTTTCAAGAAGTGCATGTCTGAAGCAGGTGAGAGAGGTATAGAGAAGATTATATGTGACATTAAATGATTAGCTTTGAGTCCTGGGGAAAATGGTAAACAGAGTTTAAAAATAAGTTAACTTTCATCAGAATATCTTTGAATTATTGTAGGAGAATAGATTGATTGATGTTTGTAGTCAATACAAAACTTATTATTAAAAAAAGTAAAGACAGTGAAGAGGGTTCAAAAATCAGTCTGTGTCACCTTGATTTTTTTTTAGGCAGCAGAGTGAAGAGACTGGAAAACTTTAAAAGGAATTTATTAAACATTTAAATAAACAAGCTGAATCACAGACGAACCGTATGACAAGATTAAGCCTCTGATCTGAGGGGAATCATAGTGAGCTATCTTTTACCTTACCGAAATGTGATCTGATTATTTAATATTTTAACTACAGTTATGTAACTAAACTAGAAAGAGTAAAAAAAAAATTATTGGTTCACTTATTTCCTCACTTTATTATTCTTATCCTGAGGCTTGCAAACTATTTACAATTGAATTGCAGAGTGGCCCTGAAAATCAAATTTTATGATGCTTTTATCCAGTGTAGCTGGATATGACAAATATTACACAAGACATACATCACAATAGAACCATAATCTGAAACTAAGCTGAACCAATGATGTACCCTGTGTAAGAACTACTGTAGCAAGGAGGGACAATGTGGAAATGCCTGGGTATGCAGTACTGCATAGTTTATCCTTTGTTTCTATAAATGATGTAAGGAGGATTTATAAATGAGTTGATGTCGAGATGTAATTTAAGGGCAGATTATATAACCTATAGTGTCTAATTAACTGCTATTTTCATCGACATCTTTAATGCCACACTAAGTGAATCAAAGCTCTTCACCTGCTTCAAAAACACAACTACAGTATTACTCCTTGCATGAAAGAAAACTATCTTAATGAATACATAGCAGAAGAACTTACTTCCATTGTGGTGTGGTGTTTTGTGTAATCGGTGTTGGAACACATTAAACACCCCCATAAGTGGATTTACTAATTTGTGAGCCCAGCATGTATGGATAGCAGATTCACTTCCTCTACACTGACCCCCAACACAGACTTCACAGGGTAGAGTGTCGCACTTTCTCCCATGCCATTTGTTTATTTATAACTGTGTGATCAGATGCCAATTACAACACTGAATTTTTTGATGACACCACTATTGGAAAACAGATCACCAACAATGAACAAACAGCTTACAGAGGAAAGATTTGGTTTCTCACACAGAGGTGCCAGGACAACAGTCGTAGCTGTCAGAGTGCAGAACATAAACCACATTTCCATTTTTATCAGGGGGGGATGGTGTGCAGAAAGTTTAAATTTCTTGGCTTCGCCATCACATCGTCTACACCTCTCATCTCAGCTGTCCTCAAAAGAAGGCACAGTAGTGTCTTTACTGCCTCAAGAATCTGACAAAAAGCTCAGATGTCTCAATTTATGCTCATCAGCATCTAAATTTGAATATATTAATGGTATGATATACATGCTATTAGTAATATACCAATGTCATTAGTCTGTGGGGGACATGAAAGTAAGAATTTCATTGAAATATGTAAACATTACATTGGATCTTGTGATGATGTGGGTCAGCTCCATGCTCCCACTTCCATTTTTGGGAGCCTCTTGAGCTCAACAACGTTGATGGTCAGTCATGACCGGGATGAGCTGAGCAGATGAGAACAAAACACACCAAGCAAGGGGATGGTGGAAAGTGCAAATGCTTTTTATTAAAAACTCAACAAAAACAAGTGTTCAAAAAGTGCAGAGCTTAAAAGTTAATAAATAAATAATCCATAAAAGAAGTGAAAGTGGAGGTTAAAACAGTCCCAATCAATATCCATTAAAATCAGAGGTTATAACACAAGCAGGAAACTTCTTTAAAAACACGAGCCTTGGTGCTCCTTTAAAGCCGCCTCCTCCTGGTCTTATCTCTTAGCTGATCTAGCAGACTGAGGAGAAGTCTGCCAGCAGATGCAGACAACCTTTTGTTCTGGCTCGTGTCCCTGTTGCCACTCCCTTGGTGACCCCGGGTAACCCCCCAAGCCCTGCTCCGCTCGTACCTCTACCAGTATGTTGGCTACTCCCAGCATGAGCTCCCTGTTCTCCCACCTATGCCAGTCTGTTCATTGTTCCCAGTGAGAGCACATTCCTGAGTACAATGGTCGTTCCTGCTACTTGGCTGCTCAGCAGGAGTGACCATTTCAGCCCCCTCCTGAGCACTGGACACACTCCTTCCTGGGACTCCATACCCATCTGTCTGCTTCCTTTCCTCACACTGTCTT
This sequence comes from Polypterus bichir lapradei, assembly GCA_026402145.1. Taxonomy (NCBI): domain Eukaryota; kingdom Metazoa; phylum Chordata; class Cladistia; order Polypteriformes; family Polypteridae; genus Polypterus; species Polypterus bichir. The sequence continues at coordinate 115,890,544 of JANRMT010062791.1, forward strand.
TCTCTCATACTGTTGCCTCTTTTCTTCTCACTTTAACCTCCTAGTACGTTCTCCTTTCTCTTTTTTTTATTGATACTCTCCCCCTCACATTCAAGCTTCCCTTTTTAAACGCAGGGACGTGGCACAGCTGTGGCAATCAGCAGCTGCCAGTGTCAGTTAGGGTTGTGGGCGATCTTGCACCTGTGCACTAAATGTAGGGCTGTCTGCTCCCGCATCACGCACGGGAACCGCTCTCACCGCACTACCACGCCCTCCCCCGAAGACTCAATTCTCGTGATTTTTTATTTAAAACTCCAACCAGCTGCGGACCTCACTTTACCACAGATCTGAACACCAGCCTGAAATTTTCTAAAATGAATTGGATAATACTTTTAACAGCTCAGTCACGTTCCTTGAACTAACTGCAAGATGTTTTTCTGTTTAACCTATATAGATGGCAGGATACTTTGAACAAGAAATGCAATAAATAACAATTTTACATCAGCAGGAGACCCAATGTGTGATATAATGCAATGTCCAAGCACACCAAATATAGCTGTGTTGCTAGAAACATGTGTTATAAAATCTTCCTGTTGCAAAATGTACTCAACAAGGGTTTCTAGTGTGAAGAGAGCTGCAGAGAGACAATCTACATATTTTGGGTAGTTGGCACTATTAGGTCATGAATTGCTTTGTAAAAAAGGCTTCTCTAACAGAATCTGTAGGCAAAATAGTAAGGCTGTATTTAATGATTAGATTTTTAAAGTAGAGGCAAAGATAGGCAAGGATGAGAGCTCTGTCAACAATATGACAAGGATATCTTTTGATCAAAAATCTTAACACCCGGAGAGCAGCATTCTGGAAATCAGTTTAATCACTTTGGAGGCAATGGAACTCCGACAACCTGTAAGAGTTTCTAAAGTGCCTTGAACAAAAATGGCTATAAACAAGAAATGTTTGTTAGATACAGATTTTTTTAGTTCTAGATATTACATGGAGAGAAATATGTGGGCTGTGGAACATACAGTGGATTCAGGAAGTACTAAGACCACTTCACTTAATGCATACTTTATTGTGTTATGGATTTAATTTTAAATTAATAAATTTTCATTTTTCTCATCATTCTACACTAAATAATCTATAATGATAAATTGAAACACATTTTCAGAAAGGTTTGTAATTTAATTAGAATAAAAATCTGAAATCCCTCATTCCTGTAAGTATTCAACCCTATGCTATTACACTCCAAATCGTGGTCTGGTGGATCCTGTTTGCTTTATTTATCCTTGAAATGTGTCTAGAACTTGATTGGAGTCCACCTGTGACAAACTGAATTGATTGGACATACACAATTTAGAAAGTTACACAGCTGTGTTCTGTATGTAAGGTTCCACAATTCACAGTGCATGTCAGGACGAAAATCAAGCCATGAAGTCCAAGGAACCCACTGTAGACTTCATTGATAAAATTGTGGTGAGGCATAGATCAGCAAAGGGATTAAACCATTTCTAAAGTTTGTAGTTATCCCTGGAGGACAATGGCTTCAATAACTGTGAAATGACAGAAGTTTGGAACTACCAGAACTCTTCCAAAAGCTAGCTGTCTGCCCAAACTAAGTAGCCAGGCAAGAAGGGCCTGGGTCAGGGAGGTGACAGAGAATACAGTGTTACTGTAACTGAGCTTCAGAATTCCTCTGATGAGATTGAAGAACCTATTGGAAGGATGACCATCCCAGTAGCACTACATCAATAAGGTGTTCATTGTAGACTGGCTAGAGTGGAAAGACATTCTTGTGTAAAAGGCATATGACAGTCTGCTTGGACTCTCAGAGCATGAAGAAAAAGATTCTCTGGTCTAATGAGACAAAAATTGAACTCTTTGGCCAGAATTCCAAGCAATATGTTTTGCAAAGACTAGGCACTACTCCTAACCTGCCTAATGCTATTTTTACAATGAAGAATGGCAGTGGCACTATCATGCTATAGAGGTGCTTGTCAGTGGCAGGGACAGGAAAACTGGTCAGAAGTGAGGGAACAGTAAATTCAGTCAAGTACAAAAAGGTCCTTGAATAAAACCTGTTCCAGAATGCACATGACCTCAGACTAGGATTGCCATCTTTTAGCACAGCAAAGCTCAAAGCACATAGTCATGACAACACTGGAGTTGTTTGCCAGTTTACAGATGCCTCCCATCCAGCCTAATGAAGTTTGAGAGGTTTTGCAAGGAAGAATGGGATAAACTCCCCAAATCCACATGTGCGAAGCTTGTAGGCACTTACCCAAAAGGAATTAAAGTTATAAATGATACTAAAGGGGCTTCTGCAAGGTACTGAATTAAAGTGAAAGGGTCTGAATGTTTTCTGAATCCAATGTAAAAATAATATTGCATCAAGAATTGTTTGATTTATGGGTTTTGGAAAGAAAGAGTTGGGATATTTTCTTCATCTCTAATTAAAACAGAAATAGTAGATATCAGCTCACCCTGGTAATTTCCAACAGACCAACACCAACAGACCACCTTTGAAGAGTCCATGACAATACAGAAGAGTGGCTGGTGTTTGTGTTTATGGAGAGAAGTGAGATTAATCTGTGCTTTAGTCAAGAACCACAGTAATTTGGAAAATGTTTTAATTGGCTCAAATTTGAAACATAAGCAAACGGCTAAAGTGGTGGACCGTATATCCTTGTGTATATCCAAATCATATTATGTGATATCATGTTAAATTCTGGTCCGTACTTGTAATATTTTTTTTATACTGTATTGAGGATTACTTGTGTTCTGTTCTGTGTATTGTATTGTATTTCCCCCTTTTTTTTGACACCCACAGCACACCCAACCTAACTGGAAAGGGGTCTCTCTTTGAACTGCCTTTCCCAAGATTTCTTCCATTTTTTCCCTACAAGGGTTTTTTGGGAGGTTTTCCTTGTCTTCTTAGGGAATCAAGGCTATGGGGCTGTCAAGAGGCATGGCTTGTTAAGGCCCATTGTGGCACTTCTTATGTGATTTTGAGCTATACAAAAATAAATTGTATTTTATTGTATTGTATTGTGGTGAGACCCCACTGTGAGGTGAGGCCTGCTTAACTCATCATTATGGTCCCACCCTCCTCCTCTTGTCTTCACCCCCAAATCTCCTACTTATTCCACACTGAATGGCCAAAGGTGATTAAAAACTCCTGGGCTCAATTGTGGCCAAGTCCTAGAATAAATGTTGCAGTCAAAATTGACTGTTCTGCAGAATCATCAGGCTAGAACTATCTCTAGTGGCACCTAGTGACTATGCACTAACTGTTTTTTTTTTATTAATTTTCTTGTAATCATTCCATACAAATCAATCAATTTTTACAAAAATTAGGATTGAGAACAAGTCAACCCCCACCCCTGAGAGAGAGAGCATGGCCAATGGGGTAAAGCTTTAGGCTTGTAAACATACCTAAATTGATGAGTTTGATAAGCAATAGAGATGAATGGAGAAGAAAAAGAAATGTGGAAATAATTGCTTCCTCTGTGCTTTAAAAGCTTATTCTAAGATATAGATAGATAGATAGATAGATAGATAGATAGATAGATAGATAGATAGATA
>JANRMT010062791.1:115894114-115920058 GCA_026402145.1 Polypterus bichir lapradei
ATAGATAGATAGATAGATAGATAGATAGATAGATAGATAGATAGATACTTTATTAATCCCAAGGGGAAATTCACATAATCCAGCAGCAGTATACTGATACAAAGAAACAATATTAAATTAAATAGTAATAAAAATGAAAAAAAAAAAAAGTTAGCATTTACTCCCCCGGGTGGAATTGAAGAGTCGCATAGTGTGGGGGAGATAATAATATTATTGATTAGATCCTACCATGTTTTAAAAAAAATCTGTACAGATCCTTTAACTGAGTATTTGATTTTTTCCAATTTCAGATAGTATAAAACATCAGTTTCCTGCTGACTTAAAAGAGGAGAGTTTGGGTTCTTCCAGTTTAGCAGAATAAGTCTTCATGCCAAAAGTGTAGTGAATGCAATCACAGTTTGTTTGTCCTTCTCCACTTTAAGCCCCTCTGGAAGAACCCCAAACACAGCTGTTAATGGTTTAGGAAGGATTGTGACACCATGGCTGTCTGAAAGGTAATTAAAAATTTTGGTCCAGAATGATGTTAATTTGGTGCAGGACCAAAACATGTGACCCAGTGAGGCTGGGACTTGATTGCAGTGTTCGCAGGTTGGATCCTGCCCTGGAAACATTTTGGAGAGTTTTAGGCGAGACAGATGTGCTTGATATATAATTTTGAGTTGAATAATTGTATGCTTTGCGCATATGGAGCTCAAGTGAATTCTCTGCATTGCTATTTTCCACTCCTTTTCTGATATATTGATTAAGAGATCTTTTTCCCAGTGTCCTCTTGGATCTTTAAAAAGGAGGAACTGTAAAATAATTTTATATATTGCAGAGATGGTGTCTAAGTCCTTGAAATTGAGCAATATTTTTTCCAGCATGGACAAGGGTGCAAGATGAGGAAAATCGGGCAGGTTCTGTTTAACAAAGTTCCTAATGCACTAACTCTTAAAGGCCTGGGTCTCTTAGGTAGCCTTCCTGGCATGAGCGATTGGCACCGCTACCTTATGGATGAATCACGATCTGTTTTAACACCACTCCAAGCATTATGTCTGAAATTAAAATATTGTCTTGGTGTCAACATGAGTTTTTCACAGTGTACTTTAGTTTTCTTTCAAAACCCCTTTGGATGCATGTTGGGTCAAGTAACAATTCTCAGTTAACCATGTGTTGAGTGTGGGTGTGTGGATCAGTGGATCTTGCTGTGGGGTGTCACTCTCTTCCTGCCTTGTCGTTAATGCTGATGTGAATAAGTTCCATCCACCAGATACCTTGAACTAGTTTACATAGGTTCAAAAATGTTAATTTTATAATTCTTCACTAACAGGATCTGTATTATGACCCCACCAGCTAAACAGGAGAGTACAGTAGTTCTCCTTATCTTATCTGAGTATTCGCTGATAGTGACCCAGTGGTTACCAATTTTTCTCAGTAAGTTTTGCAGCTTTCGTTAGGTTCTATCCCTCTCTGTCTCTCTCTCTCTGCCTCTCTCAATCTCTATCTGTCTGTCTTCCTTTCTCTTTCTCTTCTTGACAGATGCTCAGGCACACCAGGTGCCTACTAAGTAATTTGGCCTCTGGCATTCTGGATGAATTTTTTCTGATTCTTTTTGGGGTCAACATTCTGTTTCTCTTGCAGTGGTTTTTCCATCCTTTGTACGATGTCTGACTTGGTCCATTGCCCCTAGCAGTTCCTACCAATACACACTGGTATGCTGTCGCTTTCTCCCTTTCAATGTGAATTTTTCTCTCCATTTCTCTCTCTCTCTGTCTTACTCTCATGCAGTTATGTCATGATATGTTCAAAGCTCTGAAACTTCCTGGTGATGTACTTGGTAACCTTTTGCCTGGCATACCTTCCATTATACTGAACAATACTAAGACACGTTATAACTGGCATTTTTATAAAAAAAAAACAACTGGTAATTTAAATGTTTTAATTAATCAATTTTTCCTTGCAGCTTTGAAAGAGAAAAGTAAAACATTAAATGAAACTCTTGGGATTCAAGATGGGGCTCATGAAAAAAGCCTGCCAGAAATACGCAAGGATGTAGAGAAGATGCTAGCAGAATTAAGGAAGAGAAGACTAGACACACATAAGCATGCCTCCGATGAAGAACTAGGGTAAGAGGTGTTTGGAAAATATTAATATTGTATAATCCTCTTACTAACATTGGCAACTGTTTTAACCAATCTGAGCACATCTGCAGCAATTGGAGTTAGCACCCTTGGATGGTTTTTATGAGTTAAAAAAATTCTTAGCTTTTATTTATGTTTTGGTGTCCAGCCCAATTTACAGCATATTGATCCTAAGATATTTTTTATTTTATTTTCCAAGAAACAAAGCATGAACAAAATAAAAGCATCATTGATTGCATTTTTTGTTTTATTCAATTTGCTTTTTTCATTTCAAAAAGATTCAGCAACTAATACTGTAAAACTTTAAGTTGATGTAATTTCTTTTGTCTTTCTCACTCCTCATTCTTCACCCCTGTACTCTTCTTATGGCTGTCAAAGCATAGGCAGCACCATCTAGTGGCACATTATAGTGCTTTTTTATTTTGAAACACTTGCCTGCTCAGATTTGGAATTAAGAGATAAAATTAAGAGCAAGCATCATTTAACCTTTTATTACATACACTAGTATGGACACAAGCGTCTAACACTGCAAAATATATACATATTGTATGTGTAACATAGATCAATTTCCAAAGAGTGGCAGCATTTTTTTTTTTTTTTATTTCAGTTAGGAAGAATTTCAAGGAAAAATGTCTGTTCTTCTCAGAATTAGTTATTTATTTGTTGTGTGTTTTTGTGTTTTCCTGTCTGAGACCACAGTGTTTTCTTCCAAGTCAAAGATTAAGAACACGATTCCCCTGAAAGCTTAATGAAAAGTAATCTATATCCATGTGTTAAACTGGAGCACTGGAAGCCTACGAGCGTCTGCTGGAGTTTATAATTTTTGTGTTTACTGGTCGTCTTCTGGGCACTTTGATTATGGAAATATCTTGAAATCTCAGATCCTGTCTGTGCTTGAAGTGTTTAGAATAATATGCATGTGTGACACTTTATAAGATATTGTCAGACTTTTTTTTTCTTTCGACAAGGTAGACAGGAATTATATGCAGTTCAATATCCTGTTGTGTGCCTCTTTTTGTTGTGCATTTGGCAGATGCCTTTCATCAGCTAACATTCATCTGGTTTACCAACTAGTTCCCTGGCCATTCCTCCACACTACATATCTAATTCTACTCTCACAGTCTTTCAAACAAGTTAACTTACATCCTATAGATTTCATTCTATAAGTCAGCTCTACCATTACACCCCTTACACATCATGAACTTACAGACAAGGCCATCTTTCTTTGACAATTTCCACAGAGACCTATGAAATGGTAAGAGGGAGGGGGCATCTCTTTTCAGTGTAGATCAGTGTTTATTAAACTGTGGGTTGCATTATCTCTGAACTTGGGTTGTGCCGATTCATGAATCGCCATGGCACTGAACAGGAAAGAGAGGCGAACAGTTCGCAAAGCCATCTGTTTTAAGATCCCCTGCATGCCTTTTTGATGAAAATTGACACTGGTGTCTTCCCAGTATTTCTGAAATACATGTGTTTTATTCTCCTGTACATTTTCTCCCTCTAGCTACTTGCTTATCCAGTTCTTTGTCATTCATAGACAGGGGGCAATGCACAGATTCATTCATACCAGGCCTGTTTTGAATTGCTAGTTAACCCATCATACAACATCGTTGGAATGTGACAATGAAAAAAAAAAAACAAAAGAAAAACACAGTGAAAATGAGAAGGTACAAATTCCACACAGCAGTACCGCAGATCTGAGCCCTGAACTCTGACTGACAATAATCATGCATTGAATGAGTATGTTAGAATGCAGATGAGTGGGTGCAGTTAAGCACTGTTTTTAATATTTAAATTGCAGTTTTATTTTCTTCTTAAACTGACAAGCTGCTTTGCTAGCTTTGTAAAAAAAAAAAAGTACATAGCTTTTTGTAAAAACTAAGTCAAGCTTCTACCTTTTTCTACTTTCAGTTTGGCAGATGCACTTCTTCGTAAAGTTAGGAGGCTCTTTGGTGGTCCCCATCAAACAACTGAGAACCTAAAGAAGGAAGTCGAAAGTAAAATGACAGATTACCAGAATAAGCTGGACGACATTGAAAATCTTCTAAGGGAGGCCCAGGGAAAAATCAGTCACACTAACCAGTTGTCTGCCGTCAACCAAAGAAACATGACAGCCTTGGAGGCACGTAAAATGGCAGAGCAGTACAATGTGATTTTCTTATCGTGAGCCTCTAAAGGGGTATTAGATGCTCAGACTAAGAGTTTTGTAAAATGGCTCTACTGAGAGCAATCAAAAAATCCTTTCCAATATAGTTTTACTTTGTGTAGACATTATTAATTTTTCTCTTATAGACTTTTCACTGTAATTGGGTTTTCTATATACAATCTATAAGTCACAACCAAGCAGCATTTAATGCAATATATTTTATTATTTAATATAATTATCTAACTTTGATTTAATATAATTGACATCAATTTTTTAAGAGCTCATTTAATCAGTGTCAAGCATACATTCAAAAGCTAGTTGATGTAAATCTTATTTCTATTTTATGCCCAGGAAAAAAGGCAGGCTGTCAATGATGGCAAGAAGGGCATAGAAGATGTACTTGCTGAAGGAGAGAATATTCTTGGGGAAGCAAGTCAACTTTTGGATGGCATAAATTCAGAAATTGAAGTAAGACATCTCATTATCATACATCTCTAATTCTCCAACTGAGGTATACTGGATACAAGGCTGATTTTTTTTCCTTCTCTTTTGTAGTTATTATTTCTGAAGCAACTCAAAGGTTGACACCTCAGAATTAACTTTTCTTTCCATTTGTAGGTTTTTCTTTTCTTTCTCTCACTTTTATGCCAACCACTGACATAGCACCTTCATTTTTGTCATTCTTGTGATCAAAACGACCCAGCAGCATAACAGGAAACAAGCTGTAAACTCACTGGCCTTGGTCCATGCTCTTTAATCTATATTGCAGGCCAGCTACCTCTTCAGGGGCCAAAAACAACAGTTTGATTGGAAGTGATATCTTTAGATTTTGTTCATACATTACCTGACTGTCCTTCCCTGTGGTAAATCACAGTTGTCAGTTTAATTGATCTGGTTCTGTTCAAGATGGAAAATCTGATTATCTGCCAGTCGCTGTTGCAATTGGATTTTTTTCTTTTGAGTGATATGTAACTGGGGCTGCTTTGATATTTCTTTCCATTGTTCATAATGTGCCAATTCCTAACAATCATACACAGGCAGAATTATCTTTGTACTTAAAAAAAGAAAAAGCCTGTACTGCATATATTTAAGAAATTCCAGTTAATTTGGTGGCTGGTTAAGGTACAACCTTGAAAAAGTACATATTAAAGACAGAAAATGTGAATGTATCGGAACTTAGGTTCTTCTTGGCAAGGAGAAACTTTTATTCAGATGAGAGTATGGCAAAAATGGTGAAAAGGTTTAAATCATTTTTCCAGTTTGTTTCATAATGATCACATTTTAGGTAATGTAATTGCAGTATTTTGTATATCTGTTTTTCAGTTGTGTCATTCAAGAATAGTAAAAGTGCAGTCTGATAGCCAGGATTTGTCTTACATGTATAAAGATAGCCTTTTTTAACCACATAAAAAAACTAAACAAAAACAAAAGTCAGACAGAATTGGAATCACTATATTATAAACAAGGAAATATAGGCCCCTCATAGTAGTACATTTTAGCTTTATATTTTAAGTGAACAAAGACTTAAGAAATCTATTATTTGTTTATACAGGAAAAAAAGTCACAAAGTAATTAACAGTGCCATTCACTTCACTTTCACTTCAAGTGAAATCATGTTCTATTCTGACATCCAATTCACACTTTATTTAAGAATTTTACGGTTTGAGTGCTTTGACTGTTAAAAACTGCACTGTCACAGCACTATATTTTGAAAGAAAGCAGAAGTCAAGTAGTACATAAACAATAATTTGTTAAATCACTTGTGGATTTTATGTTTACACAAGTAAAACGACATGTATAGAAAGTTCTTTCAGATATGCAATCTGAAATAAACATACACATGTGCTATTGGTAAGGTGCAGTTCTCAACAAAGCTCAATATTCTGCTTTATGATTACAATAAAATTGGTACATTAAAAATAATAAATCATACAGAATTAATTCTTAGTGACCTAAAATGATATACCCTTCCTACTCAAGAATAGCACAGAAAACTAATTCTGAGGTAATCATTCAAAATACAGAAATATTGAGAAGATTCAGTGTGGTTTAGCATGCTCAATTAATTGAACATAACTTTAATAAATACCTGTAAGAGTCTAAAGAAATGTTAGACTGCTTCTCCCGACACAATTTAGCATCATCATTCAACATCATTTTTATTCTGCAGACCCTGAAAAGCAGCTGTGTTAACAACATGTTGAGTTGGGCCCACCAGGCCTTCCTGTCCTCAGCAATTCCTTCCAACCACCCATGGGGACTTCATAGGCCAGATGACAGGCATGATCTCTCCATTGTGTCCTGGGACTGACCTCTGTGTCTTCTCCGTGTGGGCCATGCTTTGATCACCTTTCATTAATAGCAGCAAGAGAGTTTTCTAGCTACACATCCAAACCACTTAATTTGGCTCCTCTTGTCTCTTTTGCTAATTGTAAGTTAAATAGGACAACCTAGCCCCATTGTGAAAGGATATGTGGGTTTAGAATCTTTCTGCTGGACAAGCTAAAATGGCATACCAGCTGTGTTTATGTTATCATAATATATTGTTATATAAAGAAGTAATGTCCCATTAGATATGATTTCAGAGGCGTTAGAAAATTACAGATTACTGTGAATCCAAGACTGTGTAATAAATACATTATGAACATATACTGTGCCAGCAGATTCTGAATAGGAGACATTCCCAAAATATGACACCCATTGAAGCAGGCACCTCAAGCAAAGACTAACTTCCTTTCATTTTCCAAAGTTGTACCTGATTTCTATTGATATCTCAGATTATCTACAGCTGATCTATTCTGAGGCTTTGTCATAGCCTTAAGATACTACCAATGTCTTTATCGCTTCCAAACAAATGTAATTTCTACCGCAGGTTGTGTGGACAGATCAAAAAGTAAATTAGCTTTTGTAGCAAAGTTTGTAACTTGTATACAGTAAGTAAATCCTTTGAAGAAAGCTTGCTTTTGAGGTATAGTTTATCAAACGAGGCAGATATATTCCCAGTATGGAAATTTTTTAAGGTTTCAATACCAAGCTAATTCCAGATTTATTTAATACACAATGTCTCAAGTTGTTACGTACATACCAGAGTTTCAGTATAGCTATCCTACATGGCCCATAACTGTAACATTAACAATACACTAGACAGACTCCAGCCACAGATTAATATTTTCATGATATACTGTATGTCTCTTTTCATTACTGCAAAACAAAATGTACACACTGCTGCCTGTACTCTTTATAATTTATAGTTATTCAATGCCAAGATAAAAACAAAATATGGAACATCAAAAGAAGATACTTCATGTATTCTTCATATAACGACATGATGTTCAAGGCAAATAGCCTGGTAGAGTTCCTGCATAAATAAATGTGCACATGAAGGACGCATCAGTCAGGAAGTCATGAATTCTCCATGTCTCAGTGCGGGAATTTGCTCTTGTGGATATTGCTGTTAGCGCCAGTCCTGGAATGTACACCAGCGAGCTTTAAGTTACAGAGGGACAAACCCACAGCTGTCTCATCATGCTGAGCAAGAGAGAAATCCTCACTCCCCAACTGACTGAATACCTTCAAGAGTGCAAGCAGTGCCTTCTGACAGGAAGAGGGGCACCATTCTCAGCTCCTATATGCTGCCAGACCATAACGCTCCAGAAATAAAACTTTGATAATAAGCCATATAGCCCAAAATAGCCAAAAATCAAATCTAGTGGGCAATTGTACACACCCAAAACCTAAAAGTCAATTTAAAACATTGTGTACCTAGGCAAAAATACATTATGGCCAATAGTTTATTTTTGTCTAACTGCAACCTTCTACTGTATATCAGTGCCTACCTCATGAGACGTGTTCTAAATAACATTAAGCAGAATACCAAAAATCATTAAAAAAAAAAAAAAAGATGCCATAGCTAAGTACTGCAGAAGAAAGGGGCGTTTTGTGTTCCTCTCAGATAACTGACACGAAAATGGTGGCAACGCTTGATAGCACTGATTATATTCAGGGCTCTACTGTCTGTGGCTCTAAACTAGATGACAAAAAAATATGAGTAAAGAAACAGTAGTGAAAGAAAAAGGGCAAAAATATGGAGGTATGGGTGAAGTACAGACAAATTCTGAAAAGTGCTAGATACTAAAATGAGCCACCAGGAAGAGAGTAGTAGAGCTGGCTAAAGCTAGAAAGTGTAACCTGAATCTGTAACCAAGACAGAAATGTGGCTCAATGTGTCTCCCTAAGCATTTTTCTAAAACGATTCCTAACTTGAATGCCAGCATCTACTAGTATCGAGCACTAATAATGAAGTACAGTACTTCATCAGGAATTAGTTGCAACACTTATGTGTCATTCTATTTGTACAGAAAGAGAGTACTTTATTTGTCTAAAAGAAGAAAATTTAGCTTTATATAGAATCTCAAGAAATGCTAAAACAAACAATCAACACCCCCTCTCAAATACACGCAAAGAATTACAAAAGAGTAGAAAATGTCTGAGTTGGATAAAGATAAAAGAGCAGCCACAGTGAGGCATTATAAAGATGTTTTGCTGTAGGTATGACATACTTCTTCTGGCTAAAAGCACTCAATGCTAATGTGTCATAGAGAGGATGCACAGAATTGTTCATAACAGCACTTCTTTTTTTGTCTTCATTCTTTCTCCACCACTGCAACCTCCAATGGGTTGAGAGTGCATCCCATAACGAGTCTGCCTTCTTAATCAGCTTGTTGATTCATTGGGCCACTCTTGAAGTGATGTTACAGGCCCAGCACACCACAGTACAGAAAACTGCACTGGCCCTCACAGAGTTGTAGAATACGTAAGGAATGTAAATACTCACATTGAAGGAACACAATCTCTTGGGGGAAAAAGAGTCTTCTCTGCCCTTTCTTATATAGTTCCACTGTGTTTCAACACCAGTCCAGCCTTTCACTGATGTATATTATTACTTCCAGCTTTCATCCCTGTCAAATCAGGCCACACTGCTTTTAGAATATTGAGCTTTCCAAACATGTGGCATGCAGACATTAAAGCCAACGAGCAGGTGTAAGAAATGCCTATATACATGCCATCCTGAGGTTACTTTCAGGTAAACCTATAAGCCCTACAGTGCTCTGTGACCAGCAGGTCACTGTACTATCCAAATAACCTCTGGTTCCACAGAGCTCCTTTTTTGTATTGTTTTACTTAAATATCTAGAGTTATATAATAAGTCGAGCGGCTTGTAACAAAATGAGAGTTGCTGTCAACTTTGCACATTCTCACTGTTTCCACAAGGGTTTCCCATTTCCGTTTTCCTTTCACATTCATTTTTGTTTATTTCCTCTTAAGGACCTAGAGAAAATTCAAAAGAACATGTCACCACTTGGTAACCAGCTGAAACACAAAGTGGAAAAAGTGAGCAAAACTTTGCTTGATAACAATCTTCCAGAACTGGTCCTCCAAGCTGAAAATCATGCAGCTCAGCTGAATGACTCATCAGGCATTCTAGACAGGTATGTCCTTTTTTGCTTTCTTGTTCAAAACTCTTTGATTATTGAGCAGTAATCAAGAAAATCTGTTGTGAATGAATGTCATACTAGAAATCCACTGTAAGGGGGGGGGGGGGGTTTAGGAAGTTTAAGATAATCTTAATCAATAACAAATGTAAAATATGTATTAAGTAATGTGGTTAAATTATGTTTTTAATTATGTTTATGATTTTCAAGATTTTTGTACTTTTATATTCAGTGTTTCTGAGCAGAAACATATTGAAATACTGTAGTTTTGGAACATTGGGAGTCAGCACTTTTCCTGTTCACTTTGGGTACAAGGTGGAAATCAACATTGCAAGGGGCAGCAGTCCGCTGTATGGCAAATTCACATTCACATTCCTGTACTTACTCATATCGTGACAATTAAAACTTAGCAAGTAAACTTAATATGACATCTTTGAAATTTGGTTGGACAGCTAAAATACCTGCAAAAAAGCTCAAGCAGTTCTGCAGAAAACATGCAGGGGTCATATAGAAGATTTTTAGCTAAAGTTCAGACCCAGGACTCTGAAGTGGTGACGCAGCAGCAGCTCTACCCACTGTGCCCCAGAAAAACTGGGAAATTGAACTGTAAACATACAAAGGAACTTGGTTTTAAATCTCCCCATTGAAGTATCAGTGGAGTTTGTACATTTTCTCCATATTTCTAATCCTCAATCACATGTAATAGGTTAACTAGTAACTTCAAACTGGTACTATTAGGCTTTTTTAATTCTAAATGTACTGTGTACTGGTATGGCACCCCGTGCCCGCTACTGTTGATATACACTGTGGCCCTTTACTCCATAAGTGGATTAAGGAAATAGCTGAATGGCTGGTGGTAATTTATTGGATGCAGTTTAACTACATATTGCATATGTCACACAATAAAGCACTGGCATGGCTAATATATTTAATAGACTGTAGACAACACATATTTATGAACTGCCTGTAACTGATGAGAAAAAAAATTAGATGTTTCCAAAGAAAAGATCAAATGTTACAAGTGTTGAAATGCTGCAATATTGTGAAAGTCATTTAATGCGAATATCTGTAATTAAAGTATTGGTCTTTGTAAAATGAGCAGAAATTTAAATGCCTAATTAAACAATTAAACTGAGGCATTTAACAATACTTTAAGAATGAGAATGTGTAAAAAATCAATAAGCATTTATCTTCACCTTTTCTAACCAAGGCTACTGTCATGGTAATTATAGATAAATCTCTTACCAGATTCTGTGTGCACAAACATTTACTGTATGTGCCAATAAAGAAAAGTGGCCACATCCCAACAAGTGAAAATTATAAAAAGCCACTTCATATTAAAAAAAATACAGTTCGCTTGTAATAATGTGACAAGGACCAACAATCTTCCTAGTGCCTACACTTTTATTATCAATTTAGTATTATCAAGCTCATTTGTTTAGCTGATATTTAAGCTGTCCCTAAATCTCATCCAGATACTCTCTAAAGGTTGTCAAGGTTTCTGCTTCAACTACATGTCTTGGTAGTTTGTTCCAGACTCCCTTAATGAAATGTACTTCCCCTTAATTTCCACTGGTGTCCTCAAGTATATGTTTCCCCCTGAAGCTGAAAGAATTCTGCTGGATCTACTTTATCAATGCCTTAGAATAGTAAGAAAATCTGGATTAAGTATCTCCACAGTCTCCTCTGCTTGAGATTGAACAGGATTAACTTTCTGAGTCTGCCAAAGTTCAACATGACATTAAAGGATAAGAAAAACAAAAAGCATAAAAACTTACAGATGAAGCGGCAAACATTTTGATGTAAAAGGAATCTCAAAATAATCGTTTTATCACATATTCTTGGTACTATTTATCTCAAGGTAAGGATACATTTTCTATTCACTTGTGTGAGTTCCCACATAAATACAGAAGTAAACCAACATGAAACCAACCACATGGCATGAACTGTATACTGTGATTTTTGTCTTAAAATCGGAAATCATAAAACAGGGGTTGAAAGGTTATTGTGAAAGAAGAAGAGCACTGAGCTTGCTGGTCTTCTTTTAAAATGACTGAATCCTCGTAATATTGGTGTTTGTTGTTCAAAAATTATATTTATAAGCTATTTTGCAGTGTGTGTGTAATTGCAAGATGCTGATCAATATGCATTAACTGTCCTGGCTTGCAAAATGGACGTGTTCGATAAGTTCTAAAGCTTTTGTTTTCCAAAGTCTTTATAGAAAACGCTTAATCTTAAAACAAAATTTCGCAAGACATATGCATATATGTTTGCAAAAAAATAACTTCAACTTAAGAAATACCAAGCTTATCCTTGAAGTCCTAGGATGTACCTGGTTATTGTTCTTTGGGCAGCTTCAAGTGCTACTATGTATTTTTTATAGCGTGGTGACCAGATGCATTATATAGTCTAAGCAAACTGTCCTTCGATATATATTCAATAGTTTAAAAATTTATTTGCCTTTTTAAAAGCCTCTGCTCTTTGTTTAGATGCTGAAAATGCTTTGCCAGCATAAACCCCTAAATCCATTTCAGGGGTTGCTGCCTGTAGGACATTGTCTCCCATCTTGTATTTATTATTGATGTTCCTATTGCCCTCTTAGAGAAATAGATAGAACTTTATTTGTCCCCAAGGGGAAATTTGGCTTTTTCCAAAAAAGTTCATAAATACATAGATAAATACATAAATAAACACACACACATACACAATGGTCTGAACACACACCAGAATGACTAAAAGCAAGAAAATTCAAAAAGAAAGAAAACTTCTGACACAGTCACAGCGAGCCATTATGTATTGCTTTTGGTATAAAGGAGCCTCCGTAGTGTTTCTTGACACACTTCTCCTGAATGATTCATTGGCTGAAAGTCCTCCGTGTTAGTGTGTCAGAGAGAGGATGTGCAGCATTGTTCATCATGACACTCAGTTTTGTTTTAACTCTCTCCATTATTATGACCTCCAGGTTGTCCAGACTGTGCCCCATAACATGTAGCACTTTGCACTTTTCTACATTATACTTCCAACATTCACTTATGATTATCTGATCTCAGTTCCTATCTGATCAAGTGATTCACATGCATTTTGATTTTTATTGACATTATTTTTAGCCCATACATTTTGCATAATGTGAAGCTAAAATTGAGGGAAAAAAAAGAAAAAACTTCAAATCTGGTCTTCAGTGATCCTTACTTTTACGTTTAAGTCTGACACTATAATTCTGGGAGTAGTGTGAGTTTGTTGTTTAATTTTAACTTTCTATAAAAAAGTAATAAAATAATAAAAGTGTACTTAAACTTTTACAGAGATTGCAATGCTCATTTTAAGTCAAGTAATTCACCAATAAACCATTACATACAAATAAAAAGTCATAAATATATTAATCAGTAGACCCCAAACACAGAGCAGATTTATTATCACATTCCCGTGAAGGAACCTGTCTTTAGAAATCACAGGTCAGCTTGCACTTCAGACAAAATTGGATTTATTCTAGTGTTTGTGTGCTTGCTGCATGGCTTTCTGTGCCCTGGCCTCTTATTGGGGGCCACTGAGAAATTTAATAATGGGTTTAGTGTATAAGTCTCTGAGGAGGACCCTAGACTTTAATCTTTGGACTTGTAATGTTTACTTTTTTGATCTTCTGATATTAAAGCGATTATTCTGTTCAGGCAGTATGAAGATTTTAGAAGGCATGTTTAGTGGCCTCCATTTATAATGCATGCTGTTACCATGCAATGATCATGTTTCTGTTCTGAATTACACCTTAGCTGATACTGGCAGCATTATGTTTGTTCTTAGCTTTCCAGTGGTGCCAAATTCACATTCTAGAGGTCTGCTATGCCTGCAGGTTTTCATTCCAGCATCTTTCTTAACATTTTACTGCTACGTATGAAGCATATTTCTTTTGTCTTACTTTTGATTAGCATGCTTTTTAAGATTCATAGCCCTTAACTATTTATTTTTTCTTAACTAGTAGAAAAAACAATAATGGAATGTAAATACGGACAAAAGATGACCAGCTAATTTAAGAGTATCAAACCTTCCCGCAGGGCCTCTATTGTTGCTCCAAAGGAATCACCAGTTAGATGTTATTCCTATCTGTTAATAAATCCCATTGTTTAATTTTACGGCTTCTTAGTGCTTTTATCCTGCCACACAAGGCATTTCCAAAACTGTTTTTCTTTTTATCTGAGAGCACCATCACCATGTTTTTTGGACCAGAGCAAATCGGTATTTTTTTAGACCTTAATTTTGTTTTCCCCAAATAGTTTACTGAAAAAGATACTGCATGATAGGCAAATTGGTGCAAATGGCATCAAGTTAGTTTGTTGCTGGCTGGCTCACAATGATATTGAAGTTTATGAGTTTTAAAAAGCATGTCACTTAAAATGAACACTAAAGAAGTAAGTTTCATTAGAAAAAGTATTTTTTTATTAATTATCAAAGAGCAAGAGTAAAAATATGCAGCCACTGCACCACTCAAGGATCTGAGTTTGACACCTGTTCTCAGAATCAAGATAATCATTCCACAACAACATAGAGTAGCATCCAGGATATTAAAACTGAACGACTGTGGAAAATGAAAAACAAATACATAATACAAGCAGCAGGAGCCATTTTTTGTTTATTCATCTTTTTAAAGGGGCTTATACTTTTAAAGGAACATTTATCAGACATTCCTTAGAAATTATTTTATTGAGAAGAAACAAAGAAGACTTCATTTGTTTATCTGTTTTCTGAACCTACTTTCTGGCACCAATATGGTGAGCCTATTATGGTAACAAGGTGCATAGGCCACACTCGAGCACACACCCAAATGGCATGTTTCTATTTTGAATCACAGATAAATAATAAGAACAGATAAACAGAACATGTGAGTGCCGTGCAATGTGTAATATATGTACCACATAGTGCTTGAGTTGTGGCTTAGCATTCAGGTGCTTTAAAGTAGTAGCACTCTGTCTTCTTCTTCTCCTTCTTTCGGCTGCTCTCATTAGGGGTCACCACAGCGCATCATCTTTTTCCATATGTTCCTGTCCTCTGCATCTTGCTCCGTTACACCCACCACCTTCATGTCCCTTCTCACCACATCCTTAAATCTTCTCTTAGGCCCTTCCTTTTTTCCTCTTTCCTGGCAGCTCTATCCTTAACATCCTTCTCACAATACACCCAGCATCTCTCCTGTGCACATATCCAAACCAGCGCAATCTTGCCTCTGTGGTTTTAGCTCCCAACCGTCCAACCTGATCTGACTCTCTAATGTACTTGTTCCTAATTTTGTCCATTCTTGTCACACCCAAAGCAATTCTTAACACATTTAACTCTGCCACCTCCAGCTCTGCGTCCTGGTTTTTGGTCAGTGCCACCTTCTTCAACCCATATAACACAGCTGGTTTCACTACTGTCTTGTAGATTTCCCTTTCACTCTTGCTGGCACCCATCTGTCATAAATTACTCCTGACTTCTCTACCCACTCCACCCTGCCTGCACTCCCTTCTTCACTGCTTTTCCACAATCCCCGTTATTCTGTACTGTTAATCCCAGGTATTTAAACTCATCTGCCTTCTACAACTCCAGCCCCTGAATCCTCACCATTCCACTGACCTCCCTCTCATTTCCACACATGTATTCTGTCTTGTTCCTACTGACCTTCATTCCTCTCCTCTCTAGAGCATATCTCCACCTCTCCAGGGTCTTCTCAACCTGCTACCTACTATCGCTACAGATCACAATGTCATCAGTAAACATCATAATCCAAAGGGACTCCTGTCTAATCTCATCTGTCAACCTGTCCATCACCATTGCAAATAAGAAATGGCTCAGAGCTGATCCCTGATGTAATCCCACCTCCACTTTGAATGCATCCGTCACTCCTACCACAGACCTCACCACTGACACACTTCCCTCGTACATATCCTGTACAACTCTTACGTACTTCTATGCCACTCCCGACTTCCTCATACAATACCACAAATCCTCTCGAAGCACCCTGTCATATGCTTTCTCCAGGTCCACAAAGATGCAATGCAACTCCTTCTGGCCTTCTCTATACTTCTCCATCAACACTCTCTGAGCAAAAATCGCATCTGTTGTGCTCTTTGTTGGCATGAAGCCATACTGCTGCTCACTAATCATCACCTCCCTTCTTAACCTAGCTTCCACTTCTCTTTCCCATAACTTCATGCTGTGGCTCATCAATTTTATTCTCCTGTAGTTACTACAGCTCTGCACATCTCTCTTATTCTTAAAAATCGGTACCAGTACACTTCTTCTCCACTCCTCAGACATCCTTTCACTTTCCAAGATTCCATTAAACAATCTGGTTAAAAACTCCACTGCCATCTCTCCTAAATGTCTCCATGATTCCACAGGTATGTCATCTGGACCAATGGCCTTTACATTCTTCATCCTCTTCATAGCCATCCTTACTTTCTCCTTGCTAATCCATTACATTTCTTGATTCACTATCTTCACATCATCCAACCTTCTCTCTGTCCCATTCTTTTCATTCATCAGCCTCTTGAAGTGCTCTTTCCATCTTTCAACACACCCTCCTTGCTTGTGAGTATGTTTATCCTTTATGACCCTAACCTGCTGCATATCTTTCCCAGCTTGGACAGTCTGTCTAGCCAATCGGTACAGGTCCTTTTCTCCCTCCTTATTGTCCAACCTTTCATACAACTCATCATACAACAACAACAACAACAACATTTATTTATATAGCATATTTTCATACAAAAAGTAGCTCAAAGTGCTTTAAATAATGAAGAATAGAAAAATAAAAGACACAGTAAGAAAATAAAATAAGTCAACATTAATTAACATAAAATAAGATTAAGGTCCAATGGCCAGGGTGGACAGAAAAAACAAAAAAAAAACTCCAGACGGCTGGAGAAAAAAATAAAATCTGTAGGGATTCCAGACCATGAGACCACCCAGTCCCCTCTGGGCATTCTACCTAACATAAATGAAACAGTCCACTTTGGATTTAGGGTTCTCACGGAAGGACTTGATGATGATGGTCACGTAGACTTCTGGCTTTTGATCCATCCATAATTGTTGGAACATCTTGATGCTTTGAGTATGTGGTGGTGGCGCAGAAAAAGCCTGAAAAAGAAACAGAAGAGAGAGTAGGGGTCAGTACGGATTTTAGAGCCACCATGAATAGTTATTATGATGAATTGAACATATATGAGTGTGAAGAAATAACGTAACACAAAGTGAACTTTTGGGGTTTCCACCCTGGTTTACTAGAACTTAAACAGAGTACCGTCTCCACAATACAAAGTAAATGGTCACACCGGACAACATTACAGAAAAATAGGGGAACATTTATACAGAGGGACAGGAAATTGAATCAGGGTTGTTGGGAGAAATCAGATGCAGGTGGGGATACCGACGTCATCATCTTGGGACTGGAGGGACGACAGGAACCCGGAAGTATGGCTTCTTTTTGTTTACCCCGGGCTCTCTTATGGCAGCGCGCTCTCGTTCTGGCTGATGAGATAAGAAGAGAAAGGTTAGTGCGCCACCTCTGTCCCTCGGCATGGGTTGTCGCGATGTGGTCCGAGTCCTTAAACTGCTCCCCATGCGCTTGTGCGTGACAAGAGTATCAGGATTAAGTTAAAGTGAAGTTATAAAAAGGCCATGTTAAAATAATGTGTTTTCAGCAGTGTTTTAAAGTGCTCCACTGTATTAGCCTGGCGAATTCCTATTGGCAGGCTATTCCAGATTTTAGGTGCATAGCAGCAGAAGGCCACCTCACCACTTCTTTTAAGTTTTGCTCTTGGAATTCTAAGGAGATACTCATTTGAGGATCTAAGGTTACGATTTGGAATATAAGGTGTCAGACATTCCGATATATAAGATGGGGCGAGATTATTTAAGGCTTTATAAACCATAAGCAGATTTTTAAAGTCAATCCTGAATGACACAGGTAACCAGTGTAGTGACATTGGAGAGATGTGCTCGGATTTTCTTTTCCTAGTTAGGATTCTAGCAGCTGCATTCTGCACTAGTTGCAAATGATTTTTTTTTTTTTGGGTAGTCCTGAGAGGAGTGCGTTACAGTAATCTAGTCGACTGAAAACAAACGCGTGAACTAATTTCTCAGCATCTTACAGTGATATAAGAGGTCTAGCTTTAGCTATGTTTCTTAAGTGAAAAAATGCTGTCCTAGTGATCTGATTAATATGTGATTTAAAATTCAGATTGCAGTCAACAATTACCCCTAAGCTTTTTACCTCCGTCTTGACTTTTAATCCTAATGTATCCAGTTTATTTCTAATAGCCTCATTGTATCCATTATTGCCAATCACTAAGATTTCAGTTTTCTCTTTATTTAACTTGAGAAAGTTACTATTCATCCATTCTGAGATACAAGTCAGACATTGTGTTAGTGAATCAAGAGAATCGGGGTCATCAGGTGCTATTGATAAATACAGCTGTGTGTCATCAGCATAGCTGTGGTAGCTCACGTTGTGCCCTGAGATAATCTGACCTAATGGAAGCATGTAGATTGAGAATAACAGCGGACCCAGGATAGAGCCTTGTGGAACACCATATAGGATATCATGTGTCTTTGAGTTGTGATTACCACAACTAACAAAGAATTTTCTCCCTGTCAGGTAGGATTCAAACCAATTTAAGACACTGCCAGAGAGGCCCACCCATTGACTAAGGCGATTTCTAAGAATATTATGATCAATGGTGTCAAATGCAGCACTCAGATCTAAGAGGATGAGAACAGATAAATGGCCTCTGTCTGCATTCACCCGCAAATCATTTATTACTTTAACAAGTGCAGTTTCTGTGCTATGATTTGTTCTAAAACCTGACTGAAATTTATCAAGAATAACATGTTTATTTAGGTGGTCATTTAACTGCATAATGACTGCCTTCTCCAGAACTTTACTTAAGAAAGTCAGGTTAGAGATGTGTCTAAAATTTTCAAGAGCCGAGGGGTCAAGTTTATGTTTCTTAAGTAGGGGTTTAACTACAGCAGTCTTAAGACAGTCTGGGAAAACCCCCGTATCTAATGATGAATTTACTATGTCAAGAACATTATCAATTAGCATGCCCGATACTTCTTTGAACTAATTTGTTGGTATCGGGTCAAGGACGCAGGTGGAGGGTTTTAATTGAGATATTATTTTTTGTAAATCAGGTAAATCTATCCTAGTGAAAGAGTTTAATTTGTTTATAGCAGAATACTGGGGTTTAGGAGGATCCTTAGTGTTGGGGAGATATACTATGTTATTTCTAATATTATTAATTTTTTGATTGAAAAATACAGCGATAGCCTCACAGGTTTTACTGGAAGTACTTAGGAGACATTTCTTTGTGTTCCCTGGGTTTAGCTGACAATCTATCGTAGAGAATAAGACTCTGGGATTACTAGCATTGTTATTTATAATCTTAGAGAAATAGCAGCGCCTCTCAAGACAGACAGTGTTATTGTATTCTGTTATTTTAACTTTTAATATTTCATAGTGGATAGTTAGTTTAGTCTTCCTCCATTTACGCTCAGCTCTGCGGCATGTTCTCTTTAAATCCGACACTCTTTGGGTCTTCCATGGTATAATAATGCTAGAAGATATTTTAACTGTCTTTTCAGGTGCAACTATGTCAACAGCAGCTCTCACTTTAGAATTAAAGTTTTCCACCTTACTATTTACATTATCCTCGCTATTAAAGTTGGCACTATAAACGGACTGATTGCTTAGAATGTTTGTAAGTTTTAAAGCTGCTGCTGAGTCAAAGAAGCGTTTTTTAACAATATGCTTCTCATGGGTGTTTTTTATCATTATTTCTATATTAAAAAGTAGAACAAAATGGTCTGATAGACCAATATCAATGACCTGCTTTATATCAACTTTAAGTCCTTTAGTAATCACTAAGTCTAACATATGACCTGCTTTATGTGTAGGCTGATTAGGCTGATACGCCTTTTCTTTACCATTCGCCACCTCTCTCTTCACCTTGCACCTTATCTCCCTGTACTCGTGTCTGTTTTCTTCATCTCTCTGACTATCCCACTACTTCTTTGCTATCCTCTTCCTCTGTATACTCTTCTGTATTTCCTGTCACGCTTGGATCACAGATTTGCACAGAGACACAGGTGGTTGTAGAAAACAGGAATTTTACTCAAACACTGCAAACAAACATTTGTTTCTTTTTTCAAAAGCTTAAATGTGCTCCATGACAAGTCAGAGATGACAGTTCCGCTAGGAGCAGAGAATGTCAGAGAGAGAGGGAAAGAGAGATAAAAGCAAACAATCAATTCCAAAACTGACAGGCGCTGCACAAGGCTTTTAAGTTAGCGGAGTATCGCGCGAGGCTTGTGTTACGCGTTATAGCGCAAGTGAGAAGGTAAGGAGCAATGTGAGGGTAGTATGTGTTTCAGGGATTGGGGTTTTCCCAGGGGCATCTGTATCTTCTTGGGGTGCGATCAGCCCTTCAACTCACATTCCCCATTCCACCACCACGTTTCCTTTTCCTCTTTCCTCTGTCCAGATGTCACACCAAGCACCCTTCTTGTTGTCACCCTTACTACTTCTGCTGTAGTTGCCCAGCTGTCTGGTAACTCTTCATTGCCACCCAGTGCCTGTCTTATCTCCTCCCTAAACTCAACCTTGAAGTCTTCCTTTTTCAGCTTCCACTATTTGATCTTTGGCTCTGCCCTCATACTTCTCCACTTCTTGATCTCCAACATCATCCTACAGACCAGCATCCTATACTGTCTAACTACACTTTCCCCTCCCACCACTTTGCAGTCTTTAATCTCCTTCAGAGTGACTCTTCTGCATAGGATATAATCTACCTGTATACATCTTCCCCCACTCTTGTATGACACTCTATGTTCCTCCCTCTTCTTAAAATACGTATTTACCACAGCCAGTCAGTCATTTCCCAACCCACAATATCCGACGGGGGTCTGCTAGAGCCAATCCCACCCAGCGCAGGATGCAAGGCAGGAATCCCACCGCAGGGCACACACACACACACACACACACACACACCAAGCACACACTAGGGAAAATTTAGGACCACCAATGCACCTAACCTGCATGTCTTTGGACCGTGGGAGGAAACCCATCAAACACGGGGAGAACATGCAAACTCCACGCACTGAGGACCCGGGAAGCAAATCCAGGTTTCCTTACTGCGAGGCAGCAGCGCTACCACTGCACCACTGTGCTGCCACCACAGCCATGCACATCCTTTTTGCAAAATCCACTATCATCTCACCTTCTTCAATCCTCTCCTTGACACCATACTACCCATCACCTCCTCGTCTCCTCTGTTCCCCTCGCCCACATGTCCATTGAAATCCGCTTCAATCACCACTTTCTGTTCCTTGGGTACACTGTCCATCACTTCATCCAACTCACTCCAGAAATCTTTCTCATTCATCACACACCCAATTTGTGAGGCACATGCACTAACAACATTCATCATCACCCCTTCAATTTCCAGCTTCATAATCATTACTCTGTCTAACACTGTTTTCACCTCTAAAACATTTTTGATATACTGTTTCTTCAGAATATCCCCTACCCCATTTTTTCTCTCATCCATACCATGATAGAACAATTTGAATCCATCTCCGATCCACCTGGCCTTACTCCCCTTCCATTTAGTCTCTTGCACGCACAATATATCAACCTTCCTTCTTTCCATCATATTAGCTAACTCTCTCCCCTTACCAGTCGTACTGCCAGCATTCAAAGTTCCTACCTTCAGCTCCACTCTCTTTACCTTCCTCCAATCCTCTTTCCTCTGAACAAGTCTACCCCCTCTTTTTCTCCTTATTTGATCAACAGTATCCCAATTTCCGCCAGCAACCTATTGGCTAAAAGTACTGGTGGTGGTCGTTGTTAACCTGGGACTCAACTGATCCAGTATGGAAATCTGTATTGTTGTCCGCATGTTGATCTGGCAAAATTTTACACAGGATCCCCTTCCTGATGTAAATCTCCCCATTTATCCGGACTTGGGACTGGCACGAAGAAACACACTTGTTTGTTCCTCCCCCGTGGCTAGGTTGAATCTTGAAAATGAGCCAAAACAAGTGCAGACAGAAAGGACCATACACTGCAGGGTTGAGGGTGACAGAGGAGAAGAGCCGTAATCCATAATATGAATAGAGGAGGTTGGGCATATAGGAAGTAAGAGATAACATTCATAATCTGACTCTGCTGAAAGGACTGGAAAGCACTGAGTATGCAGGCAAAGTGAGTGAGAGAAAGTCTAAGCAGCTTTGAAAAGACCTAAAGAAGAGAGTTAAGTGTGTGTGAGAGGCCATAAAAGGTCACATAGTATTGAAGCCAGTGCTATGCCAAAAGGTACTCTAGCAATTACAGCCCAAAATGAAGTATGTCAGTACTAAAGGAAGTTTGTAAAATACTAAACTTATTTCAGTTAGATGTGCAGCATATTTTATGAAGTAATTGAAAAAAAAATCAGATAAAAGTGATGCCCTAATTTATATAGTTTAGATTGTTGAAAACTGATTTTTCTTAGTTTTATTGTAGTGGAGAAGCACAATTGCCGTTGCTTACAAGATACTTCTGTTTTTCTTTAACTTGCAGCATTCTAGCAGAAGCTAAGAACCTATCTTTCAATGCCACTGCAGCTTTCAAAGCTTACAGCAACATTAAAGCTTTTATTGATGAAGCAGAAAAGGTTGCCAAGCAAGCGAAGGCCCACGCATCTGAAGCTGTGCAACTGGTAGGAGCAGTCATCTCTTTTAAAGCACTTCAAAATGAGTTTTTCTATTTTTTTTATCTAAAAGAAATAGGTTTGATATTTGCATTACCCCGTTGTACTGAATGTTAGTTTTTAAAAATCACAGCCTTCTTTCTTTTTATTGAATTTCCTCAAGCAAAGGAATCCTGGAAAGATGAAACACCTTTTTTCCCATATTGTTCAGAAATATTAAACGTCTTTGGGGAATGTTAAACTGCTAGCTGCCAGCTATATTTAAATAACATTCATTCCATTTTCTCTTACCTTCACACAGTATTTATGAAAATGAATTTATGTGTTTGAAGTAGCAAAAATACAAAAATGTATATATATACAATCTAAGACTTGAGCTTGCCAGAAGGTGCAACATACACAAGCCCCTGTGTTGTGACCATCTGGACTCTTCTGTTAAGTCTTGATGGAACACTTTAAAGAAAAGCAAGTGGCAGACATGTCTAGGAGGTAACCAAAGAGAAGTCAAACATTGGCATGGTAAAAATATAAAAAGTCAAGAGACATTCCTCAGGACAGAAGGAGTTAAAAACAGAACATTTACACAAGTTTTGGGGAATTTTCACAAAGTCTTTCCTTTACTTTTTCAAGAAAACATTTGGATGCTGTTTAATAAAAATGACCTTTTGATCTTTTTTATAACAATGTCAGAATGAGTCATGGTTCACACAAGACACATACAGTGCCTATAAAAATTATACAACCTTGGGAAGTTTTTACATTTTGTTGTTATGCAACATTGAATTATAGTGAGTATAATTTGGCTCTTTTGATACAGATCAACAGAAAATAAAAAAAATGTCTTTAATGTAAAATGAAACTAAATACATGCAAAGTGGTACAAATTAATAACAAATATAAAACACAAAATATTTGATTGCGTAAATATTGACGTCCCCCCCCCCCCCCCAAGTCAGTATTTAGCAGATGCACCTTTGGCAGACATGACAGTCTGTGCACAGATCTCTGTCAGCTTTGCACATCTGGTCACTCCAGGTTTTCATTATTCTGCTTTGTTAAACTGCTCAAGCTCTGTTATGTTGCATGGAGATCAGGAGTGAACAGCCCTAGACACAAATTCCCAACTATTTGAGATCTTGACCCTGCCCTGGTCACTCCAGGACATTGACATTATTGTTTTTAAGCCATCCCTGTGTAGCTTTGGTTTTATGCTTAGGGTCGTTGTCTTGCCAGAAAATAAATATTGTATACACAGGATTTTGAAGACCAAATCAGGTTTTTATCCATGATTTCCCTTTATTTTGTTGCATTCATTTTACCCTTGATCCTGACGAATCCTTCATGGCTTGATGCAGGGAATCATCCATAAGGCATGATGCTGCCAACACTATGTATCACAGGAGTTTTTTTATAATGTGCCAAACATGGCATTTACAGTAGTTGGCTAAAAAGCTCAATTTTGGTCTCATCAGACTGTAGAACCTTCTTCCAGCTAACTTCCATGTCTCCCATGTGCCTTTTGGCAAACTTTAGCTAATATGTGATGCGCATTTTTTTTAACAGTCTAACAGTTGTTTTTTCTTTGCCAATCTCCCATACAGCTATGACTGGTGATACATCCAGGTGATATCTGTTATATGCACTGTCTCTCCCATCATGGTCACAGTAGCTTGTAACTTTTTCTTCAGAGATATCATTGGTCTCTTGGTGGCCTTCCTCACTAATCTTCTTCTTGCACAATCACATACCTCTGCTCCGAGAAGATATACTGCTATGACATACTGTTTCCATTTTTTAATAATTGATTTGACTGGACTCTGAAGAAAATTCAGTGACATGGATATTTTCTTGTTTCCATCTTCTGGCTTGTGCTTTTCAATCACCTTTTCTTGGAGTTGCTTGGAGTGTTCTTTTATTTTCATTGTGTAGGTTAGGCCATGATACTGACTCACCACAAGTTGGAGCTTCCAAATACAGGTCCATTTACACTACAATTAATTGAAAGTACAGAAATGTCATCTCCATTGATCTAGGACTTCTAAAACAAATGTGCTGTTCCAGTGATGATTTAGGTGTGTCATATTAAAGGGGTGGAAAACCTATGCAGTCAATTATTTTGTGTTTTATAATTGTAATTAATTTAGATTATGTTGCAGTGGTCTGTTTTCACTTTCACATTAAGGAATCTTTTTCTGTTGATCATTGTCAACAAAGCCAAATTAAATCCACTGTGATTCAATGCCATATACTGATAAAATATAAAAGCTTTCAAGGTGATGAACAGTGCTTTTTTTATAGGCACTATATTACGTGTCCAGCAACCAGATAGCAGGATAGTGACCAGATACATAAAATTGATAAAGAAATGGTAGCACCTAGGAAAAAAAATCATCTTATAAAATAGCAATAAAATGATGTCCTTGAATAAGAAAAGAAAGATCTTCAGCATTTTGTAAAACATTTCACCTTGTTTAGTTTTATATATACTGTATTGTGACCTTCAGGGGATGCCTAACCAACAACAATAACAATGACAACAACATTTGTTTATATAGAACATTTTCATACAAACAATTTTGCTGAAAATGCTTTACAAGATGTCAAAGAGAAAGTTACAAGAAAGGAGAAACAAATAAGATTAGGCAGAGATATTAAAGTAACAAAGAAAAAACAAATCTATATGAGTTATGGCCTCACATAACAGAAGCACTTCTGGGTCATATGGAAGCCTCCTAAATAAGGGAGGTATATGCCCAATAGCACCCCTGGTGTTACCCAAGTACCTCGACAGGGTTGCTCTTCAAGACTCCAAGGCCAAGGCCACCTTGAGGGTATCCAGACTGGGGCCAAACCAGAGGAGCATAATTGGGGATGAACTGTTTAGAATTCTCCAGTCCATCCATTATTCTTTTAGCCTGACATGGATAGGAATCAATAACCATAGAGGCCAGGAAGCACCTCCTCTTATTTTGTCCTTCTGTTACCGTATCCTAGGCAGACAAGAATTAACCTTTCATCCCAAATGGGATGCCAGTTCATTCACTATGGCACCTACTACTGTATATTTATATACTAGCCGTGTAAGCCTGTGCTGTAAAAAGCCTGGGGTCCTAGAAACTATTGAAATCGTCAGAAAATAAAGTGAAATGTAGAGATGTCAGGTAATTGAAAGGAACTACTCTGGGCATCTCCTAGGAGGATTCATTTTGCCGACATGCTTGCATTGGTTGTGCATTAGTGGTGGGAAGAAAAGTAAAAGGGATATCAGTTTGTGGATCTTAGCGGCTCAGTCTTTCTTCTGAGGTTTCATTTTGCCGATGTGCTGGCCCCACATGTGTTATTGCAGCTAAGTGAGTTTTCTGTTTTCTCGGAGTCGGAGCTCTTACCTCAACTCCACCTGTCACTTCCGGGCCAGAGATATATATATATATATATATATATATATATATATATATATATATATA
>JANRMT010062791.1:115920068-115932890 GCA_026402145.1 Polypterus bichir lapradei
ATATATATATATATATATATATATATATATATATATATATATATATAGTAAAAGACACTATATAGGCGCCCAACCCAACACAGAGTGGACAGACTGGACACGGAGGCACACGTAAAAATAGAACAAAGATTTATTTTTTTTCACCTGTGGGGCACATCTTCTCCATGTCCCACAAGCACAGCACAGTCCCAAAAGCACTCCAAATACCAAAATAAAGCACACCAACACAACACGCTCTTCTTTTCCACCACCACTCCTCCATCAAGCTTTGTCCTCCTTCTCCTGACTCTGGCCATTGAGTGGTGGTTGCTGGGCCCTTTTATAGTCCACCTGGAAGTGCTCCAGGTGGTTGACTGCCGAGTTCTGGCTGCACTTCCGGATGTGGTGAATATGCTGCCCATACGGGCTCAGGAGTCCCAGCTGCAGCACCCCCTGGCGGCACTTGCGGGACCCAGGGGGGCGGCCATCTAGCGTCCAGGGCTGCTCCCCCTGAACATATAACGAAGGGGCATCCCGGCTGTCCGCCACTATATATATATATATATATATATATATATATACATACATACATACATACATACATACATACGCTGATCAAAAAAATTTTGAGAAAAATTTAATCATCACAGTCCAACACCATATTAATTCAACTTCAGGGATATCAATCTGTCCATTTGGGAAGCACAAGTGATTGTGAAAGAACTTTTCCTGCATTGGTGAAAATAAAAGTCACAATACAGTAGGTGCACTGGTGAGGCAACAGCATGACAACCCCCAAAAAGGGAATGGTTTTGCAGGTTGTGTCACAGGCAATTGCTCTTCCCTTATCCTTCCTGACTTATTCTTCTCTAGTTTTGCGTTTTGTTAGTGTCCTTTTTACTACTGGTAGCATGAGGTGGTACCTGCAGCTGATTCAGGATGCACAGGTAGTCCACCTCCTCCAGGATGGCACATCATTACGTGCTGTTGCAAGAAAGTGTGCTGTGTCTCCCATGAGAACGGAAAAGATACCAGGAAATGGGCAGTTATATGAGGAGAGCTGGACAGGGCTGTAGAAGCGCAACAACTCAGCAGAAGGACTGGTATCTGCTACTTTGTGTGAGGAGGAACAGGAGGAGCACTGCCAGAGCCCTACAAAATGATCTCCAGTCCATGCTGTCAGAAACAGACTCCATGAGAGTGGCATAAGGGCCTAATGTCCTCTAGTGGAACCTCACAGGCTATCTCCGTGCAGCTCGATTGGCATTCGCTAGAGAGACCCTGACTATGGTTAGGTACCATGATGAAATTCTCAGAGCCATTGTTAGACCTTGTGCTGGTGCAGTGGGCCCTGAGTTTCCTTTGGTGCAGGACAATGCCCAGTCTCATGTGTGTGTGTGTAGGCAGATCCTGGATGACGAAGGCATTGATGCCATTCACTAGCCTACATGTTTCCCAGACCTGAACCAAATTGAGAACCTCTGGGACGTTATGTATTGGTACATCTGATGCCGCAGACTGTCCACAAGTTCATTGACCCCTGATCCAGGTCTCAGAGGAGATCGCACAGGTCACAATTCACTGTCTCATCAGGAGCATGCCCAGACATTATCGGGAGTCCACACAGGCACAAGGTTGGACATACACACCAAGTCTCATTATGAATTGCTGTGTTAGATGCAAGTTGGATCAGCCAGTGATTTCAATTTTTGACTTTGATCTTTGATGTGATGTTGGATCCATCCCTCAATGAGTTGGTGATTTTAGTTTCCATTGACTGTTTTTACATCATTTTGTTCTCAATGAATTACACAGCATTACTCAGTAAGGATTTTCCACTTGAATATTTTGTTCAATATCTGATGTGTGATTTAAATGCTTCCTTCATTTT
The DNA here is from genome assembly GCA_026402145.1 of Polypterus bichir lapradei. Taxonomy (NCBI): domain Eukaryota; kingdom Metazoa; phylum Chordata; class Cladistia; order Polypteriformes; family Polypteridae; genus Polypterus; species Polypterus bichir. The sequence continues at coordinate 115,921,939 of JANRMT010062791.1, forward strand.
TTTGAGCAGTGCATAAATAATGTATTGTGTAACTAAAGCACCTAAAAGGCAGCACAACAAATAATCACTTCTTTAAATACTGAAGGAGCAAAATTCTAAGTAAATTCTTTAGGCACTTATACCTTCATTAGAACACTTAAAGTATAGGTCTTAACATAAGACTTTAAGGAGACCTAGATTAACCTCAGATTTTGTTTGTCCCGTTGGTTGATTTTAATTATGTTGTATATTTTCATCTTTCTTATAAAAGACTATATTCATTAATTTAAGCTAGTTACTACTTTATTAACCCCCAGAGGAGAAATTCTCATAATCCTGCAGCAAACAATGAACAATAAGAGCACAAGGACATAGTGCAAAACAGAAACTATAAAGAGCCAACCAATGCACAAGTGTAAGACAAAGAGCTATACACACAAGACACTGAGTGTATAAATAATCAATAGTTTCACAGAAGAAACACTGCTCCTAGGCCAGTCTGTCTGTTGTAGCTGGATAGGTTGTGAAGATGAGCAAACTGGAGGAGGCAATATACAGTCTGATGGGAGCTCAACCAGTACCTCTTAACACACTATGGTGTAATGGGCTGGTGGCAAGAGAGTGCTACTGGAAAGCAACTCATGGAGAGGATGGGCAACATCACCCTCTTTTCTGCCACTGTTTCTAGTGAGTCCAAGGTCCCGTGATTTAGGTGGCCATGCTCATCAGTTTATTCAGGTGTCTGGCACCCCCTGAGCTACTGTTACTTCCAGGCAGACCACAGGGTGGGAGATAATGCTGGTCACTCTTGGCAGGTAGAACATCTCTAATATGTTATTTACTATTAAAGTACATCTGATTGCTTTATTGATTTTGTAATTTTATTTTATTTTTTATTTTTCAGTATAAAAGTTACAACCTTTATGTTCTCATATCCACACACAGGTGCAGACTTACTGGTAGCTTGTAGAGCACCATGCTTTTATGCCATAACCCATCTGTCAATTAATAAGTTTAACCTGCTATGTGCACATTTGTCATTTTTCAATAATGCTGAATTTTAAAACTGATCCTCTCCTGTCCTGATTTGTCATTTGAGAACAAGTACATCTGAAGAAATGTTTTAGTTATCTGATGTTAGTTTCATCTGGATTATTAAATTAATTTTATGACACATTTGTTGAATTTATGTCTTTCAGCATTTCCCTTTTTCTCCCAAAGTAACTGTCATTGTGTTAAAATAACGTCAGCCACCTGCTACTGCTTCATTCATCTGCAGGGTGCTCATTGATCTGAAATCTTCATTCTTTGCTTTGTTTGTTGTGAAGGTTTGGTCTTGTATTGCCAGTTCTAAAAATGTGTGAAACTTTATAAGTTAATAAACCTCTTGCCACCAGTGCTTATTGGATTTATTAAGAATTGCTTTCTGTGCTCCACAGGCTTCAGGTCCCATGGGCTCACTAAAGGATAATGCGAAAGCCTCTCTGCAACGAAGTTTCAGACTTTGGAATGAAGCTAAAATGCTAGATAAAATTTTAAAAGGTATTCTCATCAGGCGAATGCACAAGCTTTTGCACTTGCACAACGATAATAATCATTAAGGAGGATGAAATGTTATGTATTATTTTGCAATATATGTGTTATTTTATTATATATTTTCAACACTAATGAAGAAATAAGTCATTCAGACTATGCGGTCTGCTGAAGGAAAAGTCAAAGGGCAGGAAGAAACTTAAAGAAAAAAGATTATTGCAAATATATATCCTAATAATTGCACATAATCATAAACGTAAAGCAAAGTTTATAACCTCAAAAATGTGGTCATTTTCCAAATAGCTAAGCAGTTCATTTTGGCAACTGGCCTGTGCAAAATATTATACATATAAAATGTGTACATTTGTCTTTTTTACAACATTTAGAAATCTAAATAGTCATTGTTTTTAATACATTCGATCTTTAAAGAAGGCCTCTTTGCAATGAAATTTTAGACTTGGGAATGAAGCTAACAAAGCTAGCTCTGATTTCTAGTGAGATCTGATTTACTGATCATATCTTATAGTGTATACCATATGTCAAAGAATCCAGAAACAATACAGTATGTATTTAAAGTGTAAGTATTTTTATATCAGATTATGTAACTTTAAGTTTGTGTTACTAAATATGAATGCTATACATATAAATGGGTTACAGGAAGGATATTATGTGCTAGTTACGTCTTCAAATAAAAGGCCCTAGATCAAAGATGTCTGAAACAGAGAGGCTTCGGAATCCGTTCAGGTTACCTATCAGCATCAGCACATGTACTGTCTTATTTAGAGATGGGTCTGCATGTCTGTATTTTTCACATAACATTAAAAAACAATCCTTGTGCCTTGTATTATTTTATAACTCACTCTACACTTAAAGTGGATTCCAAACAACATATATACTGGGTGTAGTTGTCCTATAACACTATGTACCTTGTAAATTCCATTTTAAGATTGATCATTCATTTACAATGGTTTCCAAAAATTCCTCATAAGTTAAGTAGCACATTAACTTTGTAATTTATGTGCTTCCCAGCACCACTCGTTAATCACTAAGCACTTCTTAAAGTGTCAACGTCTTGCGCCAACTGTAGTGACAGACAGCGGTCACCAGATAGAGCACATTACATTTACATAACGACGGTTCACTGAGCATTTAGAATACTAAGATTTACACTTGAGAGGACATAATTTTCATGGCAAAATGCATTAACTCATTTGTATGATTATACTTTATTGATAAATTGGTAAGCAAATGTAAGTCATTTGTACTGTTTACACATTTTAAGTTGATAATATTTCTGTGTTCTATTAATTTTTTAAAGATTCCATGTTCTAATGTTGAAGCTATCCTCAATTTGACAGAGGCATTTTCTGGCCTGCAGTTGTTAATCGGCAGAAGCAGGAGAAAAGGAAAGGGAAGGACAAGAATTGATACTGTCTGTGTGTCTATATAGTAACGTTCTGATGCCCAGGCTTATTCTATTCACTGTCTTATCCCATCTTTTGTTCTTCTAGTTTTTAAAAAGGCTGATGTGTGCCTTAGTAAATAAAAACACTTTGCTATCATCAAAGTACAAGCTCTTCTTCAGAACATTGTGGTTTTATTTTGCAGTGACTTATGTCTGCCGTAAATATGCTTGTTTATCTGTAAGACCCGTCGTTTTGGGGAAACTCACTCTGTATGTGATTTTCTAGTAGCTTAGGCCAGCTCTTTATTTCTAAATCCATTCCCTTCTTTTAATTGAAAGTACTCACTCCATTTAACTTAGTCTCAAGAAGCCTATGGCAACATTTCTGCAGTTCTGAGTACAGACTATTAATACACTTTGTCAGGCAGTCACATTCCTGTTTGCCAAAACCTTGTCAGGAGCACATTCAATATCTGAGCAGTGGATGTGGATGGGCAATTAAATCTTTATTTATTATGCTAATGTAGTCATTCACTCAATTCCTAGACATTTCAGATTTCCACACTGTATTGAAAGTTTATGATGCAAGTTCAGGTATCTCAGTGCTTGCAGTGACATTCCTTGCAGTGTCAGTCTATACTGTAGCTACAGACCTTTAAGGTTTGAAATGGTGACCTCCTCCAGCTAGCATAAAATGAATCTACTGGAAGCTACTGATCAATTAGCTCCTTTTCTTCAGCAGATTTAACATCTAGTTTTTTTCATACAGCTTCTCTTCTGTGTGCATCTTGCTTTCTGTTAGTAAGACTGGACTCTCTGTGGCACCCAAGCACAAATTTAAGATAGTGTAGATATTTCTGAGTGATTTACAATGTAAGAATTCTGTGCAATCAATTAATGACTACAAGTTTGCTTTGCATTTTGATTTTGATGTCTGACTTATTGACTTTTGCTACATTTATGGTTGTGTTCTATCTCCTCATCAATCTAATAAAATAACCCTTCCTTGAACTGCAAAAGACAAAACAAGTACTAGTAGTAGTGTCATATGTACAGAGTACAGTGACTAATGTAAAGCATTTTCCACCCTTCATGACCTGTATAAAGAAGAATGTATTATATTACTTAACCTAAGATTTTCTGTTAATTTTGTTCTGTACTAATATTCTTATCCTTATATGTCTGTTATTATTTTGTGAAAAGTATGGAATATGAAACTAAGAATGTTATGTTCAAAGTGTGTAATTCACTAGTCAGACCACATCTGGAGTGCTATGTGCAATTCTAGGTGCTATTTAAAAAATGGTAATAGTAGAACTAGAACCTGAAAAGAAAGGAGCAGCCAAGAGAACCAGGAAATGAAAGGGACTGTCCTACTCTGATAAAATTAGGTAATTAAAGCTCTTTAATCTTTAGGAAAGTATTCCATCTGGAGATCTGGGTCTTCCAAAAGAAAAAAATCATCAATAAAATTGATCCAACAAAATGATTCAGTTAAATAGTATATCACGTACTTGAGTAGATGTTAGGAATTTAAAGGAGATTGTAAGAAAACATTCAGGAAATTTTTTTTTAACATGAAGGGTCATGAAAATCTGAAACAAACTCCAGAATTATGGAATTAGGAATAGGAAACCTGAATAATGGTTAAGAAGTATCTAAATGCAATATTGGCACAGCTTAGGACCATGAGTGTGATAGACAGAAAGATCTTTAAGATTTTATAAGTCATTTCTTCATATGTGTAGATGACTAACTGAAATATGAAACTTTTACTCGGCAACAAGAGCTAGGAAAACACAACAGTAGTAAGAATAGGTTAGACATTCTTTTTTTAACTCAGTTTATGTTGTATTTATTACTCCCTCACCTCATATTTCTTAGCAAACTATTTATTAATCTGCGTTATCTTACATGATGAATACAAATTGAATGCAATGTATGGTGAGTTGGATAAGACACCTCTAACACCATAATTAATACAGTACATACCATAAGTATGATGTGATAGAAATTTCTCCAGTGACCTGGGAGCAAACTGTGAGGGCAGCACTTCATGTGCTCTATCTTAGATCCATCAAACAAGAGTATCGTAGCATGGTTTGATAGACAAGATAAAATTGTGACTACAAAAAGATTTTTATTCACTTATTTGTTCTGTTTATATTGCAATTGCTACTCATGTGTAACATATTTTTTGTATGTGATTTTATTTTGCCTAGTATTTGACCATCATCTTACACTTATAAATAAAAGACGTTTTGACATTCTGGAATTTTTTTGTACAATTCAGTTTGTCTTTGTTCTTTCTTTGATTTTCTATGCATCTTTGGGAATTTTACCTTTGCCTATATTGTGCTTGATTTTCCAGAAAATGGGGATAATCTGAATAGCATGCAGACAAGAGTGAAAGCTGCAAAACAAAAGCACAGCGATTTGCTAAAACATCTGAACGAAGCCTTGGGGAAGCTACATGCAATGACTAATGGTAAGTATTAAAAAGGTATTAATACTCCAGTGTACTATATGCCTGAACTAGATATAAAATAAATGAGTTGTATTTAACATTTCACTTAAACAGTTGAACCATGGTATATCATTTATAATTTCTGAGTGTTTAAGTTAGTATTGGATAAATAGGAAGACCTGACAGTGACAGTTTAATTTTACAGAGTCAGACTTCTGATACATTTTAAAAAGCTAGTGAAAGTTTATGTCCTGTTGTTGTTTTTCTTAATTTCTCAAATGAAGACAATATCTTCTGTGTTGTAGATTCCCTGCACCAGTATAAACTCCAAACAAAGGGATGAAGTGAGCTACAACTAAGTAAAGCAATATATAAGCTACTAAAGAATAGGCAACAAAGAAACTAACACACTAGGAAACAATAAAGCATTCACTCAAGCAAAAGCAACATTAATTATAAATACAAGATGGGCAACTGACCAATGGGAAGCAACCTTTGAAAAGGTTTAGGGGTTTATGTTGATACAGCATTGTCCTTCTAGGCACTGTTTATAGGTTTACTATGTAAGGCATCATTGTTAGTGAGCACTTTTACCTCAAACCTTCTGTCTTTCCTAACTGAAAAAAAAATTCAAAACACAGTTTATAACACTATTAATTCTGATGTTCAAAACTGCTTCATATTTTTACAGAAGTGTTTTGGCATGTACTGTATTTATAAATTAAATGTTACAATTTTCTTGAAGATGATATGGATTTTTCTTTTTCCTCAGACATAATATGGTGTAGTCTCCTGTTCTACTTATTATTACAAGATAAGGGGGTTTATAAAGTATTCTGATTTTAATGTGCAGAAACAATTAAAATGAAAAATAGTTATTTTACATTGCAAAAACAATTGAAAATAACTCAAGCAGTGTTATTCTTAGAATATATAAAGTGCATCTGCAGTTCTGTGTCCATTTCTGGGCACCAAGGTACAATAAGACTATCAAAGTACAAGAACCTGAGCAGAAGAGAACAATTACGTGCATCCCATGACTAAAGAGCAAGTCTTACTCTGACACATACAGAAGTAAACCTTTTTATTCCTGAGCAGAAATTGCTTAATGAGGAACTACTCCTAGTCTTCACAACAATATAAAGCGTAAATAAAGTTGATCCATCTAAATTCTTTCAGCTATTGCATTAACAAGGACAATAATGGAAATTAAGGGAAAAATAATTCAAGATAAAAGCTAGGAAACATTTGTTCACACACAATGTGTTTGAATAGCTGGAATAATCAGTGAAGTCATATATTGTAGTTGACAAAGAACCCATAATAACTATTAAACAATATTTGAATAACATAATATGGAGTATAGCTCCCTTCTGTATTTGTTACAATTCTTATGCTTCCAAGATTTATAAAAGGCTCAATTTCAAGATGTAAGGCGTCATCCATGTACATTTTATCAGTGAGATCCACTTATCGTTATCTGCTTTTGTGTAACATTTCACTCCTGGAGCAGTACATACCATTAAAGAACCAGTTTCCTAGTCTTGATGTTTATGCAGAAATCCTACCTATTTGACAAACCCTAATATACTGAGCCACAGGGAACTTACCATTAAGAATACAAAGAGAAAAACTGGCTTATTAATGATTTTACTCAAATAGATATGTCAGTTACTATATTACTATATTAATAGTGTATATTAAAGAACAGTTATGCATTTTGTTTGCAACTAAATTATTGAAGTTCTCCCCACTGACAATATAAATAACATGTTTGTGAATTGAGCATTCTCAGGTGTTTTTCAATGCAACAGAAAAAAGGTCTGTCTTTTAAAAATATTTATTACTTTGTTGCTTTTTCATGTTCTTGATTTATATTTGAAAATAACATTTCCTAGCTTCTAGCTTACATGACCAAACTTAATTTATTGATTTTTAGATATGTGGTATAGGTGGATTATGGATAATGACAGGTGTCATAGAGATCAACTGTCGGATATCTGATGTGAACACTGATGGCATAAGAAGCTACAACAGGAGTGACCTAATTTTTATTGCAGGAACATATTTATTCTTAGTTCCCAGCCTGCTTTAAGTTTTATTTGAAAAAGTAATCACTTAAAACAAGAGTGTTCTCCCATAATTAGATAGCTGTGTATATACAAAAACAGTTTTTTACTAGGCCCCAAAATATACTAATAGTGTCAATTGCTCCCAGTCTTTGAGAATTCAGATAATAATGTACTTCTATAAACTTAAGAACTTTCATTTGTCAAAGCTTGTATTCAGAATCCCCTCCTCTTCCTGGAAGTAAATTCAAGTCTTGCAGGGTAAAATAAAAAAAAAAATGGTATAGGATTGTCCATACAGTACTTACATCCATCCTTAGTGATAATGCAAGAAGTCACTCAGTGGAAGATTTTGCAAAATATTACAGCTTATTATACTGTAAAAATATAGAATCAAGTACTGAACATTAACATATGTAATATTTATTATGTACACAAATAAATGTATAGGGTGGTGCAGTGGTAGTGCTGCTGCTGCATCATAGTAAGTAGGGCAGGGTTCATTTTCCTGGATCCTCTCAGTGTGGAGTGTCCATGTTCATCCTGTGTCTGTGTATGTTTCCTCCCACTGTCCAAAGACATATAAGTTATGTGAACTGGTGACACTAAATTGGCCTTAATGTGTGTTTGGTGTGTAGGTGTTGGTGTGTGTGTTCACCCTGTGATGGACTGGTGCCATGTTTAGGTTTTGTTCCCACCTTGCACCCTATGTTGGCTGGGATAGAATACAGTATCCCTTGTAACCCTGGTCTGGATTAAGTCGGTTAGAAAATGACATGACAATAACTGTATAGTAGAAGGATGTGACCCACTACAACAATATTTAATTTGTAATTAAACACATTGGGTTAAATGAAATAAACAAGCTGCTTATACAGACAGGCTGACTTATTCATGCCTCTGTGCATGTCGACCTTTACAGATCTATTGTGGTGTGTGTGTTTGTATGTGCTCATTTCTTTATCTGCATCATGGAGTATGTGCTCTGGTATGGTAAACAAGCTGTTCGCTAATTTCATTAAAAAATAAATTATACATCTCAAAAAAACTTGTGCAAAAATTTTGCAAATCAATAGCCCTGGTCCCACGACTAAATGAAGCCAACTGAAAAAGTCCCAGTTAAACGGAATATTAAGCAATTTCTGTGGCGGTTATTATTGGACATAGTTCAAACAGTTTTTGAAGGAAAAGGAGATAAGTACTGGACCAAAGACAGGAGGTCTGGAGCCTGAAACAAGGCAAACAATTTATTTGAAAGATGGGGATCAATTTTTTTTGGAAGTTATTCTTATACATAGGTTTCCACAGACACATATAGACACCATGCTAAAGTCAACATTTCTTGAAGTTTTGAACATCACTGAATCAGCATTTGAAATGAATTTGATGGCAAGTTTTTGACCCCATCACTAAACCTGCATTTTGATTGAAGTAAAAATGTTGATTATAACTGTATTATTAAAATGTTTTGCATTTGCTATACTATATATAAAACCATATAAAAGTATATACAGATGTTTATTGTAATCAAAAGAAACTAGAGAGAGCAAATATGAGAAAACTCTGCAAGCACAATGCTTAAATCAAAAGACTTAGTGCAGATTATCAGACATTTGCTTTATGTTCCAGATACCAGTTCAAAACTACAGGCCGTCAAGGACAAGGCCAAGCAAGCTAACGAAACAGCCAGCGATGTGCTAGCAAGAATTAAGGATATGAACTTGAATCTTATGGGGTTGCAGAAAAATTACAGCAAACTGGAAGATGATGTGAACAGAGCCAATGCTATAATCCAGGATCCAGCTAAAAACAGTATGTGCTCTTCTCTAGTGACTAATGTGTTTTTCATTGTTAATTCTTGGTGTGAAATCATTAAGTTGTTCTGCAGACTACCAATGCGCTTAATATGATAGAATAGCATCAGGAACAAGCCCAGTAAGTTAACAGGCTGTGCTTTCTGTGTTTTATTGGCCTAGGAGCTAGAACTGACACCATATTTTTGTTAAGTGTAATCCTACAGTGCACTCATTTCATGATCCTGATCTCATCACTTTGTCGGTTGAATTTGCCAAATTATGATTTTTTAAAATGTATTTTTTGATAATACAATCTCGTCACTGAGGGTCTCAAAATATTATAATGACTTAAATGCATTTCAGAGAGATGCATTTAAATTAATTGATTTAAGGTGTAGTCAACCATGAAAACTACTGTAGGAGCAAGGAAAACAATTGGTGTTTTTTGTTCTGAAATGGAGGGTTATTACCACTTTTTCATGTTCCATTTTTGCCAATATACAAACTCAGCCTTACACTTTGTGCTTTCTTTAAATAGCCAACTTAGAAAACACTTTTACACACTTATGAATCGGAACTGCAACCTTTTTCATAGCAACAGAAGTTTTACTGTGGGTAACTTATTTCCTCCTTTAAAATTAACTGTGGCTGTTTAGAGAATAAATGGTGGCAATGGAACACTGTATTTCAGACAGTTTAATTATATATTTCTGTTAAATTAGTGTGTATTTATCTCATTTGTAAAATCAGTTTCTATTATTCCCAACTGTATTGTATAAGGCAATCTAGTTGTCATAAAACAGCATCTTAGTTTTTTAAATTTTCTTGCACTGAATATAAGGAAATAAGCATATATATTCTCTGTTTCTCTTTTTCCTTTGCTTTGTGTTTTCAACATCAACAGAAATAAGTATGTACAATGGATTTGATATCTTTAAAATGGCAACTGCTGATTTTTAAAAGCTTTGTGCATACCAATGCTTATGCATGGTGGTATCCCATATATTATTGCTGCATGAGTGATATTTGGCTATATAAAAGAAAAGGCGCCTCTTTCTTAAGAAAATATTTTTTAGTGTTGTTTGTGCTTTTACAGGATAAAGTGTCTGTTCACTTTATAAAGCATCCTTTGTGATGTCAGCTTAAAAATACTATTTTTATTCTATTCAGATTTTCCCTATACTAATATCATTCTCCCTTTCCAAGTCATGCACAGTCCAGCTTTTGTTTTGTTACCTGCTTCTGGAAACTTAGCATTACAAGAAGCACTAGCATGGTTTATCAAATGCTAATGAATAGCCTTAATGCTGAAATGCACTCTGCAGAGTAAGTCATTGTGTATGAAATGTTTCAGTTTGTTTGCTCTGTTGTTTAAATAGTTAATGCAGCGGGTGCTAAAGTTAACGATTTGGAGAAGGAAGCTGACCGCTTATTGGAAAAACTAAAACCAATTAAAGAGCTTCAAGACAACCTGAAAAAGAACATCTCCCAGATTAAAGAACTCATAAACCAAGCACGAAAGCAAGCAAACTCCGTAAGTGCCACATGGATCATCATACTGTAGATAAATGGCCTTGTTAATGTTTACATGAACCACCTTTCTTGGTTTTGTTTTATATGACAGTGGACTTTTTCGCTTTGCTATTACCATTTTTACCTTTCACACAAATGCTCTGTGTAAAATATATACATATATATATATA
>JANRMT010062791.1:115933290-116006811 GCA_026402145.1 Polypterus bichir lapradei
ATATACTGTATATATATGAATTGTCTTAGCTGTAGATCCTTCACATTATTTCTGTTGTTAAAATCCTCTCAATTTGTATCATGATTCACTTTACACAGAAACGTTTTAAATTCTGGTATTGCAACTGCCTTTGACTGATTATGAATCACATCTCTTTGTTATTTTAATTTTATTGTGCATGCAAGGAGCATCATCTGTCATTGCAGCTTTGAACAACACTTTGTTTTTTTTGTTTTTGTTTTTTTATTAATACTTTAGATTAAAGTGTCTGTTTCATCTGGAGGGGAATGCATCCGAACTTATCGACCTGAAATTAAAAAGGGTTCCTATAATACGATTGTCTTAAATGTGAAGACATTGCATCTTGATAACTTGCTCTTTTATCTTGGAAGTTCTAAATATGTAAGTTACTCTTGGAAATATCTAATTCATTGTAGAACTTGAAAAATAAATGCAGTTACAATAAATGTATTAATCAGTTTTATTAAATTATTTCATTGTACTAAATGTTTAAATTACTATCACTATAAAGCAGCAGCAATAATAAGATCATTGTGTTGTGTGGATATTTATTCAAGTTTGATTTAATTTATAGGTCTGTAAAATTATGATTATAAAAAAATTGTTTTAATTGTCACTCGTTATTTTTCATGAACACAATTAAAATGTAATTAGAATGTTTCCTTTACATCACATTAAAGTTCAAAATTTGTATTTGTATGTATTTAATATTGTTCTAAATCAATTTAATAGGAAAATATTAAGGCAATTTAATATTTTTAAACATGTTTTATAAAATACCGGTACATATTTATTGACATACAACCTTTCCAGTTTTTGTCACTTCTTAGTTTTTTTTCATTTAAAACTTCATGTGGTGGTGCGATATTTTTACAGTTCTTCAGATGCTACCCTACGAATTATCCAGCTGTAATCATTATCATACTGAAATCCCAAAATTTCCTACATATAAAGATACCGATTTGTTGTAGAAAACAAAATAGAAACTTAACATAAATGAAAACCAACAATATCTGTCTGTTAATTAATTGATGAACTATTGTGTGTTGACAAGAAGGAGATTAAAATTGTAAAAGAGAAAGTCAAAAAGTCAGACACAGTCACAGTCCTGGAGACCTCGGCCAACTAGACACCCTCCCCCTCTCCTAGGCATTCTGCAGTCTATGCTGGCCATCCAACCAGATGAGAGAATCTTTCCATTTGATGGTTCCAATGTGGCTTTTCTTTAGAAGACTTTTCCATCTCTCCAAGAACCAATAAGTCTCCTCATGAGATTTTCCTAGAGTTCTAATTCATTCTAGTACAACAAATCAATAGGTTGGGAGTATGCGCTGATAGCGTATTGCTGCACCCACGACACACCGAACCAACTTGATTGGGACCTGAGTGCAGTAGAAGATACTTTTTTAATTAAATTCTGTTTAGTTGTTTTGTTTCATGAAGCTGCAAGGTAGTCCAGTGGGAAATGTTACCAATTCACAGATCCAGCATTCCAGGTTTGAATCCTATCCCAAGATATTGCCCAAGTGAAGTTAGTACATTCACCATATTCATTCATGTCTGTATCAGTTTTCCCCTCAATATTCCTGGATCCTGAAACTGGTTCTGTGTCAGTGTTGAGTGTAGGTTTGTTCAAATATGGGCCCTACTCTGTACTGGAACTTTGTCTAGTGTTGACCCCTACCTCATTCCTGATACTGCCAAGGCAGACTTTGAATCCCATTGAACTTGAATTAAATTAAGTAGATTGGAGAATGTTATATTATTATCAGTTTTTCACACAAGTCACAACTGTTACTTAAGTTGGTCCCTGTCTTTTTTTCTAGATTGTCCTTTTTAAATTGTTTCTTAGTTATTTAATGTTGGTTTATTAATTACTTTCCCCAATTATTTGACCATTTATGTTTGTTGTTCTTTGTTATGTTATTGTCACCAATACTTAGGGACTGGACCTCTGACTAAATCACAGCCCTTAGGTACTATAACCATTAGTTACCTGTGGAGTTTTTAATTTACCTGCTACCTCAGTCACATTGCAGTGGCATTAGCTATGGCAGCTGTTGTGCTTATGCTTAGGTCTTTTAATCTTTTTGTGTTTTGGGATCTTTTGACTTTACATCTGAATTTTGGCTTTGAGAATTTCATCCTAGCAATTATTCTAGTACTGTTGTGCTTTTTCTTTCCTATTTGATGTGCTTTTCTTTGCTTTTTACTTTTTGTGCATGCCTTTTTAAATATTTCAGTGTATATTCCATATTTTGTCCTATTCACCTAATTTTTGAGTCCACTTTTTGTTACAGTAATTTTTGCACTCACCTGCATTTTTGTTTGGTACACCTGTTCAACTGTTTATTAATGCAAATATCTAATCTGCCAATCACATGGCAGCAGCTCAATGTTTTAGGCATGTAGACATTGTCAAGACGACCTGCTGAAGCTCAAACTGAGCATTAAAATAGGGAAGAAAGCTGATTTAAGGGACTTTGAACATGACATGGTTGTTGGTGCCAGATGGGCTGGTCTGAGTATTTCAAAAACTCCTGATCTACTGGGATTTTCACGCACAACCATCTCTAGGGTTTACAGAGAATGGTCCAAAAAAAGGGAAATTATCCAGTGCAGTTATGCCTTGTTGATGCCGGAGGTCTGAGGAGAATGGCTGGACTTTTTTGAGCTGTTAGAAAGGCAACAGTAGCTCATAATCATTTATTATAACCAAAGTATGCAGAACAGCATTTCTGTACGCAAAACACATTGACCCTTGAAACAGATGGGCTATAGCAGCAGGGTGCCACACTGGGTGCCACTCTTGAAAACTATAGAACTGGCAACTAGGGCTAAAGTTTGCATAGTTTCATCAAGATTGGACAACAGAAGATTGGAAAAAGTTCACCTGGTATGATGAGTCTCGATTTCTGCTGCAATATTCGGATGGTAGGGTCAGAATTTGGCGCAAACAGCATGAAAACATGGATCCACCCTGCCTTGTCAATGGTTCAGGCAGGTGGTGGTGGTGGTGTAATGGTGTTAAGGATATTTTCTTGTCACAATTTGGGCCCCTTAGTATCAGTTGGGCATTGTTTATATGCTACAGCCATCCTGAGTATTGTTGCTGATCCTGTCCATCTGTTTATGACTGCAGTGTACACATCTTCTGATGGCTACTTCCAGCAGGATAATGTGCCATGACATACTGTAAAGCTCAAAATAATTTCAAACTGGTTTTTTGAACAAGACAATGAGTTCACTGTACTCAAATGGCCCCCACAATCACCAGCTCTCGATCCAATGGAGCACCTTTGGGATGTGGTAAAATGGGAGATTCGTATTGTGGACGTGCAGCTGACAAATCTGCAGCAACTTCGTGATGCTATCGTGTCAATATGGGCCAAAACCCCTGAGGAATGTTTCCAGGATCTTATTGAACTTATGCCACAAAGAATTATAGCAGTCCTAAAGAAAAAAGGCGGTCTAACCCGGTACTAGCAAGGTGTACCTAATAAAGTGGCCAGTATATGTATAGTACAGCAACCAACCCTACATTTGATGTAAATCTATGACAGGACAATCAATTTTGAATTAAAGTATATATTGTATCAACCATCAGTTTTCTGTACACGTTTATATTCCAGTACAGAATCATAGTGAGCTGGAGCCTGTCTTGGCAACATTTGGTACAAGGCAGGAATCATTAAGGGCATATAATGTTTCTTTATTATTCTGTGCCCATTAGGTGGTAGTGTTGCCTGTTTGTTAGTAATGTTGTACGTCCCTTGGTAGCCAATAGATGTGATGTGAAAGTTCATGTGGTTTGGAGAGTGTGTGGCTTTCCCAGGAATATGCGGTTGGCAACAAACAATGCTAACCTTATAGACTATAAGACTATATAAATGCATATTACAGTTAAATGATTGGACTACAGTTCTACAGGTATACTGTGCTTGTAATTTGCCTTTGGATCATGCTGAGTATAGAAAGGTCTACATAAAATAAAAGTTTGTTAATTTCTCTGGTTTGATTAATCTAAAATATAAAGATGCATTTGCAGTTCGAATTAGCACGAAAACATAATATTTTATATGTTTAGTCTTCAGTTAACTCTTCAGATTGAGCAAATGTATATGTCAGTTTCTTTATGTCATATGCACTTTCAAATAATCCTGCCTTTGCTTTTTTATGATTTTGTTAACCATTGCAACTGTTAGAACTGCTTTCTACATATACAGACTGCTGTCAAGATCATTTTCTTTTCATAGTAATAAAAGAGCAGTTACTAACTTGTCTTGAAACCCAAACAGACATCTCTTACCAAAGAGTGGATTTTCTCATTAAAAAAAAAGTTTCACACTCTATAAAACTTTGGTAATTCTTGTCTCTTTAGAAATTGTTTAGCTGTGGTATTACAAAATGTGCTCATACTAAATATTGTGCTCAGGTAGAGTTTTTGTCAGTAAAGTCTGAAGGAAAAGTTTTAAAACAAAAACTTAGGTAGGCCTTCCAAAGTTGCAGTTTAAATTGTATTAAAATACATTTAATTTTTATCTAGTATTTGATAAATCCAAACATCCAAACTGAAATATTGGGGATACATATAGTAATGATTGAAACATCCGATCCTATGGGTGGTTAAATATTTTGTGTTTTTCCTTTTCAGACTGACTTCTTAGCCATTGAGATGCGTAAAGGAAAGGTTAACTTCCTTTGGGATGTGGGGTCTGGGGTTGGCCGTGTTGAATACCCAGACTTGACCATTAATGATGAGAACTGGTACAGAATTGAAGCATCCAGGTAGGTTCTTAAGTGTTCATTTATTGAATCAAAAATGTGGCACAAAGTCAGTGGATAAGGACTACATGCCTAACATTCAATTAAAGTTGTGATAAATTATGTGTAAGAATATTTAAACTAGATTTTTGAAAGAATTTTTAACATAAATGTTATGTGTTCAAATTCAAGTGGATCGCAAGTCTCCTCATAACATTATATTTAATGGGGGTGCCTTTGATAACAAGTCATCTCACTTTAAAAAGTCTTCTTTGAAGAGCTGAATAGTGTATTTTGGTAAATATCAAGCACAAAAAAATTATTATAGTTTAATAAATCAGACCATAAATTTTACACTTTATTCTACCCTGGAACTTAACTAAGTCATTCAGGGCAGGACCTTTTGCTTAAGTCATTGCTCTCCTGAAAAGCCTTTTGCTTATACCTTACTTTCTTTGCTGACTCAAAGTAGATTTTTTTTTTTCTCTATGATTTGTCTTTAACTTACATCAGCCACCTTCAATCCAGTTTCTCCTAAGGGAAATATCCTGATACTTGACGATGTCACCATCGTGCTTTACATCAGAGATAGTGTTGACTTAGTCATATTTTAACTGATGTTGTGTTCTCTTCAATTTTCAATTAAGATTAATGCTTTCATTCATTCTATATATTTAATCTTATCTAATATATATGGGTGATTTATGTGAGATATAAATTGAATTTTAGGTTTCAGTATACTATTTAATTAGTTTTTTTTTCCTGCCTTTAAAATAAAAAAAACCTCAGTGCCATTTCAAGCATATTAAGCTCTGGTCTTTGATGACTCTGTGGATTCCCCAAGCGGTTTCCTGGTTAGTATGAAAGGGAAGTCTTATGTGTGTAAAGCATGCTTAAGAATTAAAATAGATCTAGTAATATTCAATAAATTGAATTTACAAAAAACTTGTAACCTTCTTTAACTAACTGCTTTCCTCCTACTGTACTTTCTAGACTTCTTTCAGATAATTCCTTGTGTCATGTACCATGCGTGGCTAGTTAGGGTACTATGGAATGGCCTATTGCCACATATATTTTTTAGTGTGAATTCTTTCTTTCAGACTACTGTATTAGGAAATATGTAAGCAGAAGGAACTTTCTCAATCTGTGGCATTCTCTGTGTGTTTCCTTAATGTCTGGAAAACAAAAATACCACATTTCTGTCAAAAGAGAGGAAACCATTCAATCCAACAAGCTTGTCTGGTTGCATAATTGCTAACTTATATCATTTGGAAATTTCACTTGAACTGTGTGACTTGATAGTTTATTTCAGATTTCTACAAGTGATTCTATACAGAAATGCTTCAACATTAGTCAGTATTACTGGCCATTGGATAGCATTTTAACTTTAGAACTTAAACATTTCATGCAATGGGACTTTTTGACTGACTATGAATCTGTCCTTGATCTATGAAGTGCAGTCTGATTTCTAATTCAGTTTACCTGTTTGTTTAATATCTGGTTGTTCTGAACTTTAGCCAGAGAATCAGTGCAAATGTGAATAACTTTATAAAGGGTACTGATTTTGCTGGACGATTGTCTGAAGTTGTAGGGATCCTTTGAAATTGTGCTTGACTTTTGAGGATTTCGCAAAAATGAGCTTACAGACCCAAACTAGAAGCATGTTAGAAGCAAATAACTTGAGGTTAACAGATATACCAAACAGTGAATAGCAAATAATTAGTGAATGAAAATAGAAACAAGAGAGAAAACGAGAAATAAAGATCTTAAATGCAGTTGTTCACATAGTAATAAGACCCCATGTTATGATGTCCTGCGAGGCAAAGGAGATGAACCTTATTGAGCTGATGGTGTCATGTGAAGAATAATGTGAGGATATGTTTCAGAAGAAATGTGAAGATTTACAACTACAGCTTATTTTTTGCATAGTGCTCTTCACTGAGAGAAGGTGCAGAGTGCTGTTCTCAGTTAAAATACAAGTATAGATTATACAAATAACTAAATACAGAGATAGTACACATATTAAAGCAGATTTGTTAAACACACAAAAGAACGAGGTATAAACTGATTAAACATGAATTAATTGATGAACTATGATCTGATCGATAAATTATATAACTTGCTCTAACATAAGACTGCATAGGCAACATTTTACAGAAAGGGTTGAGCCCAGTGAAGGTCTGATACAGAGAATTACCTGCAAATCTATGTAATGTTTGCTGACAGCCATGGGTTGACTGGGAGGGAAAGACATCAATTTGAAGATTCTTTGGGGAAGTAGAAAAAGACCCGTGCTGGCTCTGAAATAGGCAGGAGGAGCTAAGGTGAAGGCCAAGAGGCGCAAGGAGGAGCGAAGAGCTAGCACTTTTGAGCATTATGGAGAGCATTATGGGTAATGGTTGATGGTCTGATGAATGCTGGGTTTCATCTGATGACATCAGTACCTGTTAAATAAAAATAGCCATTGCAATTATTAATCAGGAAGAACATCAGTTTATACCATTAGTGTGAATTTAAGATTTTATTGCAACACAAAATTATTTTTACCCCAGTATAGTTAGCTTTAAATTTGAATTTGAGGCATAAAGAAAGAATATGTAGTGTATTACCAAACAAAACTAGAACAGAACACACATGAAAACATCAGCATTTACAGTGACTGGAAAGACACTTGGGAGCAAAGCGAAGCCAGAAAACACAAGGCATATGAATACTTGAGTGAAAATGTTATAAGTGACAATGTGCCGCAACTGAGTTGCACAACACACTTTTTTCCTTTATTACAACTTATTTTGGTACAAAAGAATGAACTATTCACATGTCAGTCTGTGCACAAATTTCTATTCCTTTAATATCTGGAACTGAGGGTAGGAACTTTGAATGTTGGCAGTATCACCGGTAAGGGGAGAGAGTTGGCAGATATGATAAGAGAATGAAGGTTGATATATTGTGTGTGCAAGAGACTAAATGGAAAAGGAGTAAGGCCAGGTGGATCGGAGGTGGATTCAAATTGTTCTATCATGGTGTGGATGGGAGGAGAAATGGAGTTGGGGTTATTCTGAAGGAACAGTATGTCAAGAGTGTTTTGGAGGTGAAAAGAGTGTCAGGCAGAGTAATGATTATGAAGCTGGAAATTAGAGGTGTGATGATGAATGTTGTTAGTGCATATGCACCGCAAGTTGAGGGTGCAATGGGTGAGAAAGAAGATTTTTGAAGTGAGTTGGATGAAGTGATAGACAGTGTATCCAAGGGACAGAAAGTGATGATTGGAGCGGATTTCAATGGGCATGTTAGTGAAGGAAATAGTGAAGACGAGGAGGTGATGTGTAGGTATCGTGTCAAAGAGAGGAATGATGAAGGTCAGAGGATACTGGATTTTGCCAAAAGGATGGACATGGCTGTGCTGAATACATATTTTAAGAAGAGGGAGGAACATAGGGTTACATACAAGAGTGGAGGAAGATGCACACAGGTAGATTACATCCTATGCAGAAGAGTTGATCTGAAGGAGATTGAAGACTGCAAAGTGGTGACGGGGAAAGATGTAGTTAAGCAGCGTAGGATAGTGGTCTGTAGGATGACGTTGGAGATCAAGAAGAGGAAGAGAGTGAGCGCAGAGCCAAGGATCAAATGGTGGAAGTTGAAAAAGGAAGACTGCAAGGTTGAGTTTGGGAGGAGGTGAGACAGGCACTGGGTGGCAGTGAAGAGTTACCAGACAGCTGGGAAAATACAGCAGATGTAGTAAGAGTGACAGCAAGAAGGTTGCTTGGTGTGACATCTGGAAAGAGGAAGGAGGAAAAGGAAACCTGGTGGTGGAATGAGGAAATACAGGAGAGTATACAGAGGAAGAGGATGGCAAAGAAGAAGTGGGATAGTCAGAGAGATGCAGAAGGTAGACAAGAGTACAAGGAGATAAGGCGCAAGGTGAAGAGAGAGGTGGCGAAGGCTAAACAAAAGGCGTATGATGAGTTTATGACAGGTTAACAACTAAGGAGGGAGAAAAGGACCTGTACTTTTTGGCTAGACAGAGGGACTGAGCTGGGAAAGATGTGCAGCAGGTTAGGGTGATAAAGGATAAAGATGGAAACATACTCACAAGCGAGGAAGTATGTTGAGCAGATGGAAAGAGCACTTTGAGATGCTGATGAATAAAGAGAACGAGAGAGAGAAGAGGTTGGATGATGTGGAGATAGTGAATCAGGAAGTGCAACGGATTAGCAAGGAGGAAGTAAGGACAGCTATGAAGAGGATGAAAAATGGAAAGGCCGTTGGTCCAGATGACATACCTATTGAAGCATGGAGGTGTTTAGGAGAGATGGCAGTGGAGTTTTTAAGCAGATTGTTTAATGGAATCTTGGAAAGTGAGAGGATGCCTGAGGAGTGGAGAAGAAGTGTACTGGTGCCGATAGTTAAGAATAAGGGGGATGTGTAGGACTGCAGTAAGTACAGGGGAATAAAATTGATGAGCCACAGCATCAAGTTATGGGAAAGAATAGTGGAAGCTAGGTTAAGAAGTGAGGTGATGATTAGTGAGCAGCAGTATGGTTTCATGCCAAGAAAGAGCACCACAGATGCAATGTTTGCTCTGAGGATGTTGATGGAGAAGTTTAGAGAAGGCCAGAAGGAGTTGCATTGCGTCTTTGTGGACCTGGAGAAGGCATATGACAGGATGCCTCGAGAGGAGGTGTGGTATTGTATGAAGAAGTCGGGAGTGGCAGAGAAGTACGTAACAGTTGTGCAGGATATGTACGAGGGAAGTGTGACAGTGGTGAGGTCTGCGGTAAGAGTGACGGATGCATTCAAGTTGGAGGTGGAATTACATTAGGGACTGGCTCTGAGCCCTTTCTTATTTGCAATGGTGATGTACAGGTTTACAGACGAGATTAGACAGGAGCCCCTGTGGACTATGATGTTTGCTGATGACATTGTGATCTGTAGCGATAGTAGGGAGCAGGTTGAGGAGACCCTGGAGAGGTGGAGATATACTCTAGAAAGGAGAGGAATGAAGGTCCGTAGGAACAAGACAGAATACATGTGTGTAAATGAGAGGGAGGTCAGTGGAATGGTGAGGATGCAGGGAGTAGAGTTGGCGAAGGTGGATGAGTTTAAATACTTGGGATCAACAGTACAGAGTAATGGGGATTGTGGAAGAGAGTTGAAAAAGAGAGTGCAGGCAGGGTGGAATGGGTGGAGAAGAGTGTCAGGAGTAATTTGTGACAGACGGGTATCAGCAAGAGCGAAAGGGAAGGTCTACAGGACGGTAGTGAGACCAGCTATGTTATATGGGTTGGAGACGGTGGCACTGACTAGAATGCAGAAGACAGAGCTGGAGGTGGCAGAGTTAAAGATGCTAAGATTTGGATTGGGCATGACGAGGATGAACAGGATTAGAAATGAGTACATTAGAGGGTCAGCTCAAGTTGGACGGTTGGGAGACAAAGTCAGAGAGGCGAGATTACATTGGTTTGGACATGTGCAGAGGAGAGATGCTGAGTATATTGGGAGAAGGATGCTAAGGATAGAGCTGCCAGGGAAGAGGAAAACAGGAAGGCCTAAGCGAAGGTTTATGGATGTGGTGAGAGAGGACATGCAGGTGATGGGTGTAACAGAACAAGATGCAGATGACAGAAAGATATGAAAGAAGATGATCCGCTGTGGCAACCCCTAACGGGAGCAGCCGAAAGAAGAAGAAGATCTGTGTATGTATATGATGGGAAGTATATGCATATGTTTTGCCAGTAAACAGTACTGTACATAGTCACAGAAAACAGCACACTCCTGATGTCTCATCACAATTTGACCTTATCAACATATTTTTTTAAATGCATTATGTCTCTGCATACCCTGTATTCCTTATTTCAAATGTACCAGTAGAGAAATTAAAGAGTTTTTAAAAAGGTAATAACGACAGGACTGTGATACTGACCTCAAAGAAATATTGTAACTAAGGATGAAGTCCAATCAAATGACATTCCAGTCCACCATTTTTGAAGTCCAAGCTCAGATAGTAAGATCACTATGGCAACTAAGAAAAGTAAATGAACTATTAAAAGGAAAAGAAAAGTGCTGTTGTTGTTTTTTTAACTTAATTTTATTTGTTAACAAAGTTTTATAACAGAACACGATTTAACAAAAAAAAAAAATAATACAGCAAGTACAATGCTTTAAAAATGACCCAAAGAAAACTCATCAAAGAATTTACAATACATTTTGATCTTTCTTAAATTAACCCCCGTCAGTGTGACCTGGTTACATGTCTATTTGCCATTCTTTTAAGGCCACACCGAGCATTCCCTTCCCCCAAAATGCCCTTCTTCACACAAGTAGACCTTTACCAAGCTATTCTCTCTCAATCCCAAGCCTGACTTTTTTTTTATTTAATCAGCACCCCCCCACACACTTTAGAATCACTGCGGTGTCCCCAAATGTGGAAGAGGCCATGTGGTGGTGTCCGCTAATATGAAAGTTCTTCACTCTAGCTTCCCAGCTCTCCTAAGAAAACCCAGCCTAACTTTTCTGAACTGTACCTTTTTCATGACTTCTCTCTCTATAGGAATTCCAAGTGCCATTGGAGATTGACTCACATCCACTCCAGCAGTCTGTGGTAATGCCCTCGAGGTCCTCCTGGCCCAACTCTTTCTAACGTATGCTGTTGTTCCACAGGTTTCACTCCTAGAGCAACATATACAATGGGACAGTGTGTGTTTCTCCATACTGGTTTGCCATGTTACTCTCTCCTTGTCAGTATGAGCCTGTCACTTTTATGGTGTCACTTCCCTTTGCCCATTCCCACCTTAGTGGTGCCTTTTTTCTTGCAGCTTCTTGACAGCTAGGCACCCCTTCACAGTTTGATTTTATATATATATATATATATATATATAGTACAGGCCAAAAGTTTGGTCACACCTCCTCATTCAATGTGTTTTCTTTATTTTCATGACCATTTACAGCACTCCATCACTCTCCTTCTTGGTCAAATAGCCCTTACACAGCCTGGAGGTGTGTTTGGGGTCATTGTCCTGTTGAAAAATAAATGATCGTCCAACTAACCTGACTTCTGCACAACACAACTGCTGGTCCCAACCCCATTGATAAAGCAAGAAATTCCACTAAATAACCCTGATAAGACACACTTGTGAAGTGAAAACCATTTCAGGTGACTACCTGTTGAAGCTCATCGAGAGAATGCCAAGAGTGTGCAAAGCAGTAATCAGAGCAATGGGTGGCTATTTTGAAGAAACTAGAATATAAAACATGTTTTCAGTTATTTCACCTTTTTTTGTTAAGTACATAACTCCACATGTGTTCATTCATAGTTTTGATGCCTTTAGTCATGAAAATAAAGAAAACGCATTGAATGAGGAGGTGTGTCCAAACTTTTGGCCTGTACTGTACATATATATACAGTACATGCATAAGTGTATGTATACAGTCTTGCACATACAAAATATACATTCATTGCGTGGAATTATACTTTTATTTCATTATGATAAAAATTACATCCACTTAATTTATGCAAATAATATGACACCCTAAAAGCAAAAATAATCTGCAAATTAAGTTGCAAGTGACATACAAAAAATTTTGGTTACTGCCCCTAGGTAAAATGTTTTCTTTATTCTTTTATTTAACAAATAATGAAATATCCAACATTGAACTTCTTATTTTCCCCTCTGCTTGCCAGTTTGGGAGGAAAACATTATCCTTTATGCATTAAACCATGTGCAATTTGTATTAAGATAGACTGGCAATTCCTGTGGGAAATGGTAATATTTTCATTGGCCTAATGTAATTTGTAAATTTGTAAATAGGGAATGTAGATAATCTTTGTAATCATCTTATCACTTGTAGACTAATGAGTTGCTAAGGTCAGCAAAAACGAAAAAAACAATGTAATTGAGCAAGGTTATGAAGAAGAGGAAAATAAATCACTGTAACCTGTCAAGACTTCCTCTGCTTAGGATCTTGTGCTTGATCAGCAAAATCTTTCCCTTGGGGCTTCAAGTGCCAGAATTCTCTGTATTATAGGTGTGTTTGCACAGCAGGTTTCCCTTATAAACAATCTATTTTGCTGCTCATGCTAACCTTTTATTATTACCCAATTTAATGATTTGTCTCTTGCCCTCTATCTTTTCCACAGTCCAGAAGTGGTGATCCTGCAACAAAATACATCACACATATTCCAGACAGCGCTTTCATTTCAATTTAAAGCTTCACATATTTCTTTTCCTAACCTACATCCTTTCTAGTATCATATGTAAGGCAGGAATCAACCTGATAGAAGATGCTAGTTCATGCTAGTTCATGTTAGTCCTGGAAACGGACATACAAAGAGTCAATGTAGAGGATCTGTGTGTGTGTGTGTGTGTGAGAGAGAGAGAGACAGATGATCAAGCACTTAAATTGATTCATGAGCTTATGAGACTCACTCCTTAGCTTAAATCCAATTCTAAATACATGGCCACTGGCTACCCTTAGGAAGGATTCTGGCTTGGATTGCTTCACTGATTTTGGGAAAGTTAGTGTTGATGGTGTAACCTTTGACTTAAAAGGAGAAGGGATGTGGTACCAGTGGCCTGAAAGTGCAGGCACTGGATGCAGACAATTTGGAAGAGTGCAGTGGTGGCAGAGTAGTGGAGGAAGGAAATGGATTCAATAAGGGTTGCATCAGGGTGCAAGGGAAAAATACTGTACCATGTTTCACAATGTGTTAGGCTGCTAGCTTCAGAAATCCACAATCTTGGACGTCATGAAGCAGGCAGTGCCAGATTACAAATCCTTGTGTTTATGAGTCACATGGTGCAACATCTAGATAAAACAGAATGACAGTGTGGAGAATCTCAAAATAGTGTTAAATAAAATGAAATATGTTAAAAACAAAGCATAACATATAAAAACATGCTAATTACATTTTTTTTTACATTTATATAGTGCTTTTCTCACTACTCAAAGCACTTTACAAAGGGCCAGTACACCCACCACACATTGGCTGTTAGGGGGTGAAGGGAAGAGAGACAGTTAGTCAATTAGAGAGAGGGGATGATTAGGGGACCAGAATGACAAGGCTATGATGGTCAGTTTCGCCAGGACATCGGGATAAACCCTATTCTTTACAAATGATGCCGAGGCTTCTTCAATGACCACAGTGAGTCAGAACCTTGGTTTTATGTCTCATCCGAAGGACAGCGCCGTTTTTACAGCACGCTGTCCCCATCACTACACTGGGGCATTGGGATCCACATTCAGCCTATGGAATAAGCACACCCCTGCTGGCCTCACCAATACCTCTTCCAACAGCAGCCCATGCTTTTCCTGGTTGGTCTCCTATCCAAGTACTGAGCCAAAACATGCTTAGTTTCAGTGGATCACCTGTTCTGAAGTGCAAGTGGTGTAGCTGCTGGCTGCTGTTGTACCCAACAAACCAAAGAAAACGTTAAGCAGAATTCAGAGTAGCATTATTTCTGAAAAAAATAATATAATCAAAGGACAAATCCAGAATGAAGTGTGTACATTCTGCTCTAGCCTTAAAACAAAGGACAAACTATTTTCCATATATTAAAATTTGAGCAGTTTTTAGAGTTTGACATTCCTGTGTACATGTTCTTTACAGACTTGGAGAAGTGAATGTACCCAGGGTTATATTGTAAGAGGTGCTACATGTACAGGTATATGGTGTCTCATAGGAGCTGTCTCATGGCATTTGGCCTCTGAATTTGCAGAGACAGAGTTAAGTCTGCATAATGTTAAGGTGAATCCATTTAAAGTGCATGAAGAACTATGCCAGTGGTGTACTTTGTTTCTTCTTCTGTTACCATTTTTTCCTTGACATGATATTAGACCACAGCTGAGGACTGTAAACTGTCCAGTTTAGGGACTGAACCTCTGGTCACTGCAGATGATGTTTTTATTTTGTCCTTACACGAACATATTGAAGCAGTGCACAGTCATCATCTGTAAAAGGACCAAATTAATCTTGTCAGATTTTACCATTTTTGCTCATGAAATACTTGAAAATCATGAATTGCAATTGATGATGTTCAAGAAGATGCAACCTCTGAAGGCAGCCTCTAAGAAAGGAGTCTTGGAATTTAACAGAAGATTAATGTGAGTCAGGAGAAGTCTGTAAACAGAGAGGAGGTCAAGCAAGTAAAATAGTCACGGGGCTAACATTTGTTTATTTCCAGCAATGGAAGGTGTGAATACCAGATTAGGGTCAGAAAAGAAGAGCACGAAAAGCATAGACGTTTGTCAATATAGCAGTGTTATGAATAGCATGATATGTTACAGGGACATTGATTTTAAGGAAGGATAAGAGATATCTGAACAACAATGTGCATTTTGTAGTCTTTTTCTTATGAGGACAATCACAGACCAAAACGCTAATGTCTGTCCATCTGTCAGGTGATTACTCATGAACTACTGGGTCTAGAACCTTGATCCTGGTTTAAATTGAAAGATTATGATCAGATATATTCTGAAAATTCAAAAAATTAAGGTAGTATCAGCCTTGGAAAAGTGACCTGTGTTTGTGGGTTAATTACAGCAAAGTGATTGCTAAACCAAGTGACATGGTACTGTTGGAGATGGCTGGGGTGGCGACGCCTTCCCCAGACCATGTGGGGGCATCCGCCCTGGTTCTTTTGGGGGCCACGGGTACAAAGCTTTGAAGCTCAACCCTGTAGGGGCCCGTGGTCACCACCAGGGGGTGCCCCTATGCCTTTGGAGCCCTGGACCTCAGTACTTCCGCCACACCCGGAAGTGCTGGAGGGAAGAGGAGCAGGGACACCCGGAGTGCTTCCGGGGAAGCAGGCGGCACTTCCGCCACACTGGAGCGTGTCGGTTGAAGATTGCCGGGACACACCTGGAGCACATCCGGGTGATTATAAAAGGTGCCGCCTCCCTTCATACAAGGGCTAGAGTCGGGTGGAAGACGGACGAGGTCTTGGAGAAGGCAAGGAGGCGGCCTGAAGGAAGAAGGCATTTGTGTTGTGGCCAGGACTTTGGGGACTTGAGGGGTTGTTGTGCACTGTACAGTATGTATAATAAACATGTTGTGGGTGACATGAACGTGTCCGCCTGTCTGTGTCCGGGCTGGCTACCACAGTATAAAAAGAAGAAGAGCAGCAACATCAACTGAGCATCAAGTCAATCATAGAGGCTGATTACTTGATGAAGAACACCATAATGGCAGAAAGAAAAAGAAGAGTGGTGACATCTTCTGAGCATCAATCAAATTGCAACAGACAACTGAGTGATGAAAACTGAGAAAGAATAAAAAGACAAGACACAGAACCGCATTGACAAGCAAGAAGTAATCCTGAATATAGAGCAGCTGGGCAGCACACAAATACGGTGATTCATAGGCATGCAATGCAAAGTTACAATACAGCTTACAACTTATTTTTGTATAGTGCTTTTCACTGAGTGCAGGCACAGAGCTTTGTAAACAATTCTCAATTAAAATGCAAGTATAGATTTTACTAATTACTAAATTCAGAATTAGAGAGAGAGATTGGGAGCTGGTGCTGATAGCACATTGCTGCACCCACCATGCAAAGAACCACCTGGATTAGGACCCGAGTGCAGCACCACACAGGAACTGTGTGAGATTTTTTTATGGTGGCTGGAGTGCCAATCCTGCCACCAACCCCCAAGTTTACCCTGTGAATTGGAGGACCTGCTTGCAGGGATGGATGCAGATTAACATCATACCTGGGACGTAGCAATTGTAAGTTAAGGGCCTTGCTCAGGGGCCAAATGGAGTAGAGTCACTTCTGGTGTTTACAGGATTCAAACCGGCAACCTTCCAATTGCTGGCACAGATCCCTAGCTTCATAGCCACCTTTCCACCCATAATACATAATAATTCAGAATTAGCACACATAAAAGTACAGATTTGTTAAAACACATGGAGAACATAGTAGGGACTGATTAAACATGCATAGAAATAAACAATATCTGTTCATTAATTATTTGATGAACTATGGCCAGTTGACAACAGAGGAAACTAAAATTATTTTAAAAAAAGTCAAAAATAAAGTCTGATATAGTCACAGTCCTCGAGACTCTGCAAATAGCCACCTACACCTTCTCTTGGGCATTCTATAGTGGAGTCTGTGCTGGGCCATCCAATATGATGAGATAATCTTTCCATGCAATGATTGCAATACTTCTTTACCTGGGATGACTTTTCTATACACAGGAGAGCAACCTGGCACCAAGTGCCACATCCAGATACCTAAAAGAGAAACAGAATAGAGGAGGTTTAGTAAAGGTTTATAAATACTGCATTACTTACATTTCTGTATAAATGACTAACAAACGGAAATGCAGCATGCACACCTAATCAGCAACTCTAGTCAGGGTATGCTACACTACAGTAGTGAGTTTTCAGCCTGGATTAATAGCCATGAATGAAGAGTCATCTCTTATATTAGCAGACAGATCACTCCACAACTTTTGGGACCTGGAACTAAAATCTCAACCTCCCACTGCTGTTTTATTAATCCTTGGAGTCATAAGTAGACCGACATCTTGAAATCCAAAAGTGCGTTTTGGGTTGTAAGTATGGATAAGTTCAGATAAAAGAAAAGTGTCTTGGCCAGTTAAGGTTTTATATGTTAAGAGGATGATTTTGAAATCAGCCTTAAGTTCAGGACACACAATGCAAGAATGCTCTAAAGAAAGAAATGCATTTTGACAATTGAGGAGATTGTCAAAATACTCTGAACTTTTGAGCATTTGAAATAATTGCTTTTACATTCTTACATTAATGTTTCTTTGAAGTCTACTACTTAGCAAAGTTACATCAGTGATGTGCTAAATGTCACACTGTATTTTTTAAAGTTGAAGACAAAAGAATGTGTTGCCAAAACAGAAAAGTTTCACTTGCTCTAGATGAGCCACCAAAAGTAATAAAATACATTACGACTTCAAGAGGAACTAAGAGAATTAACTATCAAATGTAAGTTCTTACATTTGTAAACATAAGGGCAGAGGGTCGGTGGAAAACAATACACTAATAATGTTCTAGAAATTCCCAAAACCAGGCCTCAGTAATAAAAATTATGTAATTACTATTATTATTTCACAGGGTCTCATATATTTTCTGATTCTTGTAGGGTCCTTTAAGGTTTGTTTTGATCAGCACTGCTCCATGTGGAAAATTCTTATATATTCCACCCACAACGCCTTACTTACACCAATACTTGGTTAAACAAGTACAACTGAGGGTCCCCCTTGGTGAAACAAACTCACTTAGAAGTAAGAAAACATATCACACAGTGCTGCCAACCACTTAGGCGACAAACTCACAACCCTCCACAACCTACTCGTGAAGCAAGTACAGAAACCCATGGCCTACCACCAGCAACCTGGGTCGCAACTCAGTGGTTGAGAAGCACAAGCTTTGGCAACCCTTTTACAAACCAACAATGGCAAACTGCGACCCACTGGCAGTGTGATGCAAATGGTTAAGATACATTGCCTTGCATGATCTAGCGTGCATACACCAGGCAAAGATCAGTTTATGCTACTCCATACCGGTAACCCACACCATACACACAAGGCTTCAGTTGCAATGATCTGTGTTCTTTGTGACCGACATATGGCCAATCTGACATATGCCAAAATGGTCATTCCCATATGGACCTGTAAGTTGGTGCATCACTGTTCCTGGCCTTTTAAAGAAATAACTATTTAGAAAACATAAGAAGAGTCAAGGGCTCCTTATCTTTAAATTCGTTTTCATTTGCAGTTTATTTTAGGATTATAGGTCTGTATGTTTCACTAGTAAATAAATACAATATTAGGAGCTTGTTTTACCATAGCAACACATTCAAATAATAACATTTCTGTTATCTAATTTGTGAGTTTCTCACATTTGTGTATACAGAGTCACCAAAGTGAGATCATTGTACACTCTGAAATGATGCCACTGTGTGTCGGATTATGGTTTCTTGTTTTTTATGTTTTGTTTTACTTTGTGCACTTACCTCCCCCAGGTTAAGAACCACCTTTAGTGTTGAAACTAATACTGATTAATTAGTTTATCTTCTCAATTTGGGGACACTAGTTTATTATAATGGAGCAAACGGTCTGGGCTTTCTTTTTAATTATGTGTGAGTTATCTTGTGTAAATTAGTATCCCACTGAAGCCACCATAGGTGTAATACTTGGGATTCAACATTGCTGTTATCCCATGGGAGGGATACTATTGCCCTTGTATCAGCACTTGAGACCACTAGATGTAATAGGTCTAAAACTCCTCCAAAGACTTCTGCACTTTCAGACCAGTGATAGAGTGATTTTACTTTACTTTCTTGATTAAAATGAAACCATTTGGGACCCTTCATGAACCTTTTAGCTGGGGGTTGTTTAAATTTGCTTTATGGTTTTAAAAACATTGAAATATTAATTAAATAATGTTTGGCCTTTTCTGAAATGTTTAATGAGCAGATCATTTCTTTGCAGGAATGGACGCAATGGCAGTGTTTCAGTACGTGCTTTGGAAGGCCAAAAAGCAAGCATAATGCCAAGAATTTTCCATGGAGAGGCTCCTGAAGGTTACAGCATCCTAGATGTTGGTGCCAATGCTTATCTGTTTGTTGGTGGCATAACTGGCAAAGCAAAGGTATGAATAACTGCCAAATTTTGATTTCTGTAAATATAATAAATAATGCAAATATTGCAAAGTTAAGCAAAGATTATCCTAACTATGAAGATTTAACAGCATATCAACTGCTCTTACACCTTTGAACACTTAAACCAACAATTGTGGAAAGTAAAAACAAATGTGTTTTCCCTAGTAGTTTTGTAATTCAATTCACCAAAACCAAGTTAAAAGCAGAATTAGAAAATTATGTATGCCTTATTATACAATATGGTTACCACATAGTATCTGTGTCCTTTTGTTCCTCCCTCCAGAAGGACAATTCATATTTTTATTACATTTTTAGTTAATACTAGTATTTAATATGATTTACAGTTCACAATGTAAAGGCATAGCGATTAGCATTGTTGCTTTACAGTCACAGGGATTTGGGTGGGATTCTAGGTCTGATTACTGTCTTGCAGAGATTGCATATTCTTCATGTATTTGTGTAGCATTTCTCTGGTTAATTAGCTTTTCTGTCATGAATGAAAAATAAATTGTAGCGTGTGCAATTTAGATTAGTTGTTTATTGTTGCTGTGATGGACTAATGTCCTGTGCACAGGGTTCCTGTTGTAGTGATACACTGTAGCGGGGCCACATAGTTAGTGTTAAATGTCAGTTCTGAGTGCGTCTCGTTTCATTGTCCCGTTTGCTGTTTGTATGTGTATCAGTTAATGCCGTCCCCGTAAAGGAGGACGGATGATGGAAGGAGACCACAGCCGCAAACCTGGAAAACACCTGTTCTTAATTAATCAATCACAGCCGTCACATAGACTATTTAAGTAATCAGGAAGGAGAAGAGAGGAGAGGGAAGAAGGAGACCATAGGAGACCATAGGAGACCATAGGAGACCATTTGAGACCATTTTGTTTCAGCTTGCTTGCTTGCTGTTTTTTCACATCGCGCCTTTTCACCAGTTTGCTTTTCATTTTGCCGGACTGTGTTTCAACCTCCATCTGCTGAGACCCCGGGGTCGATTCGCCATCCACCATACGCCGAGGAATCATGGTGAGGTTGCTCCAAACGCCGGGAAAATCAAACAACGCATTTACCACTAGTTCAGTCATCCGTTTTCAGGACAGTTTTCTAACCGGACTCAAGTTCACAATCATTCAGTTTATCACTCATTTTGTTATTCGTGTTGTGTGTTATATGTTGCAGGGGCAAGGGAGGGTTTTTGTTGTATTTATATTTGGTGGTGTCTTGTTGTTGCTGGGGTGGAGGGATATTTATATTTATATCTGTTTTCTATTTTTTGCATGTCTTGTTTCATTTAATACATTTAATCCGTTTAATTTTGCATCCTGTTTTTTGTGTACTTATATTTACACCGTCGATTGTGGGGAAAAGTTTAATTGGTTAGAAGTACAGCTTGATAGTTAGATTATTTCTCAGTAAATTATCCAGGCCACGGGTCTTGGAGGTGTAGCTGCCGGCTGGGTAAAGGGGTCGGCCGTTACAACACATAGCATGTCAGAATCAGAATCTCTTTTATTCAGTAATTATTGTACAGGAATTTAACTTGGTAGCTTTGGAGCTACTTATAGCATAACACAACATCACACAGAAATAACATTCATAACATAAGTTAAACAACATGCATTATGAAGAGTTGCCGAATAGTTTAGGAAAGAACACAAGCTTGAAAGACAGGCTAAATTGCTGGTTTATGAAGGCTATTGGTCTGGTAAAGAATCTGTTAGTTTTGGTTTTAGTTGACCTAAAGTGTTTACCACAGGGGACTTTTTGGAACAAGTGATGACCTGGGCTTAATGAGTTCATGGTAATCCTTTTGGCACAGTAGATGCATACAGGTCTGCAACAGATGGAAGACTGCAGCCAATTATTTTTTCAACCATTGTAATTTATAGTGGACCATTGTCGAATCAAACCAGACAGCAATGGAGAATGTGATCACACTTTCATTTATGGTTTTGTTGAATTGGTCTAGGATGGAATGGGCAATATTTAGTTTTTTTACTTAGCATAAAAAGTACATACCCTGATAGCCTTTTTAGTGATGGCAGTGTTGTTAAAGTCCCAACTAAAAGTATATGTAATAGTTGTCCCCCAAAATTTGAAGGATTCCACCTTATTAACTATAGAATCATTCATTTCTAGACGTAGAGAGGTTGTATCTGCTGTTTACGAAAGTCAATTAACATCTCCATTGTCTTGGCAGTACTGAACACCATGTTATTTGTAGCACATCAGATCGAAGGCCCATGTTTATGGCATTGTCCACACATTAATTTGCCCAGTATGCAAACTTCAGGGGGAGAAGATGAGAACCAGTAATAGACATGAAAATGAGTTAGAAGTAGTGTTGATCAGCAAATTTTGCAAAAGCGTTATTCGCAGCAAATTTGATGCATTTGCTGTGACTGCCCCCCAGAGTATATAATGCTGATCATTTGCATTACAGGCTCTGCGGGACGAGTTATCTGTGCTTGTAGCCAAATGTGCAGGTTGATCTTCGAGTTCCATGTCAACATAAGAGAAGGAGGCACATATCCTATGCATGCACAGCGAGAGTAAAACAAACCTTGAAGGAGCCTGACACCAAAACAGAGGAGACTGTATGAAATAATAATAACAACGAAAGATTTATTACTATTTACAAGACTTTTCTATCATTTTGGTAGAATTAAAAAGTGGAACACATCAGCACAGACAGTTTAGAGAGCTTTCAGCGCAACTTCAAAAAAAAAAAGAACATGCCAATGGATTCAATCATGACATGCCACTTTGAACTTTTTGCCTTTAAAAGACCTACATATTTTTCTGGCTTTTGACTATGATTTTGGCATTTCTGCTTTGTTTTGATGAAATATTTGATTGCGTGTCTCTGACTGCGTTGTTTCTTTTTTGATCTCATGGAGGCACAGTGGTGCAGTGGATGGCACTGCTGCCACACAGCTCAGGTCAGCTTTTTGGCTAAAATAATAAGTCCAGTATAGTTGGGAGATATTTCCCTAGCTGTCAGGGACACTTTAAAGACAGCTGCACCATTATAATCCAGTCAAATCTAGTTCAGTTAGCCCTTTCCCAATGACTTTAAAGCAGTTCGCTGAGTTTGGTAAATATCGCAAACATTTCCGTGATTTCAGGGAACTCACAACGAAGTGAACTTGGTAATGTTCGCTGATCACTAGTTAGAACTAACTACTCAAGTATTAGAACTGATGTAAGTGCAATAAGAATGTAAGCATTAAGACCGCTCATTTGATCTTTTTTGGGAACTGGACCAACAACAGAAGATTTAAAGCAATCTGGTACAGCACACTGTGCAAGACATGTAACTGAAGAGAGGAGCAATCTGACTTGCAGTGTTTGATTGTGGTGGGTGAGACGGAATCAGACTGGCAGACTTTTTTGCAGTTCTGTCTTGCAAACAGCATCCAGACATTATACATTCTTAATAAACAATGAAGAAGAGGAGTGAGACTTTCCTGAAAAAGTGACTGGTGACAAAATCACTTCAGGATGGAAGGAGCAAAATGATTATTAATAACATTGTCATTCAGCTCATGAATGTTTTCACAAGTATTTTTAAAAATGATCGTATCATTCCAATCCAGACAAACTTGTACTGTTTCATCTGCCTCAGTAGATGATGAATGTATAGATTTTGTCATTTGTTTAGCTGATTTTAGCCTTTGCTTATCAATTGGTAGCAACTTGAACAACATGACCAAAATTACTCAGCTGTGTGCAAAGTCAAGCCCAGTACTTGTCCTGTATAGCACAGTAGCAGTAATATAAAGTCTTATTATCTCTGGTAGGGCATTTAACTAGCTGTTTGTATCTGGGAAGCTCGATGGTTTGTGTAGTTGACAAAAGTCAACTTTTGTATAATTAAAGTTGACTTATCACTATAATCGGGGACTGTTCTACAAACTTGTAATGAAATCTGCTAAACACTATAACAATGCATTTAGACCAGGAAATGAATATTTAACATATTTCTTTTGTTTGAAGTACCTGGACAAAACTTATGTCAGATGGCAGGCCAAGGACAAAGCTGAAAGTCACAATACTGATAGTATTTAACAGAATAGTTTTTTAAAGTCAAAATCAAAAGAAAACACAACAAAAGGTCAAAAACAGACTGACCAGAAGGTCTCTAACAAAACTATGCTCTTTGAAGAAGGCTGCTCATATAGACCATATATACTCGCGGTTAAGTTCTCCCGCATATAAGTCGGGGCTTGATTTTAACGTATATAATTTCCACTGTATTATAATGACAGTTGTATAAGTCGAATGCAGAAAACTCACGCTGTTGGTTCAAGAGATTATGATATGCTAATGCCCACCTGAAAGAGTAATCACGGAGCACACTGCCTTTTATTTCTATGTATTGTGCCTATGTGACAACACAGTAATACCCAAACTATTCAGAAGCGACATTTGAACTTTTTTGTGTTTTTTGTATCTCCCACCCTCATACACCTTTACCGTAAGAGCATCCCTTATCTACAATGAAGCGTTTGATCAGAAGAAAATATGAAGCTGGTTTCAAATTAAAAGTTGTTGAAGTAGCAAAAGAAATTGGTAACTGCGCTGCTGCAACAAAATTCGATGTGTCTGAGAAACTCATGCGAGATTGGAAGAAGCAAGATGTAAAATAAAAAAAGTGTCATATTTTTGAATGGACGTATAAGTCGGGGTCTGATTTTATGATTTATTTTTCGGGTTTCAAGATGCGACTTGTACGCAAGTACAGTATATATGGTATATAATCCAGTGATAGAATATTGCAAGTCACCATCTTTTATCGTCACAGGTTGGCGATGTCACAACTGCACCAGTAAAGCAAACGTGATAACTACCTGCACGGCAGCCATTACTATGAGGATTACACAATAATTATCTACACTTTATGATGATTTTGTTTGAGTTAGCTGTATAACTTTCCCTGTGTACATGTGGAAATATGGTGTGTGCATGTGTGGACACTGTGGTAAAGTTTTGACCTTAATCAGTCAGTTCCTTTTGTTTTTTTCTTTAAATATATATAAAAACATAAGAAATTTAACAAATGAGAGGAGATTATCAAGCTCATTTGTTTAGCTAATAGCTAAGCTGTCCCAATATCTCATCCACATACTTCTTAAAGGATTTCAAAGTTTCTGCTTCAGGTTAACGTCTCGGCAGTTTGTTCCATATTCCCACAACTCTTTGTGTACAGAATTGCTTTCTGTCTTAAGTCTTAAATGCGCTTTCCCTTATTTTCCAGTGCATAATTCTCCATTACGCTGATCTACTTTATCAAATCTGAGAATTTTCAAGACCTGGATTAGGTTCCCACACAGTCTACTCTACTGAAGACTAAACAGGTTTAATTCTGTCTTTCAAAATCTTAAGTCCTGAATTGCACTCAGTTGCTCTCCTTTTCACCGCTTCAATGTGTTTTTTGTAGCATGGTGACCAGAACTGCACACAGTATCCCAAACGCAGTCTAACTAGTGCATTATATAACCTAAGCATAATGTTTCATCACTCTGCTATGCTCTCCATTTGCACCAAAAAAGGGCAGAGAGCAATGATCCAGATTTTATGGGCTGTTGTCAGTGTAAGTGAACGTGGACGGTTGTCCCATTCCTTCTTGGTGTTTAACACTTGTTTAACCATTTTTAAATGTCTCAATCCATTTGTAAACACCCTGTTATGGTAAAACACTGTATTCATATTGTGCAGAAAGCCTTTTTTTGGATTTCATCCCATGGTACACCTTCAGCTCATAAAAGGTGGATAACTATTTACTATTCTTCTTTGGTGCAAGTAGAGCACAAAGTGGCCATGTTTACTTATAGAAAACAACAAGAAAAACTGACTGTCACCCAGACGCACCATATTTATGTTCGGTGAGAGCCACACAGCCAACCGAGGCAAACTTATCACAAAAGTATGAATTATTATTGGCATATTCTCATGGCTTCAACTATCAAATAAAATGCAGCATAAATGAATAAATTAACAGCAATCCCATATGAATATTATTTAAAAAAACATTAATGAAGTAATGTTCACAACATTTGCCATGCAGCAACATTCAACTGGAATAAACAGGTTTGAGAATGTTACATTACTTACACGGATAGCCTCCAATTTCTCCCAACAATGTAATGGGATAAGTAAGAGTTCACAAACCGATGAGTGAATGATAGTGTATAGTACAGACCCTTACAAGAAATATTCTTCATTTGGAGTACTTGCAATGTATGTGACTTGTGCAGAGCTCATAGTAAGTCAGCAGCATGATTAAACTGGCTTCAGCTTTAGAGTCACCTTAACAACTAGGACATACTGCAGAGGAAAGATTTGCACATCTCAAAAGTGGTCAAATAATAGTGCATATTGTATTGATAATATAATGCAATGGTTTCTTATCTGAAAAGTCAGTGAGGAAATTTAAATTAAAGCAGGTCACACTGTCTGCCTCTGTGTTCACCTGAATTTCCTGTTACAGAATGTAACCTGTTTAAACTTAAAAGATGGCCTAGCACTTTGATGTTTTGGGGTGAACCCATTCTTTTTTCTTTTTTGTACTCTATTGCCTATAAATGAGGCAATTTTAGAATGTGAATACTTACAATAAGAGATATTGTGCTAGAATGACTTGTTCTTTGGTTTTTATGTCTGTTCATATTATTCTCACATCCTTTCTGCTGTGACCATCTACAATATATAATAGACATTTTTGACAGTCTTTCTGCGTCGTACTTTTGCTGTGTCTGCTGCCCTCTTCTGAATAGGTACACATACTGTACATTATATAACTGACACCTCAGAAACTGCAGAACTGGAATAAAGTTTAGGTAATTGTAAGTAGTGTAATGAAATAAATAAAGCAAACTGTTAGCAGTTTTGTGCCTGTTAGCACAGGTTTGCATTCTATTATTTGTATCTACATATGATGCTACGTACATAGCACGTCTAAAAAGAACTTTGAAAAGCAAGAAAAAAAAGTAAAATCACTCTGAATGAGCATTCCAAGGTCAGAAATTTGGCAGATAATTTAGGAAATCAAAATTTCTACCAGTAAATGGTGTAGCAAGGCCACTAATAAAGCTTTAAATAGACCACATGCTTTTGACTGATTTTTCAAAGCAAAATTCTATCACCTTAGCCTTTCATTGTTATGGAGTGAGCTTCTAAAGAGTGGGTCATTGGACAGAAAGAAGATAAAAGAAGAAAAGTACACTATCATGCAAAAAAAGAGCGACCCATCCCCAGTAAAGGACTAGAAAATGTCATTGGGGACAGGGGCCAAGGTCAAGATGGTTCCCAGTAGGTGGCTGATTAGGTTGCTGCCTTAATATGTCTGTTTCCCTCTCTCTCTCTACCTGACGTTCTCACTCAACTGGCTATAAAATGGAAAAACTGGCTAAAACATACCCTCGTATGGTCACCAGCACCTGTGATCCAGAAGATATTGTGGCCCCTTGCTAGCCCTAAATGGCCTCACTGTCTTTTAATAGATGGCTAGATATCTGATGGGTGATCAGTCCTTTTGCATTCCAGGAGAACACTACTTGTTTCTACCCAGGCTGTTACTATCTTTCTTCTGCATTGTTCCTTCTGATAATTGTATTTCTTTGGCACCATTACTGTAAGGGTCTACTGCCCCTTCTAAAACTGGTATACATGGGATTTCTATTACTGTCAGCATGATGTTTCTTCTTCTCTTTCTCCCCCGAAGGTCTAATGCAAAACGTTTCTCTGTTCTGAGCAATCCTTTTAAGCATTCCATTCTTTTAGTTTACTTCAATCACCATGGATCATACAGGTTTCAATTCAATTCATGGCTTGTGGTTGGGTCAGTCTTTCCCAGAAGCATTGGGCGAATGACAGAAAATGACTTTGTATAGGATGCCAGTCCACTGCAGGGCATACATGTCAAATTCTAGTGATTCTTAATGCCTTTCAAAAAGGCTGACACAAATTAGGGTGCTCTATCAAAGAAAATGGAATCTTCAAGGTCTGACAGTGTCCCCTTTTTTTTGGCAATTTGTTAACAACAAATACATGTGCAGCTCATGGAGAGTTATTAGCAACATACAGAATGGTTAAATATTCAGTTGAATAAGGAATATCAAAAGTACATGGCTATATGGGTCCAAGGCATTCCTTGGGATAGAAAATGGGTTAAAAGGACAGCAAAAGAACAATTAATATTTTAGTTTGTTCCACGAAGGGCTCACATGCAGTATAATCCTGTGTCTTTTTTATGGATTTCCAAAGATGGTGTCTATTGCATCTATTGATTGCTTTAAATATACTTAAAAAACCTGGATGCCCACCAGTGAATACAAATACCAATCTTGTCTTGTTTGCACAAGATATTACACTAGAAAGAATAGCACATAATGTAATATTGACTGCAAGTTTATGGTTAATGAAATTTAATGTAAAAGAATGTCAAGTATTACACATTAGACATAAATATTATGTGTATTACACATTACACATAAGAAATAAAAATATTAGATTTGATTACACAATTAGAGGTTTGAAACTTAAAAGTACACATTATGAGAAGGGGTCACAGTGGACTTATCATTATCTACAACCAGTCAGTGTAAAGAAGCCCTTGAGAAGTTTAATGGGATGTGGGGTTATACAGCACCATGTGTAGAATACAGGTTAAGTTACTGTATATAACACACTAGTAAGGCCTCTCAAGTTTTACCATGGACAGTTGTAGTCTCCATAATACAAAATAGACATAGCAGCACTAGAGGAAGTCGAACAAAGAGTGAAGTAAAGAACTGAGACCTATGAGCTAGAGTAAAGATTGAAGGAGCTAGACTTTCTAAATTTAAGCAAATGGAAATGAAGAGGTGTTATGGTTGAAGTGTTTACAATCATGAAGAGAATTAGTATAGCCAAAACTAGTAGTTACTTTAAAAATAATTTTACAACAAGAACACAAGGATACACATGGAAACTTGTCAAGGGTGACTTTTCCACAAATGACAGAAAGTTTTCTTCATGGAGAACAACAGACACATGGAATGCATTACTAATGAGTGTGGTATGTTATTTTGATATTACTTTGAAGAAATTAGATTAATAATGTTGGCAAGTTCTTGTCAAAATTATGAAAAATTGTTCTTGTTTTAATTGTGTCCTCAGTTATGTATGCTGCATGACTGGTTTTTGGACCAAAAAAGATCCATCTTCAGGAATCTTGGAGAAATCAATCTTACTATTTTGGATGTATTTAACATGCTCTTCAACAACAAGAATGATAACTTTTACATTAACATATCTAGTTTATCTCATCACGGTGTTGTGCTATATGCAAAAAATATCATTCTCAATATTTTGGACTCCAGTTATAAAAAAAAGTTAAATCATTGCCAGAAAAGTAGGACAGGATGGCTAGATTCCCCCAATTCTCCTTAACTGTTTTGATGCGGAAGTAAACTTATAACAACATGTAGTAGTGTCTTCAAGCCAATACATGAATGCATTCAGTGCTATGATCAGCTAATGCTGATACATCAGTTTCATTTTTGATCTCCAGATCACTTGCATCAAAATCAGAGTGTGATAAGTCAGATTATTTATCATTGCACATTTGCTTGTCTCTCACGCCAGATCTGCCTTTATTTCTGGCAGCTGGCAGCTGCTCTGCTGCCCATTCCTGCCGGCTTCCAAAAAAATATTCAGCCCTCAGAGAGTTAAACAATTTCTTTAAGTAATTGTACTTCTTCAATATACTTGGGTTAGTTTTCTATCAACACGTTCAAATAAATATATGTCACTTGTCACTTTATATATTGTACATGTAGCTTGACAGTGGAATGTGTCCCAGAAAATGGAGATGAGTGATTGTAGAAAATTTCTACAAAAATTCTAGTTCTAGAAATACATGTTTGATCCTCTATTGTAGAAAAAAAAATAAACATGGATAGAGATACAGACATAAACTAAATGTAATGATCACTTGGTGGTATGCCAGCCTCA
This sequence comes from Polypterus bichir lapradei, assembly GCA_026402145.1. NCBI lineage: Eukaryota > Metazoa > Chordata > Cladistia > Polypteriformes > Polypteridae > Polypterus > Polypterus bichir. Next base: position 115,962,711 of record JANRMT010062791.1, read on the forward strand.
AGTATCCAAAGTGGCTTGGCTGGACCACAGCATAGACCAGGACCTCCTGATTTACTAATTCCAACTGACCTCATTAAATTGTCTGCTAGTAATAGAGTTAGTGTGCAACCACCATGCTCAAGGTGCTTCACCTAGTCTCAGAAAGAACAGCAAGTATATATAACTTTTGATACAAAATATACCTGCATAGAACACTAAGAACATATAACAGTTTTATGTGGATACAGATATACAAAGCATAAAATAGAATAAAAGAAAATAAAGCAGAGTAAAGTATGAAATAAAATACTAGAAGAAAAGCCTGAACAAATAACATAACTTGTGATATAACACACACACGTTATCCTGAGCATCTGGACAGAGAGGTAAACTGAAAAAAGGGTCAGAATGTTAGGTTAAGTTAAATTCATGATCAAATGAGATTTACATTGTTTTTTAAAAGAATGAATTGAGTCAGCTGATCTAAGTAATTTAAGGATGTCATTCCAGAGTCTAGGAGCTATAGAGTGGAAGGCCCTGTCAGCCATAGAGTACAGGTTAGTGTGAGGCACAACAAGATTCCCAGAATCAGAGGACCTTATTGAGCGAACAGGAGCCTAGTGATTTTGAATCAACTGGAGCTGTGATAGAAGATTACAAACGGCACCTGCCAGTAGGGAGTTACAATAATCGATGTGGGATGTGATAAAAGTATGGAAAAGTTTCTCGACATTAGAAAAGGAGACGAATGGGCGAACACAGGATACATTATGGAGGTGGAAGTAAGAAGGTTTCTTAATGTGCTTTATTTGCATGTAATAAGAAAGGGAGTAATTGAAATGACACCAAGATTCCTTAGAGTAGAAGAAGATCTGCTGAGGTCATCGACAGGAGTGATTGAAAAGTAGCAGATTTTCTTAAGTTGAGCTTTAGATAGATAGATAGATACTTTATTAATCCCAAGGGGACATTCACATTTTTTTAAATTTTTTTTTTAGATAGATAGATAGATAGATAAAAAGTAGTAAAAAGTGTCCAGGGAACAAGTCCACATAAAAGAAAGTGGTAGGAGTGATCACTGAAATAGAGAAAAAGGTAGAAAGATAAAGTCTGCCGGAAAGGCTGCCACCCGTGGCAGCGCCTGAGTCATATATGTCATATATAGTTTTAGTGTTGATTTGTAGGAGTTCAGTTTTTTTGCAATTTAATTTTTATAAGAGTTAAGGTTCGTCCACATTTTAATTTCAATGGGCCAGGCTGTGTGCTCAGAAAGCTCTGATGAACATCCACTTTTAATATTGAAATAGATCCGGTGTCATCTGCATAAAAATGATAACTTAGCCCAATGCTACAAATAATATGGCCATTGAGAAACAGAGGACCAAGGACAGAGCACTGAGGAACTCCTTCGAGCTGGATCTCCTGTTGCCAAAACTAACAAATTCCTATTAGTCAGATAGGACTTAAAGCACTGGAGGGCAGTGTCAGAGTTATCCAGAATGTTCTCCATTCTGGACAGTAGAATGTCATATTTGATAATATCAAATGCTGCACTGAGGGCTAAAAGAATAAGTATGCTGGTTTGCCCAGAGTCTGTTACTATAAGTAAATCACTGGTTACCCAGAGCAGTGCAGGTTCACACCTGTACTGCTCTCAGAAACCAAACTGAAGGGGTGCTACGATTTCTGCAGCCCTGAAGCTAATTAAGCAAACTCAGAAATGGCTTGATGGAAAGATAGATAGATAAATGTACATCACTTGCATTCTAAGAAAATAAAAATCTTTATCAAAATATTATATCTGTCAAAATCTGAAGCCAAAATCAACCTCTTTGAAGAAGGGAGAATAGAAATGTATTTTAGAAATTACTGAGAATGCACATTTCAAGGTGTTTTGGCCTTGATAAATCAGTATCATTTATATTTAAATAGCAATAATCTTGAAATGTTTGTTCCATAACTGTTACTGTAATAGTGTGGATATAGAATTATGCAAATTAAGTTTGTTTTATATTTGTCTTTGTGTAATTTGGCTTTGCACACCACCTGGGTGTGTGATAATCTAATTAAACTTTCTGCAATAAACTATAATGCTGTAATTTAATGCATCTGCTTTTCCATCTGGGCAGAATTTCATGTTTTGGAAAGGTAATGACCCAAGACACACACCTAGCAGTAACAAACATTTTTGGCAAGTGAAATGGACTTCCTAGTCCTTAAGGGATCATAATGGCTAGCTTTATGTCTAGACCTCATTCCCTTGAAAACAAAATCCCTGATTTATTAAATTTGACAATAGTGGCAAATGATTAAGAAATTCTCTGCTGATAAGAGTTTATGGGGCAATTTGGAACAAATTGTGCCAGAAAAAGATGCCTGGGCGAGAAGCCAAAAAGGTGTCAAGATTTTCTTGATCCCTATAGACAGACCAGCTTGATGGAGCGGTACCTGCCATGGAAAGTTTGAAAGTTTCTTTAATTTTAATACATGTGAAATTCCACACATAATAAACACACACCAAATAAGAAAACTGTGACATTACAGTAAAAAAATAAAAACTGATATGAGATGCTTTATTGGACAAACATAGGATAAAAAGGAAAAACAAGAAATAGGGTTGTGCAGTTTAACCATAAATGTTCCAAAATCATGGTGTGGTGTACGTAATAAAATTTAAAAAGGAAATGTAGAATGTATCCCATAAGATTAAATATTACAGGAAAAAAGTAAATACCCACAGTCAAAATGTTGTGAGTATTTAAGTACCTCTCTCTGTATTCCCTCTGTTTACATGCTGTGTTTCTTCCAGTGATTTGTAACTCTACTCTTAAACTTCCAATATGGTAAATATGGTTTTATTAGTTACTTGGTATTTTTGCGTTACAATCATGTGGTAGTCTGTATAGTCCAGCTCTCAATTTACAGTTTTAGAGGGAGACACTTAAAGATTATAGGAAAAATCTCCTGGGTAGTGAGCCAGTCTTGGTGTGGTGGATAAAGAGATTGGAGTTTACTGTATGCTGTCAGTTTGTACATTTAGTTAAATAACATTTTAAACTTTTCAACAAGACAAAACCCACAATTTGAGACTTTTTACCCACTGCAAGAATTAAATTAGCTTGACATTACAAGAAAAACAAAAATCTGGCGACTATGCTCCTGATGACGTAATCAATCCAGCAGTTCATCTTAGTCGATATGATACATGGTTGAAGTGCTTTCCTTCTCATAGGCATTCACATTTAATACACACCCTCTTCCCTCAGACAGAAGTTTAGCATTTTCCTGAAATACTTTTATACCTAGCAGGAATGAAGTTAAGATACAAAGGTATTCATTCATTTAAATGCAAAGCGAGTGTTTGATCTCTGAGCAGTGATCAATCCTTAATTATCTTCTGATTTCTGAGTCAGCAGGATAAGATAACAATACAAAGGAAACAGTTACTCACACGTTTTTTTTCTTTAAATTATTAGTTTTTTTTTTCCTATTATGCCCTCAGCGCCTTTGCGTGTTTGTGTGTGTAATTGAATGAGATTTCAGGAACAATATAATTGAACTGACAGCATGAGACAATTCACTTCTTGACAGCTCCATATCAGAACCCCATTGTGCTCACAGTCAGCAGCTCCATAACTTACTTTACAAGAGGTCTGATAAGTGGGCACTTGAAAATGATAGTATCAATCACACTGAATACAAGTATGAAAGTATGTTGAATGAGTTTCTGGAATCGCTGCTCTCACTTTTTATCTTTAAGTTAAATATTATTAAAAAACATGGCTTTCTATTTTCAGATTTGCCTGCAAATTATGACCATTGTCATTTTGAGCACATCTGTTTCCAGGTTCCCTGCAGCTCTTTTACAGATGAAATGATCTGCATTGCACTGAAAGAGAAAATAGGACAATTTAAAATAATATGTGAACTTTTCTGAACAAAAGCCATTAAGAAAATGTTAGTGACAAGATTGTAGTCTTTACTTTAAATGAATGTTGTTTATATTATATATTTTTTTTCCAGTTAACGAGACATATTTGGATATTTTCAAATATTATGCTGTATGTTGTTTTTTTCTTTTTAAATATCCATGTTTTTATTGTCTAAAACTATTATTTTTTAGAATTGGGCTGTTCACATGACCAGTCCTTCTATTGCAGTAACCCTAACAGCACGTCAATTTTAGGTGTCCAGTCAAGATAAAAGCTTATCTTTAAACTGTTTGAAAACTGAAGTCATGTAGAAAAACCCAAGCAAACACTTGGAAATTAGGAAAATTCAAAACATAATAATTTCAGTTGGAAATCAAACTGGAGTCTAAGCACTGTGGCAGTATTCAAGTACAGGAGCTCACACTAGAAATAATGGGAGTAACACCAATATTTGGGATATCACTGAGAAATGCAAGTACCAGAAGAAGATCACACACAAGCATGGGGAGGCCATGCAAATCCCACACAGTGATTCACAGCCGATACTCTGGAGCATGAGGCAGCAACACTAACAATTGTGCCACTTTGATGTCTACCAATTTATTGCTAGTTGAAAAAACAGCAATTTTATTAAAAAAATAAAATGTTATGCTAATAAAAGAGAAAAAATATTTGCTTATGTAAATATACACAGTTCTCACCGCAACAGTCTCTTCAGTATCATAATACCAATGGTCGAATTTTACCCAGCAACATCAGAAATATAGCCAGAAAAGTCAGTGTACTGCAGGAAGGTGCTTGGTACAGGATGTGCCAGGTTGTAGCTCATTCAATAGAAAGAATGAAATTACAAATACAATTGCAACAAAATTGACAAAGCAAATGAAAAGAAATAACCGTTGATGCCACATTACACTTGTTTGGCAGATAAAGCCTGCGCTTGGCTTGTTGCAGTGCAATTCTGTGATGTTGCATTGTGCAGGTCGAAGTTCTGCTAGCTGTAATCTATTGCTTATTTACTCTCAGGCATATTTGTTGCATATCAAAAATAAAGCAGGATTTATTTGTATTGTAATTATACATCGGCCAGTCATAAAAATCCAATTTGTCCTGTATTCATGGTCGACTTATTTCCATATATGAAGTTTTTTTTTTTTTTGGTGGATGTCAAATGAGTCCTGTTTACAGTGTATATTTATGGTATTAACTAACCAGACAATATTAATGCAATTCATATTTGTATGTTTTTCGGCATGGTTTCAGACAATACAGTTTTCAAATCACATAGTATCTTGAACTCTGATTGAGAGTAAGTAGACAGATTCAGAATTGAAATTACACTTGTTAGCATTTTAGCATATACATATGAATTTAATTTGTGTTGCATTACTGGTATGACATTACTGAATCTACATAAAGCTTACTTAAGTATTTTCTATTGCACTTTACAAATGTTACTTTATATTTCATTGCAGAGGTAATGTATTGGCTGTGGTGGATTGGCACTCTGTTTATTGCTGATCCTTGCCTTGGCACATGAAGAATCTCTCACATTCCAAAACCACATTTTAAGATATGAACAACACAATGCAAGCCTAACATCCAATGCAATAGACTACCAACACAGTCACATTTCTGTTTCAGCCTGTGACTATAACATCTCAAAACACTAGCAGCCACAAACATAATACATTATATTTGTAAATCGGGAAAAAAAACTGTGGAACACACATGTGGCTTGAACGGCTCATATGATGTGCCAGGGCTGGAGGCTGAAACTTCAAGGTTGTGGTTCAAATGTAATTTCATTCCAAATAAAGCACACTGCTTGTGTAGTACCTCTGGGTTTATCTGAGTGGTGTTTTTAAAACTCCAAGTCTGTGAAAATGGAGAGTAATTGGGCATAATGCAAGTCTTGACATGACCTTCACTTTCCAGAACTTTACCAAGAATACGGCAAAATCATTAAATGCACAGAAAAGTATTTTTACACAATATCAATATACTATTGTAAAAACAAAATGAATGCCAGTTGAAGTGCAAATCATCATATCAATTTGATATAAAATACCCTTTATAAGTTTACATTTATTGCTTGAATTTTTTCATTTTTTAAAGTAGAGTTGTTAGGAATCTAGCTAAAACAACTTTTGTATTTATCCAAACTTTGAGCTACTATATGTCATATATTCTACAGTATATAAGACAATATGGGAGAGGTTCACATTTTTAATACTTTTTTTGTTAGAAAGCAGATGCGGTGAAATCTTCAACTTTTTCTGGCTGCATGGGAGAGACGTTTCTGGACAAACAACCAATCGGGCTGTGGAACTATAGAGAGAGAGAGGGAGACTGCAAAGGATGCGTAGTGAGGTACCCAAGAAAATTATGGCTGTTGTCTCTGAGAATTATTATTTTGGGACCATTTGCTGGCTTTAAAAATATACCAGTGTCCGTGATAAAATTTTATTTGGGCTGCCATTGCTGTGTTACTTGCTCCATCCTGACTGTTGTTTGCAGCTGAACTAACCAAACACATAAAGTAGAAAGTTTTTGGAACTAATGTCATGTTTATATTCAGCCTCTTAGTAGAACAGGTCAGATGCAGAATGTAACATTCATTTCAGTTGTAATAGTTGCAACAGTTACTTAAATTATAAATGAATATGATAGGTATTCCAGAGGTGTATCAGTAAATGTGTGTGCATCTGTAAAATAATTTGGTATAACATTACAATTTCTACATTTGTGGGCCTCAGAACTCTAAAACAATGTAGGCATATATGTTATAAAGCCCATTTAAGGTTCTTTAAACTGGGTGAAACAGTAAAACATGGAGATTATTGCTGCATCAAATTCATAATAATTATTTAAAGAAGGCTTATTAATTGATAGCAAAATAACTGATGAGAAATGAAAACTCTCAGGTTTACATTATAATGAAAGTATTAAGTAGGTGAGTTATTAGATTATTGTGTATATTAATGTTACAATAAACTTGATTAATGATATCCATTATTGAAGTAGAAGGCAATATTATAAGCATTATTGTCTGTTCAAATTGATGGACACTGATTGTTTACTGGACATTTCTTTTATGTTTTTTCCTCATAAGTATTCTTTTTTTTATTATTCTCAATCAATTACAGCCCTCAGGTTGCAGATAACGAAGGGACAGTGCAGTTTGATGGAGAGGGATATGCAACTGTGGGTCGACCATCCCGCTGGAACCCCAACGTGTCAACAATAATGTTTAAATTCCGGACATTCTCTACAAATGCAATTCTTATGTATTTTGCAACAACAGACCTGGTAAAGACTCTCTGATTTTCACTTTATACTGGTTTGAAGTTTACATTACTTGTATCTTACCAGGTCGACAGTACACCCCAATTTTCAAATATTGACCACTTGTTATTGAGCTAAGTGAAATGCTGTTATTGTTTTAGAAAAATACTTCATGAGTAACTTATTGTCTATTATATGTCTGGGTGGAAACACAAAAAGAAATGATTTTTGCAGCTTAGTAACTTATTATGTTTTGTTGAACAAAATATTAGGTGTAAAATGTGTTCCCTTGTATTAGGTACACTCTAACCTGGCCTGGTGCGAGTGTGAAAGTGATGGTACAGAATGCATGTGAGTGACTTCTCCATACAATCAACTGGTGACCAATTAGTTTTGTGTCTGAAACTGTTAGGATAGACTCCAACTCAACACAAGCCCTAAAATTGTCCTATGCAAGCATTCTAAATGGATGGATGTTATAACTGGTGAGGTGAATTTTTCAGTCATTAATTAATCATTACACCTTAATAATTTAGAGTTTTCTGTTTTCTGCACTTCATAAGTGAACAATTACAGTAAGAAAATATGAAGGTGAATTACATCATGGTTGACTAATTGAGAAATTACTTAATTTTTTTTATTTATGTATTTTCCAAAAAAGTAAGCAAACAGAAAATTGGATGTAGGAAAAATAATAGAATAAAAAGCTCAAAATTTAGCAGGACGTAATTATGTTAGAGAAATTAGAAGTGTATGTGAAAAAGCCTTTCAGTTCCCCAATTGCAGGCTAGAAGCCCTGTCTGATACTGTGAAGGACTTCTAATCTGAATAAGCAGAAACAAAACAAAAGTACTATGGATATGGTATCAATAATTTGTATTACTGGGTTTTGTGAAGTTGTGTCAAAGAAAAAAAACCATAAATTCACTTTAATTCAATGGAGAGATCATTTTCATCTCTAAGGAAACAGCAATACAAATCTGCACTTTTTTAATTTTTTAGACAGACCTTGTAATGTGTTTTTTCTTTCATTGAGTATTAAGAATTAGAACTCAAATAGAATGTCAGGTGTTTGGAAGCATTTCAGTGATATTGCACAAGTGAAATTAAAAGAATGAAGTACAGCAAGTAATCAGTTATGTGGTGATCAAAAGAAATGTGATATACTTTAAGAGTGAGCAACAAGGTGGTACAGACAGTATGAACCGAGTGAAAATAAATAGAACACCTTTTAGATTTATAAAGATAAATAGTCAAGCATTGTAATGTTTCAGATTGGTTTAGAGAAACTGAACAAATACCAGCATATAGTTGAGCGCAGTATGCAGATTTGTATGAAGTAAAGTTTCACTTAAAGGTGGAAATAACATTTACAGTACATGCCCTTGTTAAATTCTGCATTTGTGATCTTGTATATATCGTAACCACCAGAACACAAACCCATGCCTAGGATATTTCATAATATAGTGTGTCTTTGTTTATTAAAGCAAAGTATTAATCTAAGTCAAAGGAAAAAAAAACTTGTGGTAGGTCTTCTTCCTTCTCTGCCCTGCAATTACAGTCCAACATCCCACAATCTAGTGTATGTTTCTAGGCTTACTAAGTTCAGTTTGTTGATAGGGCATCTCTTAGCTTTATGTCCTTTCTCTTAGTGAGAAGTTTTCCTAGTCATCAAAGTTAGGGTTCCTCTTATAACAATGATACCTAACACTTGGCTGGAAGTCTTTCTGCTGATCTTCCAGAAAGTGCCAGCAATTATCATGGTTCCTCTTTTTATCAATGCATCAGGCGAACTGTAACTAAAAGACTTGAGTGTCTGATCTTAAAGTGTAGCAAATGCTCCCAGGTACTTCCAGCTTCTGACCGTGTCCTATTGTAGCCTTCCTGGTTAGGAAAAGAAGGCAGAACATTGTTTGAGGCATCTGGAGTCCCTCTCCTGTTTCCCTAGTCTCTTACCTCTGCACTCAGCTCAGATGTCACAAGGAGAATGAGTAAACTGTGAAAAATGCTGGAGCAACTCTGCCATCATTCAATGAGCAAAGAGTGTCGCCCCCACATTTTCACGTGAAGCAGAGTTCAGCTACATTGTATAATAATGTAATTTAGTAACTTACTCTAAAGACAAGTGAAATCTTTCTTTATTGCTGCAGTGAGTCAATGGAGCAACAGTATTACCTGTGCCCCTTGTTTGAATTCCAGAACCATTGCAGTTTGATCAGCTATATTATAAACAAATATAAAATAAAAATAAATATGCATTAAATATTCTATTTATGACACTTCATTCTGTAAAATTTCTGGAATAAACAGTTATTTTAATGATTATGTTAGTGTATTTTTAATTGTGAAATTCACTCTTATTTAATTCACCTAAGCTTTAGTATTTCTTATTCATTATAGTCTAGTGTTTCCTACTTTGGTACATGTTTATGTTTCATTTTGGTTTTTTTTTTTCATAGAAAGTGCTGATACTGTAACTAGAGTGTCAATTAACCAGAATGGAGTAGAGATGTCACTGTCTAATGCATATATATCCTAATGATATGATGATGGAGCACACAATACAAACAGAATGGTAGCTGACAATGAAAGTAAAGACACCTGTGAGATTATTATTTTATGTCTAAATGACAGCAGGCCTGTATGCCAATTATGTGTACCATCAATCAGTTAGCATTTTAATCCTACTTTATTTTTACTTTGAGTGCCATCCTTCTACTTGACATTTATGTATTGTTTGACGCATAATGTGATGTCACTTAATTGTTGTGCTGATGGTTGTAAGCTTTTAGTTTAAAAGGGTAATTAAGGGGGTAATTAAAATTAATGAAAAGTATCAATCAGGCAAATTTATGTTTTAGCTGTGTATTAATTGAATAAGAGCTTAGTAGCAAGACAAACCAACAGAAATGCACCTGCAGTAGGACAATGAATGAAACACCTTTATTAACAATCAGAGTTATACTTAAAGAGTATTGACTCTTTACTTTTAAAGGGTCAAGTACTATACACATTTATCTTTAAGAATCTACAGTAAGTTTGAATAGGAAGCAATAGATAATATTTTGACTTTTGTCATATTAGCGGCTTAGCAAAGTTTCAACATTCAAGCTGATTGACTTTTATTACCTACTCTCAGTGTCTTTATATTGCATTCCACATGTTGAATAGTGCACTGACAGAGCATTTGGAGTACCGGAATAAACCCACACAATTATTTCTTCCTTTTTAATAGAAAGACTTCATGAGTATTGAGCTAAATGATGGACGTATCAGAGTCAGTTTTGACCTTGGCTCAGGTACAGCATCTGTAATCAGCACACAGCGGCACAATGATGGTAAATGGAAGTCGTTGACCCTCTCAAGAATTCAAAAGCAAGGTAGGTTTCTAAGTAAATGAAAACATTTTTTTGAACAAAGGAAAGTGTTCTTAGGTGTAATGTGAATTAGCATTAAATTAATTGCTGCTTATTACTCACTTGGCCAGATAAACTTTTCTCTCATGCTGTGGTTTTGGCTTTTTATAGTATCTGTTTTTCTGTATTTTTGTCAACACATTCTGAGTAAGTGCAATTTAAATTAGGACCTTGACTTTGTATGGCAGGTATATCTAATCGCAACTGTTTTTCTTCAAATAGAACTGGAATCCATGACTTTAAAATGCACTGCATTTATATAAAAACATGAAGTTTTATAATGCTAAATTTACAATTTTACATTAATGATTTTACTGCTGGCAAAGTCCACAATCAGTAGATCATCTAATCACTAAATGTTGTTTACATTTTTATTTGTGTTTCATTTATACTTTATATATTCTTTAAATAAATGAAGGAATAACATATGTCACAATACAGTGTTGCTGAATGTTGTTGCCTTATTAATGGCCAGCCAGATTTAGTTGTTATTAAATACAGATGAATATTTTACAAAGTCTGCTTCAGGGCTATGCAATCAAGAGACTTAAAGAATAATAATGAATCCAATATTGATTTATCTTGTGATGTATTATCTTATAAAGAAAATGAGAATGAGGTATTTTAATGAAAAATATAATGAGTAATATCAATGGAATATTTTATTGTTTTTTCATCCACACTTAGCTAATGTGACGATAGTGAATATAGACACTAATCAGGAAGAGAAAATGGGCACCATTTCTGGAGGAACAAATTCTGGCCTCAATCTTAAGGATAATGAGAAGATTTACTTTGGTGGTTTACCATCTTTAAAAAGCATCAGGTATTCTCAACTATGTGCATGTGTTACTGTATCTCAGCCAAATCATTACTGGAGGGCCTGGACAGAATTCTGACTTAGCCTAATTTGTGGAACATGATTTTTTTATTATCTGTTTATTTAAGGAACAAAACATAATAACAAAACACAACCCAATCAAATTAAAATAGCATAGCATAATAGTATGTTCCAAAGAAGCCCCATAAATGTCAACAGCCTTGCTTTCTTTCTCACCAAAACCATTCACACTTTGCAAGAAAAACTCAAGTTTCTACATTCTAGCTGCCGATATTTCTTTCGGCCAAAGTTTTTCTTTCATATTTGTTGGAACTGTGGCCAATTCAGTAGAATTTTGTAAAGAGGGATTCTGTATGTGATTAATGTTGCTGTTTTGCATTTCTTCAGGAAAATATTCCAAAGACTCTTGTTTTAAATGTTGCAAATTTAGTTCCATATTAGAAAATACGTGTTACATCTTTCGTAACATGCATGGCTACTTCCTGTATAATTTGTTCAACACATTGGAATGAATCTACTTTCTTTTTTGCAAGTGCAGTAAGATAATTTCCTTTATAAATCCATTGACTCTGTCTCTGATTGATATTATATTAACATTACGACCTTGCAAACTTTTATTCAGAGTACTCAAATGTTAACAAATATCAACAAGGTAAACTCGTTTAAGAAGCCAAAGTGGATGGCAAAATAACTTTGTATATTCCAATTTGTCATTCCACAGGTAGATCAGAAGTCCGACTCACGTGTGAAAATCTCTTGTTAACATGTTTTCTCTTGATAGTTGTTTTACTTTTCGTATTATGAACCGATTTCTTTGCATATGTTTGGAAGATCTGAAGTGCTTTTCCTTTGGTAGAGTTTATCATATTGATGACAGTATTTAAAATGTGATTATGATCAGAGGATACAGATTTTTTATATTAAAAACAGTGACACCATATAGCACAGTGCATGATCACTTTCAGTCTTGTAAAGAGTCCACTTCAACACCCCGTCATTGCTTTGGGGCTGTCAGAGTAAATGGCAATGCATTTTCTACAACTAATATTGTAATCTTTTATGCTCTGCATAAAAATGTCAAATAAACACTTTCTAGTAGTGTTAGTTTCTAGTGGTTTGCCAAACAGTGTATCTTTCTGTACCGCATTCTCCGAATCATATTGTATGAAAACTACAAATTATGATCAGTTAAAAATATCTGTAGATTTATCCACTTGCGGTGAGAAGAATGTGCTCCTTTTAATTTTTTCAATAATTTGGTCACTAATATCTTAGTGCTATAGTGCCATAGTACATATTCTTCTTTGAATTGTATTATTGCAGTGAGGTATAGTCTTAAGCTTTTCAGCTTCTTTTTCTCCAATTAAAATTTGGACCATGTCAACAGCTTATGGTATAATCATATTATCAGCAATTGTATGTGACTTACATACTTTTGCAGCGCGACTTGCAACTCAATAACTTGCTAATAATGTTTTTTCGTTAACAGTAGACAGGCAAGTAAACTTTGCTTATTCTATGAGTTTTTAGTTTTGTTTTGTAGAATTCTAATGTCTCGTCTTTGTCGAATGGATTTTTTGTTTTTAAAAGTCAAAGTAATCTTGGTGGCTTCATGCTTTCTTGTGATAGCACTTCACTTTAAACTACCCGCTGTGGTTTATTACTAGAAATAATGGTGAAACCATACTTGAGGTATTTTTTGCTGTACAGTCTATTTTTCATTTATTATGATAGAATTTAGAATTAGAATACACTAATGGTCTTTTGAAAACTATTTTCAAAGTTTCAAAGTACTACTCTCCAATTAGTTTGCCATATTTATGAGCACACGAGTACACTTTGCTGCAATTTTCTGCTAATATAAGGCTGCCGTCAGATTTTTCAGATGATTTTCATACTAATTAGCAGCAATGCAATGAAACACAAATCATTATGACCTGCTATTAGGCAATAGTTATTGAGACCCAACTATGTTTACTATTCTAATAATTGGGGGTCGTGGAAAAATTCTTACCCATAAGGGGGTTGTGCTGTCAAAAAGTTTGGGAAGGTGTTCCGATATTTTTGAACAAACTGGGTTAAGTGCAGGACATTCCCAAAACCTATGACTTAGCAATAGAGGTGCCTAATGACCCATCTCCCAATTGGATATTGTCTTAGATAGTTAGACAATTGCAGACAAAATATGTAAACAATCAAAATCTTTAGTTGAATTATCACTAAAGTGTACTTAATAAATTTCTGAATTACATCCCTTTTCTGAAATATTAAATAATAGATCCCTGTTATATCATTCCCAAAGATCATTAAGGGATATGTTCCTTAACTCGTACTCTAAAGATGCTGTCTGAATCTTTATCCAAACTATCCAGTCACCTCAAGGAAAGATAAAGCTGAAGGATGAGGGAAGTTGAAGCTAAGTAGGTTGCTTTTAATAAAGTTTCTTATTTGTATATAGGTGAAAAAGTGTATTGTTGGAAGATTAAAGGTAGACCTTAATAGCTCAAAAGATGCATATGTCTTAACAATATAATGCAACTTCCATAGACTGAATGCAGCATAGATTAAAGAAGAATGCAATTCATGTCACTCATGGGGCAATGCTGGGTGATTCAGAAAGGTTCACCCAATTTCAAAGTGCCATATTTTTACAACTGTAAGGCACCTTGGAACCAATTACATACCAATTGAAAGAGGGGTCATAGAGTTTCTGAATGTCACTGGAAGATGGCTCCCTTCAGTCTCCAAGGAGATGAGCATTTCTCAACAACTAGCTTCCTCATTGCTGGATTGGCCGTAAAAGAGCCCATGATTTGGCACTGCACTTCTAGCCCCCAAAATCACTAGATCTCACGCCGTGTGCCACCACTCCCAACAACACTGGATGATCTCCAAAATCGCATTGAAGAGCCATGAGTACAGTGATATCCGACATGGTCAATGGAGTATGGGATGAATTTGACTATTGCGTTGATGTTGTCTGTACAGCTGGAGGAAGTCATATTGAGCACTTGTAAAATTTTATCCTCAACTAAACCATTTATAATTTACTACATTTTTCTATAATCATTTACAAGTGGAATAAATCATTTTGAAATCAGATTCATCTTTTTTAATCACCCTTTATAGGAGCTTTTCTGCTTTAAAATGTGTCTTATATTGCTTCCATATCTTTAGTAAATGGTGAACAAATGTGTTGCTGGTAAGTTGACGATAATTATTGTTGACTAGAGCACAAACATTGTGTGAAAATAAGATTAAAAGCAAAATTTCCTTTCCACAGCTAACCAAGCAAATGTAATTTCATGGTTTTCCTACAGTTTACCTTTTTTATTGAACAGATGTTTGTAACCCAGTAATTGAACTGAATATTAAGTAGTGCCATGCCTACTTCAGCTTTAAATCTATGTAGCCTTTTGATGCTTGGCCATTTTGAAGTCAAGGAATGCTATGTTTCAGTTCAGCCTAACTTCGTAAAAAACAATTTGTTGATCTATACAGAGATCCTCTGAAAGGACATAGAGTCTTAGGGAGCATATTAATATTGAGAATATAAATTCTCTTGGCTAAAGTAAGATGGAGGGAGATCCATCAATTACCAGTTTGATTCATATTTTCCATTGTATTAACAAAATCGTATTTAAGGAGGTCTTTGTTTCCTTGTAATATAAAGCAAAGCAATAAAATTGAAGATGACCTTGCTTTCTCAAAAACAATTTACTTGAGAATTACAGTACATTTTTTTTAAAGAACCAAGTTAGTCACTACAGATTTTTTCCCCTCTATGCATAGCTGATTTAGTGGGCCCATTGTTATTGTACTCTTTCTCTGTGGTGTTTACAATTATTTTCATTTTTTTCTTTTATCCACTGCCAAGACCTAAGCAGTGCAAAGATGTCAATTTCATAAATACTACATAAGAACAATCTGAAATAAGCATCATGATATACTAGAGGTGACCTGCTTTGGCTAATGCAGTCTTTTATTTTATATTTTACAGTTTCTATATTTGGAGTTTGTGTTGCCATAATGCTTATTGTTCATTTAGATGAATAATGGAGTAAGACTCAAGTAGACTTGCCTGGTTAAACCAGGCTAAGCTTCACTTACCTGGTTTAGCTATTTTTCATGACCAGCGAAATTCAATTTAATTACCTGCTAATTTAATGGCAGTTCTGGAATTTTCCAATGCAATGTGGCCAAGTGTTACTCCACAGTAAACATCATTGGCATAGATCACTTAATAAGATCTGGATATCTAAGGAAATGGTGCAGTATTTTTTCATTGATGTATCCATCCATTAGGGAACCAGTTAATGTTATTTAGCATTGTACAAAGACAAAGAATGTCAGCCATCTGCAAGGCTCAATCATATACACCCACACTGAATAAACTGTACTTGGAACTAAGAAAGTCTTTTGTACATTTATTTCATTTTTCACTTTCCAAAAGGAGGTTCCACCGTACTTTGACCAATGTTTATTAAATGCAAGCCTGCAGTTTATTTTTTTATAATAACAACTCATAGGGTGGCAGTGCAGCTATCAGCTCCATTAGAACAGAGGTTTGAACCCAACTCGTGTTGTTGCCTTTATAAAAGTTGCATATTCTTCCCATATTTGCCCAAGGTTATCCTCTCACATCTAAAGAAATGCATATTAAGTCAGAAGACTACTATAAGCTGACCCAATGCATGTGTGTGTATGGATGTGTCCTTCAATGGGTTGGCCCCTGCCCTGTGCTGCTATGAAATAAACAATAAGAAATAAAAATATAAGACAACAAAATTTCAGCTGGACATTTGCTGTTCATTAAAATTAAAGAACTGGCTATAACTTTTTTTGCAAAGCAATGTATTTTATTTAGCTTCAGTTATACTATTAATAACTAAACATAATTATAAAATATGTGGATTGTAGCATTATAAATTATTTTAGTTCTGGAATATAAATAAAACAATTCAGACTGCTGAGTAGAACATGAGTGCTGGTTTTGATTTCGAGCACTACTTTTAGCCCCAGTAGAGCCTATAACTACTGTACATGTACAAGTTTAAAGTTTAGTTCACTGAGCTTGAACAGTTTTTCATGCTGTAATAAACACAGAGAGAGAAATTCAGCATTATATATATGATAAGTCAGTAATACAAAATAAGAAATAAAATAGAAAATTCACTGTTGTTTTTACCCATACATTCTTTTAATACTCTGATACTTTTAAACTTGAAGTCTCATTACCTACTGGAATAAGATGGAATATGCTAAGTGCAAAGTGGAATTATGGCTCTGATGGTATTAGATTCTTGACAGTTTAGTGATGTCCAATATTCTTGTGGCATTTGTGCAGATCTGGTTTGTGGTAAACAACCCATTTCTTATTTTTTATTAATGTTTTTTTCTCAAAAATAAGAAGAGAGAGAGCACATAAAGGTTTTTGAGAACATCTTAATTTCTTCAGAGGACAAGTTGTGGGTGTGCTAAATTTCCATCACTGAGGCCTGTTGTACTTGAATAGAAAGGAGCATGAAAACATGTTTCCATCTGGTCTTGAGACAGAGATGGAATAAGCAGAGGGACCCTTTCTAGTTGTGCACAAGTAGGCAGTAGAGTGGGTGGGGTCACTGTATGTTTTCTTTGGAGTAGACAGACAGAGAGGTCATTCTACTGGCATCTTTGATCAATGGTTCTTAGTCCCCTGAAACCTGGACAATGATCACACTCCAGATGATGTTCTCTATTTACTTAGCTTAACTCTTTTTAATGAGTGCACTTCAAGCTTGTAGATGCTATTAATTTCTTGTTGTAAATGTTCTTAATTTCAGTGCTTAAAATGCCAAAAGCAAATTAATAGTGGCAATATTGAGTATTAAGAAAATGAAATGCAACACTAAATACCTTTTCTATATTTACATACTCCTGATCAGTATCATGGGGAAACAGTACCTGTGCTGACAACTACAGAATCAAGTCAATAATGGATGAGACTCTAGTTTATTACAAAACATACTCACCTCAACACTTACCTCATTTATATTTAGAATCAACCCACCATGGTGAAGGCACCACATATTAATATGTCTACCCATTCTTAGACAGTTCAATCCATTACACATTGGAGGAAATTGTTTTACATTTTGATCTGTTCATCCATCACTTAAATGTGAGAAACCTGTATTTCTACTTCAGTCACTCTGCAGCTGCAAATTAACAGAACAAATGTAGCAAATTTGTGGTATATTCTTAAAATGAACCCCTACGTTAATAGTAATTACAAAAATAATGAGCTAACTCTCCAAACCAATGAAATGGATAAATAAAAGCTATTGCAGAGGGAGTCCTTTTTTCACGGCATTGTATTTAGTAAAAGGGTCCATATATTTCATTCAGATGTGCTTGTGTAAAATGGGCATTTTTTATAGACATATTTACTGTAGCTTTAATACATTATGTATCATTCTTTTTTCCTTCAAACAGCATAATATCTACTGTTTTTCATTTGTTGACAGTCAGTTTTACATGACAAGACTCATATATACATGTAAGTAAGATAACATTTTGACTAATGTCCTTTTAAGAAATGCTGGACAAGTGTATAAAACAGAATATTAATATGGCTTCTCTTTAAAGAGAGCTGAGGATACTAATATCATATATATAGAATTAGAAAAAAAAAAGCTTAATAATGAAAACATTTTAAATAATAAGAATAATACACACTGCTATTCACTTCAGAAAATAAATAATATCCTTAAAACTTCTTTTGTCCCTGCTACTCAAAGATTAAAAATCATTTCATCTCATCTTTACATCCACTTTTCCTGGTGAGGGTTGCAGTGGCAGCAGGCCAAGTGGGTCAGCTCAGACTGTTCTGTCCTCAGCCATAGACTCTGGCTCTTCCTGGGGAATTCTGGGTCTGCAGCAGGGTCTCCACCCAGTGGGATGTCCCCAGAGCAGCCCAGGGGGACTTTTATGACATGCCCAAACCACTTCAACTGACTCTTCTTGATCTGAAGGAGCAGCAACAGTACTCTGAGGCTCTCCTGAATTGTTGCGCTTCCCACCCTATCAGGGAGTGTCAGCCTAGCCACCCTAAACAGAAACCTCATTTCTGTCACTTGTACTCGTGAATTAATTATTTCGGTCATTTCCAACAGCTCATGACCACTCCACTTGTCAATCTCATGCTCCTTTTTTCTGTCACTCGTGAACAAGATCCCAAGATACTTGAACTCCTTCACTAAGTGCAGTTTTTATCCTTTTTCCTGGAGAGAGCAATCCACTCCTTTCCAAGAAAGAACCATGACCTCAGACTTAGAGGTGTTGATTTTCATCCCAGTCACGTCAGTGAATCGCTCAAGTGCACACTGAATGTCACAATCAGATGAGGCAAAGAAGACAACATCATCTGCATAAAACTCCAATGTTACCACTAACTTCCCCTCACATACTCAGCTGTGCATTGATATCCTGTCCATTAAAACCCAGAAAAAAAAAGCGGTGACAAGACACAGTACTGACGAATTCCAACACCCACTACGCACAAATTTGAAACAGTGGCAAGTATTCAGACATAGCACACTCTGCATTCATATAGGAAATGTAGAGCACTCAAAAGCTGTTACCCATATTCCTGCAACACCTCCCACAACACACGCCAAGGGATATGGTCATTTGCTTTTTCCTAATCAACAAAATGCATCTAGACTCGGTTATCATGGTCCCATGTACCCTCTAGCAACTATGCCAGGGCAAAGAGCTGGTCTACTGTTCTACAGCCAGGATGGAATCCATATTCTTCCTCCTGTATTTTTGGCATAACCATCGAATGGATTCTTCCTTCCAGCACTCTTGCATATGCCTTACCTGGGAGGCTGAGAAGTCTGATCACTCTGTAGTTAGAACACACCCTATGGTCCTGTTTCTTAAATATGGGGACCACCAAACCAGTCTGCCATTCCAAAGGTGCTTTACCTGCCTTCAATGCAACACTGAATAAATACACAAACCATACTGTCCCAAGAATGTCCAGTGCATTCAACATCTCTGGTCAGATTTCATCCACTCCAGCAGCCTTACCACTATGGAGTCCTCAGACCACTATAGTGACTTTGATGGGATACCCCTACCAGGCATGTCTAACACTGCCTCTTGGTAGGTGGAAATGTCCACCAAGTTGTGGAGTTTCTTAAAGTTGACAGTTAACACAGTCTGAGGCGTCAAACAGTTTGCCAGAACAACCTTAAGGCCTTCAAACAGTCAATCTCCACGGCCTCGCGAAACTCCTTCCATGATCAAGGTTTTGCTTCCACAACCACTTTTGCAGTAGTCTTCTTAGCCTGCAGCTACCTCTCAACCAAAATCTCACAGAGAGCACTTCACTGAAGCCGTTTTCATCAGTCTGACAGCATCCCTCACTTCTGATATTCACCATCTGGTCCTAGGATTGTCACCATGAGATGCCTCAACCACTTTAAGGCCACAGCTGTCAGCTGCTGCTTCTGCAACTGACTGTTGAATAGAGTGTATTCAGACTAAATATCTCTGACCTATCTCGGCACACAGGAGAAGTTCTTTTGGAGGTATCAGTTGAACTTATCACAAAGCGAAGTTTTAGCCAGATGTTCCCAGGAAATCCTAACTGCTCATCTAGGCTTCCCTGGTCTATCCGGCCTATGCCCCTCACTTTGAATCCAGCTCACTTTTAAGTGGTGACTGGCTGACAGCTATGCCCCTTTCTTCACTTGAGTGTCCAAAACATATGGTCTCAGGTCAAATAACAACTACAAATTCTACCATCAATCTTTGATTCAAGGTGATTTGACACCAGGAAAACTTATGAGCCTTATGAGCTAGGTGCCTACGTACAAACAGGAATCGGTGTTTTCCTCCCTGTGACTCGTAGCAGCATTGAGTCAATCCTGTCACCCACTGGAAAGAACTCCAATTGTGCTACCCTAAGCCAGGAGTTTGTGAGTATCCCCACACCCGCCTGAAGTCTTTCACACATCGAAACTCCAAAGTAGGAGAGAGACCAAACCCGATTAAGAATTTTGGTTCCAGAACCCTCCTATGTGTGGAGGTAACACCAGCTTTATCTAGCTTGCACTTTTCCACCTCCTGTACTTGCTCAGGCTCCATTCCCACCAGATAGTTAATGCTACAGGATCTCAAAGCCAGTCTCCACTGCCAGTGTCTAGTCCATCTAGGCCTTTTTGTTAGGGCCTGCTACTAAACTGGTATCACATCCAACCCTCACCATTTATCTTGCAGGTAGTGAGCCCACAAGACAGCTCCACATAACCATTTCGGGCTGAGCTCGGCCAGGTGATGTGGGTTGCCTGACAACCAGGTGCCCAGCAGTGAACACCACTTCCAAGCCTGGCTTGAGAAATGGGTCCTGGTATCCCTATGAAGGTCAGGGAATACTGTTTTTTAATTAGTTGTGATTTTTTTTTTTTGTCTAACCTTTCATCCCATATCTATTCACCAATTCAGACCCTATCAGGAGCACAACACACCAGACAACCTAGCTCTGAACATCACTAAGGTACACGTCAAGGTGATGGTTCAGGTTGGGGAGCTAAAAATCAGTCCATATTTTATACAGTATAGGTATTGGAAGGCTTTCATTATTTTTAACATGAACAATATAGTATATATTATGATTAGAAGTACATATTGTTGTTTTTAGATTTAGCTTGAGCATTCAAACCCACCTCCATCACTCTGATCACTCTGACTCCCTCTAAACCAGGGGTCTAAACCTCAGTTTCTGGGGTCTACAGTGCCTACAGGTTTTCATTTAAAGCTACTTCCCTAATCAGTAGCAAAATTACCATTGTTAATGGAAAATATCTTGCACTGCCAAGGCATATAACTAAATAACATTAAATGTGTCATTAACAATAATAATTGTAATCTAATTATAAAATAAGTTGCATTGAAAACCTGAAGTCATCACAGCTCCCAGGTGTTTGAGCACCTTGCATTGGGGCTTTACAGTGCAGTCATACTGACACATTAGACACTTCCAATACTGTTTATTTCTTTTTCTCAGAACATCATTCAAATGTTTTTTAACCTGGAGCGACTCAGTACTCATTGATATGTAACAGCTGGGAAAAAAAAAACAATTTAGATGAGAGTATCATAAAAAGGGAGTCAATTAAAACCAAGGCAGCAAAGGGTGTTCACTTAGTGACAGTGATTGGCTACTAATTAAGAAGGTGTATGGAATGAAAACATGCAGCCACTGTAGCTCAGTAGGATCTGAGTTTGAGATCCCTGTTCTGAACTGTGCTGCTAATAGTTTTAGTTGCACAGTATTTGCTAGCAGTTTAGTGCTGTCTTTTAGTTGCATTTTTAGCATGTGCATTATGGTTGGGCCACACCATGATATAAACATTAACTTACCTAACTAATAGTATCTGTCCTTCATTTGCTAGTGACTAGGAAGTTCACACGCCTTTCATGTCACAAAAAAAAATCAATGAAACAATTGAATGCTGGTGCCTGATTTGTTTCAATTGGCATTAGATCATCGAGATGCCCTGGGTCATCATCACTATCTGACAAAATCATCTGACAGCAATATTGAATCAATCATTAATTAAGCTGAATGGCTTTGCACCAAACTAAAATGGCAACACCTTAAGTTTAGAAGTGAACAGCTTGGATTTGAAAAAGTACAAGCCACAATAACACAGACAGACTATGCAGCCTACGCTCAATGCACACCTCAAACACTTGACTCAGGAGCAGTCTGGTAGCAGCACTAACCATTGTGTGGCCAGCTGGACAAAACAAGGCTGGCACACAAATGGAAAAAAAGATTTTCTATCATATCCGATCTTTCTGCACCACCACTCTTCTTATTTTAAATAGGGGCATCATACAGCTGGCTTTTTTTCATGAAGTGAAAAGAACACATGTAGACCTCCATGGTGTGCTTTGTTTAGTGTTGAGTGATGATTAAAATGCTCTTCTGCACCATTTTGATCAGCATAATGTTTTATGTTGAATGTGTTTCCAAACATTTTTTTTCCTTCAAATCACTTATAACTTTGCAAGATGCTGAAAAATTAGTTCACACTTTTGTTTTTAGTCTACTAGATTACTGTAATGCACTCATCGCAGGACTATCCAAAAAAGACATCAATCAGTTGTAGCAACTACTGTAAAATGCACATGCCAGAATCTTAACTAGGAAAAGAAAATCCGAGCACATCTCTCCAGTTTTGATGTCACTATGCTGGTTACCCGTGCCATTTAGAATTGACTTTAAAATACTGCTTTTGGTTTACAAAGCCTTAAATAATCTTGCTCCATCCTATATTTCAGAATGCCTTCAAAGGAATGTCTGCTTATAATTCCAAGAGCTAAACTTAAAAGAAGTAGTGAGGCAGCCTTCCAGAAATTCACCAGGCTAATATGGTGGAGAACTTTAAAAAAATTGCTAAATTCCCATTATTTTAACATGGCTTTCTTAGGGCTTCATT
The DNA here is from genome assembly GCA_026402145.1 of Polypterus bichir lapradei. Taxonomy (NCBI): domain Eukaryota; kingdom Metazoa; phylum Chordata; class Cladistia; order Polypteriformes; family Polypteridae; genus Polypterus; species Polypterus bichir. The sequence goes on from JANRMT010062791.1 coordinate 115,985,665, forward strand.
TTAGTGTTACCCTGATATTCCGTATATGCATTGAATTATCGTTTTTATCATGGCTCCACAATCCGTACTGACCTCTGCTTTCTCTGCTGTTCTTTTACTGGTTTTCTGTGGTGACAGTCTGCACCACCACCACCTGATCAAGGCACCATGCAGTCCTTACATTGATGGATTGAAGGCCAGAGGTGCACATGACCATCATCATTTAATTCTTTCACGTGAAGCCTGAAAACCATGAGGACTGATTGAGATCATTTATGTTAGGTAGAATGCCTAGAGGTGGCTGGGCGGTCTTGTGGCCTCAGAACCCCTGCAGATTTTGTTCTTTTTTCTCCAGCCCTCTGGAGTTTTTTTTTTGTTTGTTTTTTCTGTCCTCTTGATCATCGGACCATACTTTATTCTTTGCTACTTGATATTGCCTAATCTTATTTTTAAATTTTGATTTGTTTTATAAACTTTTCTTTCTTCATTTTGCAAAGCACTTTGAGCTACATCATTTGTATGAAAATGTGTTATATAAATACATGTTGTTGTTGCAGCATATCTTTCATTAGGAAAACATAAGCATTTGATTTAAAAAAGGCAGCTCCTATTTTAATACCAGGAATTGAAAAGGGTTCAAGCCTCCAAACCCCAAAGATCAGGCCAAACATGTACAAACACACCCAAAAGTAAACTGAGAATACTCTAGGGCCAGCTGGTCCAGTCCCATCAACCAGGGAAACAGGCTAACAGCACACAGCATGAAGACAATTTCAAATACTACAATAGGCAGTATTTTATTTTTAAATAAATTAACATATGGTGAAAAATTGTAAAAAAAATGCTTAAGAAGACAAAGCTGAGTGATGGTATAAATGTTACTAACAAGTTAAATTACAGAGATAAGCTTGTTGACTATTTTGCACATTATCTGTTGAAGCTGTGCTCTACTAGCCATCAAGTGTTTAAATTAGAGATGACTTACTGTGCCTGAGTGCATTGTGAGAGTGAACTCTTTATAGACTATTTTGTTGTTTTTATAAATAGCTTTCAAAAGGCACTTATCTTGGCTGGAGAAAGAATGCGATTTTGGGTACTGGTAGGCAGGCAGCTGTGCAGCTGCTTGACTGCACAAGTCAGAGGCACGTGGAGGCTCCTGGAGTATTAAATGGCCCATACGCTTCTTGTTATAGAATAGGATGGCAGCCCATGTGTGTCTGAAGCTACAGAGGAGAAAGTAAGAGAGCAGTGTGTCAGCAGAAGCAGAGAAGAGCCATAAGAGAGGTAAAGGAAAGCTCAAGTAAAGTGGTTTACCAGATTTTGGCTTACTAGAGGGAGAGAGAGTGTTCTGGCTAAGGGGATTGTGTGGTGTAGTCAGCGATGCTGTGCACTTCTCATTGGAGGTGACAGGATGTACGTTCATGGGTATTGGACAATACAAAAAAGGCAGAGAGGTCATCTTTTGTCATTCCAGAGGAGAATAGCAAGAACCATTTTCAACTGTGTGAGAAGAAAGGGATGACATGATAGAATTGGGTCCCTGAACCATTTTTGGTGGGGCTGATTCGGTGAGCAAAGTTATCACTTCTTTTTGTAAATAGTTTTTTCTTTGTTGTGTTCCATCAAGGCTGTATATAATTTTCATGAATGACACAACACTAAATATTTTGTTTTTGTTCATTTGCACTATGAATAAAGACTCACTGATTTTTTTTTCCACTTATAAGCTTGTCTATGTTTTGAGTTCCTCCACCACTGATATACTTGGGTATGGCACCTGATTCCTGGATTTCTATGTCAATTGATTGTGCACTCATTTTTACAGATTTTTAAAGCTATGATTGTACATTGCAGCATACTTGCACCTATCAGGCACTTGGGAAAGTCATATTATACTTCAAATGTACAAGTTCAGGAGCAAGTCACAAAAGGAAAAAATAAATAACTGATCGCAACATTTAATGTATCTCCACTTTTATGCACTCAAAACATAACACCACCATGAAAGGATTTTTCTGACTGATTGTTATCACCATATGCCATGATAAGCTACGTACACAATCCAGGCCACCCAATGCTTTGTGAAAATTATAGGATCTGGCTTATCTCCAACTGCACAAATGCTTTTAGAAATTAAGGCTACAGCTTAAGAGAGGAGTCCTTTCTCTGCCTTGTGTCCAGTATTGGCGCAGACACTCATGATGCAGATGAAACGTTTCTCATAGGAAGGTAATACTGTATCATCTGTATCAGATGGATACTGCAGCATCTGTCTAATGTTAGATGAGGTGTACTATCTGTACCAAATCAGTACACAGTGTGCACTGTAACACACCAGGCCAATGGTATTTTTAATTTTATTTGCTTTCGGGGTGAACAGTTGGGTTTCTAAATGATGTAAATAGAGCTACTACTATATATGCCTTTCTTGTTTATTGAAAAAATACGTATGTTCTTTTGTTATCTTTTCTTTTCAGGCAGATTTAAAGTACCGTATTTACGCGTGTACCAAGCGCACATTTTTTCACGAAAATTAGCATTAGAAAATCAGGTGGGCGTCATACACAAGGAAATGTAATTCTGTAATATTTACTTCTTCTGCTTGAGCTCTCTCGCTCGCGTACTCGCGCTCTCTCTCGCTCGCTTCCTAGTGCACTCGCGTTTTCTCTCTCTCTCGCTTGCTTGCTTGCTCGCGCACTCGTGCTCTCTCTGTCTCGCTCGCGCACTCGCGCTCTCTTTCTCTCTCGCTCGCGCACTCGCACTCTCTCTCTCTCGCTCGCTTGCTCTCGCGCTCTCTCTCTCGCTCTGTCACATTCTTTTTCGCTCACGCTCTCTCTCTATACGCTTCCTCTACAATCACAACACACGTCTTACACGGGACAAGACAATTTTTGCGATTTTCTTTGCAAAAATTAGTGTGCGCGTCTTACACGAGGGCGCGTGGTACACAAGTAAATACGGTATAAAGCTCTTTTCAGTTTTCAGCATAATCAAATAATATATATACTAGTATTTTTGGTATACTTTTTAGTTGTTATTGGTAAAATGCTAGTTTTATTTTCTTATTTTGTGTGAAATGTAATGGCAGTGTTTAGGGATTTATCCGTTTTAAGGCAGAGTGTCTTGTAGGTAGCTAGCGAGTAAAATGGACAGAAAGGGCTAACCCAACTGACTTAGAGACACTTGAGTATTTATAGGAAAGAGGCAAGAAGGAAACAGAAAGGCATGAGATCCTTCCACCATGGCTTTTGCTACATTTTCTTTTCCCCAATCGGGCACCAACACAAACAATAATAATGAAGAGTGATATTAACATAAAAGTCAGAATGATAACTATCAGAATTGTAATACTAAATACTTGCTTTCTAAGTATATGTGTACAGTAATGATAAATTAAACAACATCCTACAGTATTAACACCAGATTACAGTGAACTATGAAGCTTCACCTGTAATGAAAATTCCTGCTATAGTTCTTTATTATCAGTTTGTTAGCATTTTTAGCATTCAAAAATTAACAGAAGACATGCAAAGTGCATGGGCACACACAATCTGTACCAGAAACATTTTGATAGACTTATGCATCGTGTTATTGTAATCGACCACAGCACAAGCCTTCGTAACCTGCTTGTCACTTTTTGCCTGTACAGTGACTTAGCTGCATTATGTACAGTGGTAAGGAGACAAACATTTTTCTTGTCTTTCCATTTCAGCACAAGCACTCAATCCTTTTGCCAAGTTACTAGCGTACCTTGCTGTAATTTTACTTGTGCCAAAGTCTTCAGGCATGCCATGATGGTTGGGACGTACTGTTCCATATGTGTCAGTCTTTCTTTGCAGCAAGTCAAATAGCTTTGGCGAAGTATAAAAATTATCCATGGTTGCACAGCAATATTGATCCAGCAGAGCATCTATCATAGTCAGCATCGATGACACAGCAACGCTGTACCGCTGTATTTCAGATCAAACATTGTCTCTTTCCCTGTGTGCAGAACAGAATTCCAAATGAATCCCATTTCAAATTCACAAAGCTTATCAAACTTTATGACAAATCTTGCTATTTTTGACGTGATGTACTGTATCCATGATAGTCTACTCTTATAAGGCATGAGACTTTCATTGATGCTGACATCACGGTCCAGAATGTAAACACTCCAAAATTTTCCTACCATGGCCTGGTATATCTTCCAGATTTTCTTCATTTTTGGTGCTGGATGGGTATTCTCATTAAAGTCTTCATTGTTGGTAAACTACAGATATTTTATAACTTGTGAAAACCTGCAGACATAATTTCTCCAAAGAACAGCAGTACTGACAGCACTTTTACAGCCTGAGTGATTCTCGCTTCTAATGCTTACACAAGATGCTTCTGTACAGTGACACTTGGAACTAACGGTTTTAGCATTGTTTTCACATCCTGTGTAAGGCTCGGGTCTAACACTAAGGAGGTTAAATTTAAGTCCTCTCCAGTTGGACAGTGTGGACATGTGGCTTGGGGATTAGGGAAAAGAGGCCTTATTTTAGGAGTGTGTGTTAGACCACCCAATGCACACAGTAATTTCAACACACATCTTTTTAGTAATATTAAAAAGGCAAGTTTACAAGGGGATAATATAGTCATGTGGGACTTTAATTATCCAAATATTAACTGGGATGACCTTGCAAATGGAGGAGCAGAAGAGCAGGAGTTTTTAGAAGTAATCAGTGATTGTTTTTTAACACAGTATGTTAAAGCACCAATGGGGGATGAAGCTTGTCTGGATTTAGTATTTTGTAATAATCAAGATAGAATTGAGAGTGTAGAGGTGATTGAACAACTAGGGTTAAGTGATCGTGATATAATATAGTTCTCAGTGTTTTGAGTGCAGATGCAAAGACTAAAATTGTTAAGTTTAACTTTGGTAGGGCAAATTTTGAGCAGATGTGGCAAAGTCTAAGAAGGATAGACTTGGATAAGCTTTTAAATGTGGAGACAGTTGAGAAGCAGTTGAACAGGTTTAAAAACATTTTACATGTAATGTAAGACAGATACATATCTACATTTGGAATTAATAGGAAATTTGAAAAATCTCCACAATGGGTTAATAAAGATTTAAAAAACGAAGGTGGAAAGGAAAACACTGCTTTATAAGGCATATAAGACTAATGACTGCAAAGTGAATCATAAAGCATATGAGAACATGAGGGCAACCATTAAGAAGGATATCAGGGAGGCTAAAAGACAGTTGGAGAGGAATATAGAAGATAAGGCAAAATATGACCCTAAGAGATTCTTTCAACATCAATCCATCCATTATCCAACCCGCTATATCCCAACTACAAGGTCACGGGCGTCTGCTGGAGCCAATCCCAGCCAACACAGGGCGCAAGGCAGGAACAAATCCCCGGGCAGGGTGCCAGTCCACCGCAGTATTTAAGATCTGCAACCATGAAATAGCATCAAACAATACTCCACAGGCCTGTATTACAATCCTGATTTTTTTCAAAGTTTTGTGAAAAAGAACAATTTTTACCCCTCGTATCCCATTAAGGGGTGAATTTATGGGGTCAGTTGATGTGGCATGTACACTTTCAGTCCTTCTAATTATTTTCCTAAAGACATCTATTGATTGTCAGATGTTTATCATAAGGGTATAATTTTCTGCAGAAAATATAGTCCAAAAATTTCCTAAATATTAGTGGTTTGGGTTTAGGGGGCAAAAGATCTTGTATAACTAGACATCAAGAAAATGTCCGATGGAATGTTATATGTTGGGGTTTTCTCTTACCAGTGAGTCAATAAGCGCTGGATAAAAAACACTGAAGTGATTTCAAAGTGTTCATAAGTAATTCCTATGAATACAGAATATGGCTGAAAGTAAATAGACATGGTAGACATGAAATTTACAATTAATCTTGTTTCTGAAAATGTCTAAAAGTTGTCTCAAACTTTTTTGTTTCTTCACAGAGCCGAAGTAACCCTGAAGAAATTTTCTGGCTGTTTCAAAGACATTGAAATTTCAAGGACACCTTACAACTTGTTAAGTAGCTCCGATTACACAGGCCTTACAAAAGGATGCTCAGTGGAGGTGAGTGTAAAAAAGAAAAAAAAAAATTAACTATTTTACAAAATATTAAATGAAACATTATACATTTAATTATGCTCTGTTCCTGACAAAATCATTAAAATGAAAATAAATTAGAAAAATATTTAAAAGATAAGCATACAACTCAGTCCAGAAAAGGAATTTAAAAATATCTTGTGGTCAAAGTTGTCCCACAAACTTTCTTACTCTGAATGTCATTTCCTTTGTAATTGTATTATATGGTTTCTTATTTGAAAATTGTCTGAACTATCCAATTATTTAGGGCATTATATATCCTGTTCTGCTTCTGTGAATTCCATGTTCATTTTAAAAAGTTTAATTTTGTAAAGCCATAAAATTCATGGCATTAAGTACACAAAAAACCTAGACTGGTAGAAATGACCCTGGACTGCATTGTCAATAATAAGCTAAGAGCAGTTAGTGTGTATGAGTACAGGTGTTTTTGGGCATATTACTTTTTCTTTTATTGTTGTCTATCTAAATAATGGGCTGCCACAACTCATGAGGCATATGCTGACATTTGTGTCATCTGTTGTGATAATTAGTTTGTTGACAATCCACAGTATCTGTGGTAACCTTTTGGGTACGGATGAAAACATTTCTTGGTTTCAGCGCATTGCCCAAAAAGACATTAGTAAGCCACTTTTTCAACAATGCCTGATGCATTTTGCAGGAGTAATTGCAATAGAATGTGTTCCATGAATTCCTCACGTGATGGCAGAAACTAACAAAACAAAACACGATATATATGGAGCTTTACAACTATCTTAACATGAGTATGCCAGGTTAGGGCTTTCTACCATGTCAGGGCTACTTTTTCATGAACTGTCTTGTCTGTAATTGGACATTGGATCACTATAGAGGAATATTTCTGAAAAAAATAAAAATAAAATAAATATGCTAATAAATAACTATACTATAACATCCATCCATCCATGCATCCACTATCAAACCCGCTATATCCTAACTACAGGGTCACAAGGGTCTGCTGGAGCCAATCCCAGCCAACACAGGGCGCTAGGAAGGAACAAATTCCCGGGCAGGGTGCCAGCCCACCGCAGACTGTAACATGTGACAATAAATAAATAGTAACAAAATGAGGTGTGAGCATAAGTAAGTAAATGTGTCGTAAAAAAATTGAATTTTGTTTCTTTTTTCTTCAAGCATTCATTTAATCATGTTTTCATAATTTTTTATTGGTTAAAATGAATGTCTTTACAGTAGGCAGGTGAGATGCAGACTCCTCAGAGGATGATGAATTAATAGCTTCTTGAATTAAACCAGCCACTTTGTGGTATAATTCTGGGTAACTTTTTCTTGCACTCATATCCACACAGACATGTGCAGTTACCATTTGAGAATGTGCTTTGCTTGCCTTTGGAATTCTGTGGCTCGTAGCTCTAAACTGCAGCCACTGTGTTCTGTGGGTCAGAGGCCTGTTTGTGTACAGTGATTGGGGGAGTTTACAGTGGAGTTTCTTCTGGTTTAGCACGTATATGCTGGGATACATGCATTTTCATCCCCAAATGCTGTGGTGTTGAACAGAAAAGATGACTGGAAATTATTTTGGAAGTCTCTCCTGTAATGCTGATTTTGCTCTGAGTTTTTCCAAGTAATCATGACAGCACACGTGATTAACACAATAGTTTTACTCAACTCTGTACGTGAGGTGCTTTTTTTTTAGAATTACAGTGGCTTGCAAAAGTATTCGGCCCCCTTGAACTTTTCCACATTTTGTCACATTACAGCCACAAACATGAATCAGTTTTATTGGAATTCCACGTGAAAGAACAATACAAAGTGGTGTACACGTGAGAAGTGGAATGAAAATCATACATGATTCCAAACATTTTTTACAAATAAATAACTGAAAAGTGGGGTGTGTGTAATTATTCAGCCCCCTGAGTCAATACTTTGTAGAACCACCTTTTGCTGCAATTACAGCTGCCAGTCTTTTAGATATGTCTCTACCAGCTTTGCACATCTAGAGACTGAAATCCTTGCCCATTCTTCTTTGCAAAACAGCTCCAGCTCAGTCAGATTAGATGGACAGCGTTTGTGAACAGCAGTTTTCAGATCTTGCCACAGATTCTCGATTGGATTTAGAGCTGGACTTTGACTGGGCCATTCTAACACATAGATATGTTTTGTTTTAAACCATTCCATTGTTGCCCTGGCTTTATGTTTAGGGTCGTTGTCCTGCTGGAAGGTGAACCTCCGCCCCAGTCTCAAGTCTTTTGCAGACTCCAAGAGGTTTTCTTCCAAGATTGCCCTGTATTTGGCTCCATCCATCTTCCCATCAACTCTGACCAGCTTCCCTGTCCCTGCTGAAGAGAAGCACCCCCAGAGCATGATGCTGCCACCACCATATTTGACAGTGGGGATGGTGTGCTCAGAGTGATGTGCAGTGTTAGTTTTCCGCCACGCATAGCGTTTTGCATTTTGGCCAAAAAGTTCCATTTTGGTCTCATCTGACCAGAGCACCTTCTTCCACATGTTTGCTGTGTCCCCCACATGGCTTGTGGCAAACTACAAACGGGACTTCTTATGGTTTTCTGTTAACAATGGCTTTCTTCTTGCCACTCTTCCATAAAGGCCAACTTTGTGCAGTGCACGACTAATAGTTGTCCTATGGACAGATTCCCCCACCTGAGCTGTAGATCTCTGCAGCTCGTCCAGAGTCACCATGGGCCTCTTGGCTGCATTTCTGATCAGCGCTCTCCTTGTTCGGCCTGTGAGTTTAGGTGGATGGTCTTGTCTTGGTAGGTTTACAGTGGTGCCATACTCCTTCCATTTCTGAATGATCGCTTGAACAGTGCTCCGTGGGATGTTCAAGGCTTTGGAAATCTTTTTGTAGCCTAAGCCTGCTTTGGTGTTGTTGCTCCCAATATTCTCTTAGACAACCTCTGAGGCTGTCACAGAGCAGCTGTATTTATACTGACATTAGATTACACACAGGTGCACTCTATTTAGTCATTAGCACTCATCAGGCAATGTCTATGGGCAACTGACTGCACTCAGACCAAAGGGGGCTGAATAATTACGCACACCCCACTTTGCAGTTATTTATTTGTAAAAAATGTTTGGAATCATGTATGATTTTCGTTCCACTTCTCAAGTGTACACCACTTTGTATTGGTCTTTCACGTGGAATTCCAATGAAATTGATTCATGTTTGTGGCTGTAATGTGACAAAATGTGGAAAAGTTCAAGGGGGCCGAATACTTTTGCAAGCCACTGTATCACATCTCATCCCAGAGTCCTTGTATGTCGATGGGGGGAACAGTTCTCCATAGAAGAGTAACAGGCCATACATAAAATAAGCAACACGGGTTGGTTAGAATGCTTGCCCAATAACTGTGTGTGTAGTAGATGGGTTGCCATGTGGTAGTAGACCCTATTTTAATGGTAGACTGATTTAAGGAAAGGCCAAAGATCAATGGCCGAATGTCAGCAGAATTCTTCAGACTGATAAGTGGCAGCTAATAGTTTCCACACTAAGCAAAAATTACAGTGTTATTTATGTCATGTGGATAAACTGTCAGATTTGATGGTGCCCTCAGCCCTGGAATAAAAATGCATTTTTTCATTGTAAATGTGAGTGTGCACATCTTTGTGTAATTACAATTTTAAAAGAGTCCTGAAAATATTATATATGGTGTCAAAGCAGTGTTCTCCCTAGCGTCTTTTAGCCGGGCGCTTCGCCCGGCTAATTTAGTTGTGCGCCAGGCTGTCATCTCGCATGACATTGTGAGATGACAGCCGCAGATCTGCAGGCACAGGCAGATCTAATGATCTGCAGAGATGGCAAGGGACGAGCAGGCGGGTGGACAAATACTGCTAAAGCTAATAGCGGGTGTCGAGGCGGAGCAGAGTTCACAAGCAAAGAGTATGAGGAGATGGGGTTTCGAGAGCAGGCTGTACATGGTAATAGCGGGGGTGTAGCAGCTTAATAAAGTTGCAAGGAGTATGGAGAGGTGGGTGGGCGAGAGGGGGCTGTACATGCTAATAGCGGGAGCGGAGCGGCAGTTCACAAGCAAAGAGGATGTGGAGGTGGGCAGGCAAGAGTAGGTCTGATAAAATAAAAAAAAAATCTAGTAAAACCAGCCTGTCAGATATCAGAAAAAAGGCGTAAGGAAGTGATATCTCTGTTCTCAGCGTCAGCGCAGTCTGTATAGTGCAGCTGAGCGTACAGCAGCTCTCTTCTTGTAAAGTACATTGCAAACCAATATATACACATACAGTTGTTTAAGCATTAGGTGTGTTCTGTGTGCAAAGATCCTTGTAGCACTCACTGTGGTTCCTGTTTAAAGTGACCCCATCTGCCGTTTTTATATTTGCTCATATTTGCACCTGTGTCCATATTGCAAAAAGTGTGCAGAAACCCTTGCAGCACACATTGTGTCCTGAGCAAAAGTTTTGTCACTGAATTGCTGAGGGCTTTGTACGGAAGCGTATTAGGGCCACGGTGAAGAAAAAAAAAATACGGACAAAGTGAAGAAAAAAAACTATATGTCCAAAATAATGTTGAGATGTTGACTTTATTCTCGCCATTTCCACTTTAATCTTGATGCTTATGACGAGAATAAAGTCGACATGTTGCTACATAATTTATGACGGGGGTTTGAGAAAATCTAGTAAATTAAACATTCATTTTAAGATGAAGTTTAGTTTACGATGTTCTTCTTTAATGACAAACTATGAAAATAAAGTCAACATTTCGAATTTAATCTCGAAAACAGAAAAGTTTTTCAGTATTCTGTGTGATGAAACCACAGATACTTCAGATGTAAAACAATTAATTATTTACATTAAATATGTTTGCCAGGTCACTAAAGCGATCAGAGTTAGTTTTGTATCAACCCGCAATATGATTGACAGCAAAGCGGAGACTATAACCAACACACTGAGTGAGACTATGGACACTCTAGGCTTGAAAACTGCTAATCTGGTTGGACTAGGATCAGATTAAGCGGCTGTTATGATTGGGAAACAGAAGGGTGTGGCAAAACTGCTTAGAGATAAAACATCTGGACTCTTGGTCAACTGCCACTGTGTAAAACCACCGATTGGCCCTTGCAAGTGCCCAAGCAGCAGCTGCTGTACCTTATTTAACAAAACTGAACATCTTAAGGCAGCTATTCTATTTCTTCCAAAATTCTTCAGTTAGGATGGCTAGTTTAACGGAAATTCAAAATATTCTGAACATTCCCCAGATTAAGCTAAAAATGGCCAGTGACACTAGATGGCTGTCTGATGACTTTGCAGTACAGTCACTATGACAGTGTACGAATGATCTCCTTGGAGGGCCCAGATCCTGGGAACTTTGATTATGGGAAAGCTTCAGAAAACTGGGACTCTAGGAAGAAAAGAAGAATAAATATTTAACTGAAGACACCTTCTGCATATGCAAGTTGGCTTTGAAGAATATTTTAAAATTTTTCTTCATTAGTTTTCCTAAACTTTTTTCATTGTTTTCATTTTTCTTCCTGACAGCGACAATACTTGTGCCTCTTGGTTTATGTCATAACAATTGTTATTTAAAGTTTTTGTTAAGGTTGCAGGATCCTGAATTGGATACTTCTTAAATTTAATAAAATATTCTTTCACAAGTGTCAAACCTTAAAAAAGGAAGTCATATTGAGCTTTGGAAAATAATCTCTATATATAATCTTCATTTGGATCTTGATCTTTGTTTGTCCGTGAATGAATTAGAAGAAGAAGCACTAGATGGCAGTAGAGAGACAGCTAAAACATAGGCATTGCATTAAGAATCTCCTCTAGGCTTATACTACTGAAGACTGTAGTACGACAGTCACACCTCAAAACACAGACATTCAAACTAAACAAATTGTTGTGCTTTAAATTAACTAAAGAGATCTTCATTTAGATCTTGATCTTTGTTTGTCCGTGAATTCCACGCATGCGTAGACCACCTTCCAGTTTAGTACGTTGTTGTTACTCACGGATGTCAACAATGTGCCGGAATAACGAAAGGGGTGGTGGACAGTGTTACGCTGGTTAGCTCCTGAGGCCTGGTTAGAGAATGAGATTGCCGAAGATAAAAGGTAAGTGCCTACATAACATATGTATGAAAGAAAGACAGCTGGTAAAATGAATGACAACGTAACAACATGTTCCGGAAGTTATTATTGTTACGTTTTAGCCGGCGAGTGCTGCGCGTCTCACAGTTGTACCGTGGCTTGCTCACATGTCAGTGAAGTGATCCCTATTTATGCTTTAAAGAGCCTGGATACCTATGTGTCCCCCTTTTATAACCATTGCTCCGTGTATATTGCCTTACTCTTTGGATTGCCACAAAGCAACCTGCGAGATTGGAGAAAGGTTGAGAAGAGATCGTGAGAGGAAACGACAGCATCGTGAAAACAAGACAGACTGTGAACAGACAGAAGCAGAAATGCTCCTATACCACCACATAATTACGATTCGGACAGTGATTCCGAGTAGGCCGTTCCTATCGAATCAATATCCAAGGGTTTTCTTTTGTAATTTTGTTTCCCTTATAAAAAATCATAATGCTGTGTGACGAAGGGCCCAGTTCACGACTGGCAGCCGCGTTTAAACAGGGAGCCCTTCACAGACAACTTTAACACGCGCAATGTAGTTGGGCGCACATGGCTAGTTAATAATAATTAACTAATAAAAATAGTGCACATTTAATTTTCCACACCACCAAATTTCCCCGTCCCGCCCCACCCGGCTACTTTTTCTTGCCACCCGGCTGGAAAAAATTTCTGGGGAGAACACTGCAAAGAATAGTGAAAGAGCCACAAAAAAGGTTTGGGGCAGCCTCCCGTATACTTGATCCCGAATGCAAAAGGATAAATTGATTGCACTATTGTGTACAGATTGGAGTCCAAAACAGAACTGGCTTGGCTGAGGAAAAGACGGCGGTTTTAAAGGAAGACTGGAGGAAGTGACATCGTTGGGACCGGAAGTGGCGTCTTTGGTCCTGGGACCGGACGTGACGTCATAGGGGCCAGGTGGAATTTCCCATAATTGGTCTGCAGTGGAAAGAGAGAAAGCATTAGCACACTCTGCCACCCCCTGCTCTGGGATGGAATTACCTTCATTTGAGCCCTTTAGCTGCCTCCCATGAGCATGTGTGTGACAATGGTAAAGAAACTCCTTTACAATACTTGTACCAATTAAAAAGATAAATCCTCCACAAAAGACAAAGACGAACTGAAAAGCATGCTTGGGTGCTTCTCTTGGCCATTGATCTGGGTACTGTCATGCTATAAATATTACCCCTGACTAGGTAATTACACTGCTAGTTTAAAGCATGGCATAACTGAACGTACAAATCTGAACTTTAGAGACAGCAGTGAGCCAACGTTTTATATTTAAAAGATTTTAAATTATGATTTTTAATCAAATTATGATTTTTTTTAACCTTTCTCTTCCTTTTTTGGACGAATTTATAGAGAAGTTGTGTCCTTTTCTGATGTTACATACTGTATGCTGCCGTGTGAATGCATATGATATTTCTCTAGTATAAATTCCATTTTAGCAATCTGACAGGTGATATAATCCAGTAATGTGAATACAAACAGTAAGATATGGAAGACAATTTTTTCTTTTGATTTTATGGTGAAGTGTAACTTTAGAAGAACTAATGGATTAATGAATTCATAAAATGTCCATATATATCATAGTGAGTTCCCCTGTGGCTTATTGTATTATCTGATATATTTGTTGTTTACTTGTAATTTACCAGAAAATATGAATTCTCCATTGTAGGATGATATTCATAAGCCTTGACCTGAAATCTCCATAGCAGAAGGACTGGAACAAATCCACAGTTCCACTGTTATAATACAGCAAATGGCATTTCCAGAGCTGTCATGAGATTTGATCTTACTGTATGATGACATTCAAACTGACACATGCACAATGTGCACTGAGTTAACAGTTTACTTTTGCAATATGAGATGAAGCTAGCCTATTCCACAAGTCTATTAAACCAATTTTTTATTTATTTTTCAAAACACAAGGTTGTGGAGCTTATATAAACAGTCTTCAAGATTTTTTTCTAGCACTGTATTACAGTGATAGAATCTGAATTATATGGAATAGTAATATTAAATAAAAACAAAATTACGCTAGTTTTCTGTGTACTAAAACTGGCAGCCTTGGTATCATATATTGTAATGGAGCCAATCCTAGCAACAGAAATTGTGCGCCAGGAATTGGGCACCCCACTCGCAATCACACAGTGTCAACTTAGAGTTGCCATTTAACCTAGCATGCATGCCTTCAAGATCTGGAAGACTTCTTTAAATAAACTGTGATATTTCTATACTTCTGATCCTCACTGCAGTACAAAAACCTATAAAGCAGAAAACAACCTACTGGGCTTTCTTGTTCTTTCATGCTGTGTAATGTCATACATGGGAGATAAGGAAGAGTCATTTTGATGTTCTTTTCCCTTTAATTTAGCGTTTTTTCCCCCTGCTCTCAAAAAAAAGCACAATAGTTATAGTGAGAAATAGATTTGTCCATGATCGATGTCAAGTATAGTATATATGTTTAAGGCATTTGGAAGTACACTGTTAATGACTTTGTAGTGGTAAGGCTCTTTAAACTTTTAGTGCAGTGCTTCATGTAGACTGTTTGAGCATTCTTGAACAAGCCTTAAAGTACTCTTCTGATCATTATTTAATGGTTCAAATCATAGAGTATTTGCCAGGTTTAACTCTAGTTGTGTTACGGCTTCACCTCAGAATTGATGTTAGCATAGCTGCTGGTGTTTTATGCCACAATCCTTGAACTACATCGACATTAACAATATTACTTATACCTAGCAGACCCCCGTGACCCTGTAGTTAGCATATAGCGGGTTGGATAATGGATGGATGGATATATCAACATATAACCTAAAACTAATGAAAACATTGTCTCATTTTAGAATAGATGTTGTTGTTGACTTTTACTCGTTAGTTTATACCTATGAGCTATTTTTATTGAAATATTATCATCTTGACTTAATGATAAGTTGCCTCATGCAACTCACTTGTATAAGCTGATTCTTGTGTTTGTTAAATCTGGAATGATGTAGAGCAGAGAAATACACTGGCATGGTAGTTATTGCTGTTATTTCACAAGCCCAGTGACCTGAATTCAATTCATGGCTCAGTCACTTATTCTAAGTGTTTTGGTTTGCTTATACACTTAAAATCTATATGCTGCTCTAATCTTTAACATACCAGACTCCAAGACAAGTGATGTACAAAGGGCATGAATTGAGGTGTTTTAATAATGGAGGGTCTGTGACAGGGTGGTGTTTTATTTTTTTTAAACATAACATTTTCAAAGTATGTCCAATACAGTAGATCCAAATAATTACCAAAGGAAAAATAACTATTAATACAAAATGACCAATACTATCATAAAATAAATATCAATATTAACGTGTGAAAGGAGAAAAACAACTGAAATAAGTTTTCCTTCTAGCTAATATTATTTAAAGCCTAGTAATTAATTACAATTTACCTTGGCAGAAATAACTAAGAACTTGAAAATGAACTGCTTTACTGCATATCAGGAATACAAATGTTGATACTTATCTTAAAGATTAAAATTCCAAACTGAAGATACACGGAAATAAAATCAACTCTTTGTGTGCTAATAAATAAACTGTAACCTCAGTCGAGTCTGTTGTATGTTATACCATTAAGTAAGTCTTTGAGCACAATGCAAAGTGCAATCCTGCCCTGCCATTGTTATTTGGGGTACAGTCCACCTCTTCAGGCCCAGTTGACACTGCATACCACAGCACGGTCCCAGAAGCTGCAGTCTTCTGCTCTCATATCAGCTACACTGCCCTTTCTAAACCCATGCTATGTTTATAACAGTTGGGGGAGCTGCACCTTTCTTGTGTTAATTAGTTCAAACACTGTTTAAGAGCAGGTCGATAATGCGTTTTTTTTGTTGTTTTTTTTTACAATAATAATCTGCAGATAATATGAGCTCAGTCAATTCACTCTTATATTGTACATAATTGCTTTCCTCTTCCATTCATTTACAGAGAAATTATTTGTTTAGTTCTTATATGGTTAATATACTGTACCTAAAGCATTTGGAGTAATGTACTGTTGTATGATCTCTTTGCACACGAGTGCCCTCATCTAACTCACTTGCATTGAGCGACCGAGGACTCCATTTGTTTTTTTTTTTAGTTTTGGTTTTGACTCACTTGCTATTACTTGAACTTGGTTGTATCTTGGTTTTAACCCTGCTTGGACTCAATCCTGACTTGCTGTTGACTAGCTGTGGTCTTAAACTTGGACTCGGAAATGGTGGTCTTGACTATAGCACAACCTCTGCCTCATAGATCCAGTTCCTTGGGTTCACATCTACACATTCCTCACAGGTTTATGTAGGTTTTTACCAGGTACTCCAGATTTCTTCCTACATCCAAAATATGTGCAAAGTAGATTAATCATTAAATTAACGTTGGATCTAGGTGAGTGTGAGTATATGATGAGTAGGCCTGGGAATGGGCACATGCCCACAAACCCAATGTTGATGAAATAGGTTCTGGTTTGTGCGATCCTAAATTGGATTAGTGGGTTTTAGAATGTTCTGTTATGTAATTTTGCAATTGCTCAAGCATTCAAGCAAAAATTTATTATTTCTTTGTATTCTCTTTACCAGAATATAAACACTGTCAGCTTTTCAAAGTCTGGATATTTGGAAGTGAAGCCATTCTCCTTTGATGTGGGCAGTGAGATAACTCTATCCTTTGCAACAAATAATGACACTGGAATCATTTTATTTGGCAGTGGGGGTGTTCCAGTACAACTAAGGAGGAAACGCAGGCAAGCTGGTCAGGTAACCAGTTCAATTACAGTTAGAAAAGTCAAACATTGCTCTGGAGGAAATACATTTTAATATGTATTTGGCCATGTAAATGTATATTAATATTCATTCAGGTCATTTTATATTCATTTAGGACAATTGTTTGTATTACTTGCTCAAACAGTGTTATTATATGCATTTATTAAAACTTTTGTAGATTCAAAAATAAAGCAAATATTTGGCCCTCTGATTATTTTACCTTATTTACTTCTGCACATATTTGCATTGCAAATAGCTCTTTGACTAAACCATGCATGTTTGATTATTTCTCTCTTGACAATAGGAATTTCAAATGTGCTTGGAAGTATTCCATATTATAAACGCGTCTCATTTTGAAAAAGTACCACTTTCCATCGATAACTCTGCTTTTCAGTCCAAATCCATGTGCTGTGAGGCACTAAACTGATTAATGCAGGTAGACAGCCAGCACAGAAAATGAAAAGTAATGTGAATTTTAGATAGTGTGTACACATATTTAAAAAAGTAGGGATATAACAGAATTGAAAAATTGTAACTGTTTTCTTTACATGAATATTTGCTACAGCAAATTCTGTGTTTCACATGTATTTTGTCTCTTTGATATTAGACATTTTTGGGGTATATACAGTATATAAATTTGTACTTGTCATATTATTATAATTACCAGCCTTACTGTGCAGTCTTGCTGAACAAAGGCCGTCTGGAAGTTCTTGTTTACACTGGTTCCCGAGATCCTCGTAGAGTAATGAGGAAACCGGAGGAGGGAGTTCTTCATGATGGCAGGGATCACTCTATCAAAATAGAAAGAAAAAAAGGGTAAGAAGTGCCAGCTAGCAATTTATCAGAAGCAATTTCTTCAGTAATTGCTGTATCACACAGAGATAACCATATCACACTGTATTGTAGAGTTTTTCTGTGGATACAGTTGAGAACAGAACTTGTATTTCAGTGACTCAAAAGAGAGGTGAAATCTCAACAGACTCAATGTACTTATATTAAAGAAGCAACTGAGCAATTAATGTGGAACCATTTAATCAATATCCTCACACTGTTGCACAGAAATAAATGTACATTGTTGATACATTGGTTGTAAGAATCTCGTCCAGACATAGAATGTTGAATGGATTCGCAAAATGCTATTAATACTTGATCTGGCCTTTACAACACAAGTTTTACATTTTTTATTTATTTATTTATTAACATAGACAGTTCAACTGGTGCACCTATTATACAGCTTAGTCCAGCATGGCATTTTGAGATATTAAGCCACCTTTTCAAATCTTGTGAGGAGACCATCACTGCCACCATTCCAAGGAAACAGAATGAGTTATCTTGGTAACACCTGTGATCTAAGGTGGTTGCAGAAGAACCTGATCCTGTCCAGAAATTATTCAGGGGGCTGTTTTAAATAGACATTTAGACTAGAACGGAACAAACCATTTTTGAAGTTGTTAAACACAAGTTACGCCATACCTTTTAGGGAGCAGCCTTTGTTCAAAGACATAGAAAAAGTGGATAGAAAAGAGAAAAACCATTCATTCTACCTAATTAGCTATTAACTAACCTAAAATATCACATAATCTTCTCATGAAAGGCATATTTCTCAACTTAACTTGTTCCAGGCTTCTGTTCTTAAAAGTCGATGTGCACAGTTTTTTTTATTTACCTGAATCTATAAATGTCTGAGTAATCACACTGAAATTTTTTAAATCAATGACTATGACTGATTCAGTTTTTTTTTCCTTTATAATGCGGTTCAAGACTAGTATGTTAATTATGCTATGCTTAGTCCCTGTTTAATTAAGGGCGTTTGGGTGCCAAACCAAGTGTCAGAACGGATTTCATAGTACTGTATTTTACAAAATACTTTTAGAAGACTTCTTTAGAAACACTAAGTGTATATTTATGTATAACTGAATTCTTTAAAATTTGTATTTGTAGGCTATTTACAGTGCAAGTAGATGATGAGAAACCAAAGATGCAGCACAGAATGCCCAGTGATCAGCCCATAATCATGAATAAGCTATTCCTTGGAGGTGTTCCCTCTTATATCCAACCTGGAGTACTTCGAAATATTTCTCCTTTTGAAGGATGTATATGGAACTTGATAGTCAACACTGTGTAAGTTTTCTGGAAATATATGGTCAAAAATATTTAGCTTATAAATTCTAAATTACCATTGGCAAAGTGGTACATTTATTAGCACTGCTGTCTTAAACATCTGCAGCCTAGGATATATTTCGAGCCAGATAGCAGTCTGTTAGGAGTCTGCATGTGTTTTTAATTGCCCTCAAGTCTGTCAGAGTAGGACACGTTCTTTAGACCTGGGATGTATGTGATTATTTTTCTCTGCACAGCTTCAAGTGCCCCTACAGTATGTCTCTTTTGTAATTCATTGATTTCAACTTCTCAAAGTACTCCAGATGTAGCCTCACTAGTGCATCTAAGTTGAGCATACATTTTCTTTAGCATTATTTAAGAGTTTTTAACATTTTATTTACCTGCACATTTTCTGGACAGACTTCTGCATCAAAGTAAACTCCAAGTCCATTTTAGAAGTCGCTTCCCATTGTTTAGTGTCACCCATTACATTTTTTTTTTTATTGATGTTTGTTTGTCTTGGTATCTACTTTGAAATGCATTTCCCAGATGTCTGCATAGTTTTGTCTGTATCTGTTTGACTCATTTTTGGGATCTCCTCAGTGTTACACCAACTAACACAATCAATGTCATTATGTATAAATTGCAAAGGGTCATAGTCCAAATACTCCACTGATGTCCTCATCTTATATGGACATATTTGCCTCTTATGTGAACTTTTTATGTTCCTCTGAGATCTTCTTTAAAATCCGATGCTTCTAAATTCTGAGCTAACTTTAGGTGTGAAAACATGCCAATGTAAATTCTTTAAAAACATGTAAACTTCTTAATTCTCTAAGTCTAAGTAAATTATGTTGCATTATTTGTTTTTGTCCTCTACTCTTGTACTCTTAGGAAGAGTCTAACGTTGGTTTTGCAATATCTTCCTCTCTTAATGCCATATTGGTAACTAGCAAAATACCCGCGCTTTGCAGCGGAGAAGTAGTGTGTTAAAGAAGTAATGAAAAAGAAAAGGAAACATTTTGAAAATAACGTAACATGATTGTCAATGTAATCAATGTAATTGTTTTGTCACTGTTATGAGTGTTGCTGTCATATGTATATATAACGTGTGTATATATATATATATATATCTATACTAATAAAAGGCAAAGCCCTCACTCACTCACTCACTCACTCACTGACTGACTGACTGACTGACTGACTGACTGATCACTAATTCTCCAACTTCCCGTGTAGATAGAAGGCTGAAATTTGGCAGGCTTATTCCTTACAGCTCACTTACAAAAGTTAAGCAGGTTTCATTTCGAAATTCTACACGTAACGGTCATAACGGTCGACAACGTCCGCCATGTTGAACTTTCTTATTTATGGCACCATCTTCACGAAATTTGGTAGGCGGCTTCCCTGCGCTAACCGAAACCAATGTATGTACTTATTTCGATGGTATGACGCCATTGTCGGCCGCCATATTGAACTTTCCAACGTCACTAATTTTCCAACTTCCCGTGTAGGTAGAAGGCTGACCCCATCTTCACGAAATTTGGTAGGTGGCTTCCCTGCGCTAACCAAAATCGATGTACGTACTTATTTCGGTGGTATGACGCCACTGTCGGCCGCCATATTGAATTTTCCAAACATCACTAATTCTCCAACTTCCCGTTTAGGTAGAAGGCTGAAATTTGGCAGGCTCATTCCTTACACCTTACTTACAAAAGTTAAGCAGGTTTCATTTCGAAATTCTACGCGTAACGGTCATAACGGTCAACAATGTCCGCCATGTTGAACTTTCTTATTCATGGCCCCATCTTCACGAAATTTGGTAGGCGGCTTCCCTGCGCTAACCGAGACCAATGTACATACTTATTTCGGTGGTATGACACCACTGTCAGCCGCCATATTGAACTTTCCAACGTCACTAATTCTCCAACTTCCCGTGTAGGTAGAAGGCTGAAATTTGGCAGGCTCATTCCTTACAGCTTACTTACAAAAGTTAAGCAGGTTTCATTTCTAAATTCTACACGTAACGGTCATAACGGTCGATAACGGTCGACAACGTCCGCCATGTTGAATTTTCTTATTTATGGCCCCATCTTCACGAAATTTGGTAGGCGGATTCC
>JANRMT010062791.1:116006821-116022432 GCA_026402145.1 Polypterus bichir lapradei
TCTTCACGAAATTTGGTAGGCGGATTCCCTGCGCTAACCGAAACCGAAGTATGTACTTATTTCGATGGTATGACGCCACTGTCGGCCGTGATATTAAACTTTTCAACGGTCTTTGTTACTTATGGGTCCATCTTCAAGAAATTTGGTACGCGGGTTCCCAACGATAACTGAATCCTACTTACGTACATATATACGTCCATAGCCTGCAGCTCGGTCACCGTGTGAGGCGGCGTTGGGTCCCCCATCCCAACGTCTCCAATGTTGTTGGCTGCCTGCCTATATAAGGCCGTCTGTCGCTCCAGTCTCTACATTCCCTTCCTTGCTTCGCCACGGTATTCACGTCTCCCTGCTGATAACTGCAGCCTTTTTATTTAATCCACGGCTTCTCCGCTGTTTTATTGTTCATTTATTACGATTATAGTTATTGTGTAGGTATTTTAGACTTACTTTACATTGTTCAGGTACCCATTTACTTTATCATTCCAACCGTACCCCCATTAACATGTCTATCGAGGTGATCACCATTGATCAAAGAACTGTCACTTACCAAGTGGTTTCCATGCCCGGAGATGGCACCTGCCTTTTCCATTCTCTTTGTTACATATTGCACGGCCATATCAGGCTCACTCTTGATATCCGGAGGAACATTGTGTCTTATGTATTGAATGACTGGGACAGGTTCAAGGTGTGGACTGATGACGGTACAGGAGATAATTATACTACACAGGAGCACTAGAAGAGTGAAATGCTTAAGTGTACCGACATGGCCAAATATTTTACACCTTTGGACAACCGCCAATGCCTCTTAAACATCTTAGATTCACAGGTGACGATTTCAGTAGTGGACACTTTGATATTTAGAAATGTTTAAACTCTCAAAAGCTGGATGTGAAGTTATCAATGAAACTGGTTGTATACTTACAACGCTTGACAGATACCGAATGTCTCTTCAACACAAGTCCTACAAATACTGTCGTAATTGAAACAAACCATGAAACTCAAACCGATTATGACAGCAGCAATCAAAGCTGTGAGATTTGAAACAAGATTACTGTTCACATGGCCAACTGTATGTTGCATGCTCAAGAGTAAGCTCAGCGCACAGCTACAGCTTGGTCATATTACAACTGGAGGGCCGAACTGACAACGTGGCATACAAAGAGATCCTTAACAAATAATTATTGGTATATTTTCCCTGAGTTTAAAAAGGTTTAATTTTCTTCTTAATAAAAATTTTAAGGCAGTACTTCACCGCTGCGAAGCGCGGGTATTTTGCTAGTATATATATAATATACAGTACATACACACACACACATCTATATATATATATATATATATATATATATATAATATATATACACACACACACACACAAATCTATAGATATATATACTGTATATACACATATACACATACTGTATATATACATACATATCTGTCTATACTAATAAAAGGCAAAGCCCTCACTCACTCACTCACTCACTCACTGACTCATCACTAATTCTCCAACTTCCCGTGTAGGTAGAAGGCTGAAATTTGGCGGGCTTATTCCTTACGGCTCACTTACAAAAGTTAAGCAGGTTTCATTTCGAAATTCTACACGTAACGGTCATAACGGTCGATAACGGTCGACAATGTCCGCCATGTTGAACTTTCTTATTTATGGCACCATCTTCACGAAATTTGGTAGGCGGCTTCCCTGTGCTAACCAAAACCGATGTATGTACTTATTTCGATGGTATGACGCCATTGTCGGCCGCCATATTCAACTTTCCAACGTCACTAATTTTCCAACTTCCCGTGTAGGTAGAAGGCTGAAATTTGGCAGGCTCATTCCTTACAGCTTACAAAAGTTAAGCAGGTTTCATTTTGAAATTCTACACGTAACGGTCATAACGGTCGATAACGGTCGACAACGTCCGCTTCAATTGGTGATCTGTTTTTCTGCGTTAACCTCATATTTTTTCATACTTCTCAAACCAAGGGGGTGCGAGGGTAAAATGAATCGGGATGCGCTGATCAATGTAATCGGTGTACCAGGAAATCATGCATTGACAAAAGTTCCCCTTTGCTTGTAATGCAAAGTGTGATTAAATTCATTATTTTTTAACGCGTTATGGAGCACATGCATCGAAGCTTCACAGCTGTGCTTGTGCTAAGAAAAGGAAAGATTTTAAAAATAACGTAACACAATTGTCAATGTAACCTTTTGTAAGTAGTGCCTGGAGGATTCAGTGTGGAGAAACTCTAGAGACAGCGTGTGTATTAACTTGTGGATTTTTCTGTGAGTATTTGGTGGCAGTGTGACGAAGTTGCTTCGGAAGACGGCGTTAGCCGCGGAGCTCAGCTCAGAGCCAAATGAGGTAAATGGGAGGGGAGATGATGACGTGACTCCCCCACCCGCCTTAACTGTCAATCCCCCACAAACACAGTCTCTCGGAATTTGCATAAGCACACCCCTTCACCTGCAATTTTAACTTAGTTACAAAGTGATCAAAACTCTCGTTTATATCCTGCGTCCTCTCATTAAACTTGTATCCCGCATTACCCGTGGGCATGAGAAACGCCAGCGGCAGCCTGTCTATGAACTTAATTTAAAGTTTAGGTTTACACCTTGCTTTCTTTCCGAAGTAGCAACACTCATGAATATGGTAGTATATGTCACTCGCTCGCTTCTTATTGTTTCGCTGCCTTCTCAATTATATAATGCATGTTTTCTTCAGTGCTTTTTGGAGGTCTTCCTGGTTTTCTACACACTGCGTTGACAGTCAGTTCACGCGATTACGTGGGAGGCGTGATGATGTCACACGAAACTCCGCCCCCACGGCTTTCGAGCTCAACTCCATTACAATATATGCAGAAAAATAGCTTCCAGTTATGACCATTACGCGTAGAATTTTGAAATGAAACTTGCCCAACTTTTGTAAGTAAGCTGTAAGGAATGAGCCTGCCAAATTTCAGCCTTCTACCTACACGGGAACTTGGAGAATTAGTGATGAGTCAGTGAGTGAGTGAGTCAGTGAGTGAGTCAGTCAGTCAGTGAGGGCTTTGCCTTTTATTAGTATAGATATAAATATGAAGATATGTATGTGTATATATGTATGTATATATGTATGTAGACTCAAACCCATTATGACAGCAGCAATCCAAGCTGTGAGAAAACAGTAAAAAGGAGGCGTGTCAGACGTCGTGGTACATTTTCTGATGCAGCTAGACGAAAACAACTTTGTGACGCTGCCGCCAAATACACAAAACAATTACTTTGACAATCATGTTATGTTATTTTTAAAATGTTTCCTTTTCTTTTTCGTAACTTCTTTAACACACGACATCGCTGCGAAGCGCGGGTATTTTGCTATATATATATATATATATATATATATATATATATATATATATAGTGAACTTGAACCCGGACACAGGCAGACAGACAACATAGTTTACCCAACACACGTTTATTTAGAAATTATTTACAGTGCACGAACCCCAGTGCCTCTTGCACCGATTCCCCCAATGTCCAGGCCTCACAAGTCCAATGCCTTTCTCCTGGCCGCCTCCCGTCCTCTCTCTCTCAGCTCCGTCCTCTTCCACCCGACTCTCGCCCCTGACTGGAGGGAGGCGGCCCCTTTTATAGGAACCCGGATGGGCTCCAGCTGCTTCCCGGCCATCTACCGCAGACACACCTCCGTGTGGCGGAAGTGCCAGCTGCGCATCCGGAAGCCGTCCGGGTGTCCCCTGTCGTCTTCCCCCCAGCACTTCCTGGTGTGGCGGAAGTGCCGGGCTCCCGGGATAATCAGGCACTGGGGCGCCGCCTGGCGGTGGCCACGGGTCCCAACAGGGCTGGGCTTCCAAGCCCTCTACCCGAGGCCTCCAGCATAACCAGGACAGACGCCCCCTCTCGGTCTGGAGGAGGCACAAGCCCTCCTCTGGTCCTCCTGGGCATCCCGGCCGGGCTCCAGCCCCGGCCGGGGACCACAATATATATATATGACAGCAACACTCATAACAGCGTCAAAACAATTACATTGACAATCATGTTATGTTATTTTTAAAATGTTTCCTTTTCTTTTTCTTTCCTTCTTTAACACTACTTTTCCGCTGCGAAGCGCGGGTATTTTGCTAGTAAAAGAACTCCTGTAGCTACAATAAATGCCTTTATTGAATAGACAAACCAGGGATGAACAAGTTCCTTTCTAGTGCAGCCACAGCCACGACACACATAAAAAACATCAATAATAACTCATAAACTTGCAATATTATTTAGGAAAATCGCAACATTTTACTCACCTAAAATTCGGATTATTTGTAAACAAAATCCATCGTCCTCTCTTTCCTCAAAAACAGTTCAATTACTCTGTCGTACGGATTATCCGGGCTCTTCAGTTCCATCAAAACCTCACTTTCTATCGCCATCGAAGCTAATGCTGAAAGGCGAACCCACCCTATGGTATTTCTGGCATAAGTTTCAATTCGCTTTAGGGCTGAAAATGTCCGCTTGACAGAAGCAGTGTACACAGGAATGCTGACCGCCAAATATACCAATGTGAACAGCTGCCCCATGCTCTCATTCAGATTTTTCTGATGAAGGAAGTCAATGAGATCAGTGGGAGATTTTCCTGCAAAATCATCCATGGCATACATTACAGTCAGTTCTGTTTTTAGCCGAGACAGATCAAAAAGCCCTCCGTGGCTCTTGTGTTAAAGTGGAGAAGGCTGCATGCGTGAAATTTTTCTTGTATTCCCGAAACTTCTGGGGCTCAAGGAGCGTGACAAACATCAAGTTTTTGTGGTCTTGAAATCTGGTCTGTGTCTGGCAAATAATATTGTCCAGAATCCTGCCATGGAATTGGCCGTAGTGCACGCGACGATCTTTCGCTCAGAGCATTTGCGGTGCATTCAGTGGCCTCGGAGAGTTCCTCATATCGGCTTCTATTCAATCAATGGGTCTGAATATGGTGACGTTGCCATACGCCTGCTAGAGGGCCCTACTGACACCAACTCAAAATCTGATTGGTTGAAGCAACAGGTTAATCGACATTTATTCTGTGTTAGATTGCCTCCACAACAGATTGTGAAAGCCTCTCTGCCTGGCAACAAATGATGTTTGAAATGTGATTGGTTAAATGCTTTAATACGAAACTCCGCCTCCCACGGCTATTAAGCTGCAGTCTATTCTCTCTGCCTGGCAACAAATGACGGCTGAAATGTGATTGGTTAAATATTTTAATACGAAACTCCGCCTCCTATGGCTATCGAGCTGCATTCTATTACAGTATATGGACAAAAATACGTTCCAGTTATGACCATTACGCATAGAATTTCGAAATGAAACCTGCCCAACTTTTGTTAGTAAGCTGTAAGTAATGAGCCTGCCAAATTTCAGCCTTCTACCTACACGGGACGTTGGAGAATTGTATGAGTGAGTGAGTGAGTGAGTGAGGGCTTTGCCTTTTATTAGTATAGATAATTATATTTTACGGTATAATCATTGAAACAGTTCTCATTATGCTGTCTAATGCTTGTTTTAGTAGCAGTTTGAGTTGCACATCTGTATGAAAATGTGCTACATACGAGTATAAATTAACAATGAAGACTCGCTAATGTGCTTGTCTTGCGATCTCGTATGTATGTTACCATCCAGTTGACGCTCAGAACCGGCGAACTCTATTTAATTTCAAAAGCAACAGGGGCGCGGTGGTGCTCAAACATAACGAATGCTGGCAGTCACCTCCAGTTCAACCTCTGGTGGTTCATCCAAGTGTCAACTGGATGATAACATGCATACAAGACCTCAAGATCATCCCCCACCCTACCCAGAAGGGGGTGGGTTAGGGTTGATTTCACTCTACAGTATTTTCAGTCGACCAATAAGAAACATGTATACCAAGTTTCATGAATATCGCTCCATCCATTTGGAAGTGATGCTGGAACAGACATACATACACACATACAATTATATATATATATATATATATATATATATATATATATATAGTCACAAACTTGACTCCGAGACATAGAAAGTTTTGGGCCAGCCACCCGTATAATTGGTATCCTGGCTGCAAAGTCGTATACAGCACTGATGTGCACAAAACAGAACTGAGAAAATAGGGAAAAGGTGGAGGCTTTTAAAGGGGAACACAGGAAGTGAAGTCAAAGTGGTCAGGCTTATGAGGGTCTTCAGCCATAGGTTCAAGCCCGGACGTGACATCACAGGGGCCGGAGCTGGCAAGGACTCCCTCCATAGGTTCGGTCCTGGAAGTGACGTCAAGAGGACCAGGTGGAATCTCCCGTGAATGGTCTGCAGGCAAGGGAGAAAAAGAGTCAGTGCACTCTGCCACATCCTGGTATGTCTCAGAACTGCCCTTACTCAAGCCCTTTAGCTGCCTCCCATGCGCACGTGTGTGACAATATATATAGTGTGACAGATTAGGGCCGTATCGCTCCCTTGAACCCCTGTCCAAGATTCCAGACACCAGGTAAAAGTCCAATTGTTGACTTTATTCGATTGCCATAGTGCACAAAGCACCCTCTCCTCCACTATACTCATACAAATCACAATTCCAAATACAATAAACCAATCCTCCAACTCCCAGACGCGTTGCCACCCTTCCACCCAGCTCAGCTCGCTGTCTGGGAGCTCCCACAGTCCTTTTATCCTCCCTGACTCGGAAGTGTTCCCAATCCCCAGTCCAAGTGATTCTTTATCACTTCCGGGTCAGGTACAAGTTCTTCTTCTCAGCCCGGAAGCACGTCGCTCTTCCTATGACGCACTTCCGGGTTATAGGGCACGAATGTTTCTTCGGTCCTCCCTGCAGCTCCCTCTTGCGGCCCCTGTGGTATCCAGCTGGGTCATGTATAAAAACTACATAATCCATGACTCCCTGCTGGTCTTCGGGGCACCTCCATACTGCAGGGGAGGCTCCATCTGGCGGCCTGGGAGTATTGGCCGGGATGACAAGCTGGCCATATACCACAATAGATTATAGTTTACATAATCTGACACAGGACTCAATAGTTAACTGGATGCGTTTTGTTTCCCTTTATTGAGAACTAAAGTCACACCAGCAACTTTTCTTCTATCTGAACAATTGAGTTTGGTTAGTCGTCAGCAATATGCCTAGTGTCTGAAACAAATCTGATTCTTCCATTTTAAACTCTTTATTTCTGTCTGATACACCCATTCAAAATATGTAGTTTATTTTCTATAAGCTGCTAATTCCTTTCATTTTATGTGCTTGTGTTTTTCTTAATAGAAATGCAGTTACTTTGTAGAGGTCTGTTGAATCTATCAGGTGAATACATTGAACAATCTGAACCCACTCCAGAAGCTTTCAATAATGCATATTATACTCAAGCAGTGTGGTATTTGTAGCAAAATGTTTTTATTTACAGAATTAGAATTTCAAAAAATTAGACCTTTGAAATTACAGTCAATAAACTGTAGCGCAAATCTTTAAGTTCTGTAGTCCATATACTTGAAGTGTATACTTCCTCATCTCAGGCAGGACAAATGCCTTTAAAAGATTTTCATTATCTGTTGTAAGCATACAATCTGAAGCCAATTGGTTCAAGATATTTTGCAGACTTCAGTGCTGAGGTTCAACATTTAACTTTTTTTAATTATAGCCCTATGGACTTTGCCCAGCCAGTGTCATTTGAGAATGCAGAAATTGGACAATGTGTCAGTCTGACTCCGCTCTTTATACCAGTCTCAGAGGAGACAGTCACCCAGGTCCCAGAGGAGATCCAACCCCAACATATTCTCACCCCATCCACCCCCATCGACCAGCAAATAACACCTTCAGCTTCAGTAAGTATTTTCTTTAAACTGGTTGCTGATTTTTTACAGTGCTTGTTGAAATAAAAACCTGTTAGTGTGGGTGCCAAATGGCACATCGACTTAAGAAAACAAAATGTATTTTTTAATTAACTCATAATACATAAGGAGCTAGTTTGCAGCCAAGAGATTAATTCAGAGGGAGACCAAAGACAGAGCCAAGAACTGCAACCATAGCAACAAAATTGAAACTGGGAGTAGATTTCATTCATTGCAATTCACCGGTGGAAGAAATGTGTGAAAAAATATTTTATTACTGGTGGTACTAGGGATCTTTTGTCAATAGAAAGAGATAAGCAGGCTCTGCCTATAAGGTGCAAAATAGCAAGATAAGTGTGGCCAGAAAAGCAGCTAATGTGAAACTTTTAGAGAGCTACTTCATGCTTACCACTTGACTTGATCATCTGTCACATAGGATGCTTCATTTCTTACTGAGGCAGCACTTTTGAAACTAATGGCAAGGACAAGTTGGAGAGAATAACAGTTATCGGGGCCTTCAAAAAAAAGAATGTTCATGCAAAAAAAGGCATTTGAATTAACATCAATTATCTGATTTCGCCATCAACTAAAGTGGTCACATTTGTACCTTGTCTGTCTATAGTTTGCATGTTCTCCCCACATACACTGATGGATTTTTTATAGTTATTCTGCATTTCAGTTAAGGCTATTTGCAAAAAATTGAAGGAGGGGATGTGTATAACTGTGCCCTTTTGTTGGACTGGTACCCTGGCAAGATTGCCATCTGTGTTTCATCTACTGCAGCTGAGATAAGCTTCAAATCCCAGCACCCATGTAATGTTAAAAAGGTTCAAAAAATAGACAAATGCAAAAAAAATAAATAAACCTGTATGTTGTGAATAACTTTAAACAATTTCTATCTTTACGATTGGAAAGTTGCGGTGGACGCATCAATATATTCTGTTTTGCATTCTTTATTTTGCATTAATTTCAGTTTATTAATACAGAAAGAAAGTGTAACATACAGTGGGATGCAAAAGTTTGGGCAACCTTGTTAATAGTCATTATTTTCCTGTATAAATCGTTGGTTGTTACGATAAAAAATGTCAGTTACTTGTAAATATATCATATAGGAGACACACACAGTGATATTTGAGAAGTGAAATGAAGTTTATTGGATTTACAGAAAATGTGCAATAATTGTTCAAACAAAATCAGGCAGGTGCATAAATTTGGGCACCACAAAAAAGCAATGAAATCAATATTTAGTAGATCCGCCTTTTGCAGAAATTACAGCCTCTAAACGCTTCCTGTAGGTTCCAATGAGAGTCTGGATTGTGGTTGAAGGTATTTTGGACCATTCCTCTTTACAAAACATCTCTAGTTTATTCAGGTTTGATGGCTTCCGAGCATGGACAGCTCCCTTTAACTCACACCACAGATTTTCAATTATATTCAGGTCTGGGGACTGAGATGGCCATTCCAGAACGTTGTACTTGTTCCTCTGCATGAATGCCTTAGTGGATTTTGAGCAGTGTTTCGGGTCGTTGTCTTGTTGAAAAATCCAGCCCCGGCGCAGCTTCAGCTTTGTTACCGATTCCTGGACATTGGTTTTCAGAATCTGCTGATACTGAGTGGAATCCATGCGTCCCTCAACTTTGACAAGATTCCCAGTCCCTGCACTGGCCACACAGCCCCACAGCATGATGGAACCACCACCATATTTTACTGTAGGTAGCAGGTGTTTTTCTTGGAATGCTGTGTTCTTTTTCCTCCATGCATAACATCCCTTGTTATGCCCAAATAACTCAATTTTAGTTTCATCAGTCCACAGCACCTTATTCCAAAATGAAGCTGGCTTGTCCAAATGTGCTTGAGCATACCTCAAGCGGCTCTGTTTCTGCTGTGGGCGGAGAAAAGGCTTCCTCTGCATCACTCCCGCATACAGCATCTCCTTGTGTAAAGTGCGCCGAATGGTTGAACGATGCACAGTGACTCCATCTGCTGCAAGATGATGTTGTAGGTTTTTGGTGCTGGTCTGTGGGTGGTTGACTCTGACTGTTCTCACCATTCGTCGCTTCTGTCTATCCGAAATCCTTCTTGGTCTGCCACTTCGAGCCTTAACTTGAACTGAGCCTGTGGTCTTCCATTTCCTCAATATGTTCCTAACTGTGGAAACAGACAGCTTAAATCTCTCGGACAGCTTTCTGTATCCTTCCCCTAAACCATGATGGTGAACAATCTTTGTCTTCGGGTCATTTGAGAGTTGTTTTGTGACCCCCATGTTGCTACTCTTCAGAGAAAATTAAAGGAGGAGGGAAACTTACAATTGACCCCCTTAAATACTCTTTCTCATTATAGGATTCACCTGTGTATGTAGGTCAGGGGTCACTGAGCTTACCAAGCCAATTTGAGTTCCAATAATTAGTTCTAAAAGTTTTGGAATCAATAAAATGACAACAGTGCCCAAATTTATGCACCTGCCTGATTTTGTCTGAACAATTATTGCACACTTTCTGTAAATCCAATAAACTTCATTTCACTTCTCAAATATCACTGTGTGTGTCTCCTATATGATATATTTAACTGACATTTTTTATCGTAACAACCAACGATTTATACAGGAAAATAATGACTATTAACAAGGTTGCCCAAACTTTTGCATCCCACTGTAGTGGGTCTTAAGACATAGTCTCACAAAAAGACCTACTATGCATATAGAAGAAGTTCATCAATTACCCAACCTGCAATGGGCACAGTGCCAGTTTGACAGGGCACACTGATGCACACAACCTATACTCATTCACACTATAGTCAGTTTAGCATTATTAATAATCTTAATACAAATGGCTTTGGGATTTCTGAGAATAAATAGAGCACACTGACAGGGGAAAAATAAAACAAATTACACAAAGACAAAACTGGGTTCTCTGTGAAGACCTTCAGAATTAAAACATGCAATAAAGAAGCTGGTACAAAATACAGCGGTCTGTTGTAAAATAACGATCAAGACACACATTTTACATTAGCAACATAATATAATATACCTAGTTTACGAATAAAGAATTAGGAAGTATGACTTAAGGAAAGACTTAACTTTAGTAGAATGATTAGACCCGAATTTAAAGCAGCAAAAGAAACCTGTGGCTGCCAAAACACTTCAGAAACTGATTTTAATTGAAGTAGACAGTGGCTTTAATTTTAGGTTGATCAGTTTCCATTTATTGAGGAGAAAAATAACAATAACATATATGTGCTCCGATTCTGAAAACATACACTATTGTTTGCACCTTTGTTTTTCAAAACTAGGTGTAGTATTGTAGATCATTAGTAAAATGATACAGTGTTCTAGAATTCAATATGCCATTTTGTTTTTGCTCCCACGTACTCAAATAAAAGTTTGCTTAAAGTTTGTGCAGTATAAAAAATCTGTCATATACTCTATTCTATGTGTGCCTTCCAGAGGTGCAGTGTTTATTATTCCACACAAAGATACACCAGATACACCAAAATGCCCTATTGTGCAATTACTTTTCTGCACAGGAAAATCTCACTACATGGGTAGCTTCTCATGAAGCTCTTGACTCCTGCTGAGTGCCATGGACTTTCTTTTTTGTCTCCAATGCATCTTTAGGATTGTGATCACCAAGAGTGTCATCATAATTGACAAAGTGGGGATCACACTACTCGAACATGTCTGGTGGTGCAACAAAATGTCTACATGTAACAGGAAATGAGCCATGTCATTTTTTTATCACTAGAGATCTTTATTTAAATACTATAGAACAGGCGATCACATGTGAAATTAAGCTAAGTAAACGCTTTTGTACAGGAACTACATGCTTTACCTTGAGTGAATGGCACAGTGAAGTGTAATTTATTATTTGTTTTTTTTTTTTTGTTTTTTTTTTTTTTTGGAAGCATTACACCAAATTTTGCTGCAAGTTCAATTTCACAAGAATTGTTTGGCTCATCACATATACATTAGAAGGGAAAAAACAAAACCTACTCCTGCAGGGAAAGAGATGAGCAAATTATAAGTTTTAGAGCTTAACTGCATGTTTAGTGTGACATAGCACATTTGCACAGACATTTAGACATCATGTTGATGCCCAGCCTCTGTGTGACGTTTGCATGTTCTTCTTGTTTTGCTGTGACTTTCTTTGGTGAATATTGTTTTCCTCCATAGATGAACGACAAGTTAATTTTTACTCAAAATCTGGCCCAGTGGATGGAGGTGCAGATACATCTATGAAAGGTACCTGGCATCCTGTCCAGGACTGGTTCTTATTTGGTGTTCAGTTTTAACTGAGACTGTGTGATTTCCTGCAGACTATTTATGTTGCATAAAGAGTTCATTTTAAAAATGTAAAGCTTTCTTAGTCACAACACTGAATTGGATTGAGTAGAAATAGATATAGTTAAAAGTATATTTCTACTAGACTTACCTGTCGAGCGTATTTATCGGACAAATACAGTTAATTATAAAGTGACAGTTAACAATGAAAAAAATTAAAAATCCACTTGTTTTGAGATAACATTGTAAAACAAATATACATCTTTGCATGATTTTTTGAATTTCTTGTAGACAGTTTCACTTTTACTGCTTGACAAATGGCTGTAATGTTAAGAAAGAGGAATTATTACAGAACTTTCACCATTTGTGTTATATGTGATACAGACAGTGTTGTCATTGTTACAGTTATTACTGGTTAGAGACATGGAAGTAAACGTGTCCTTTTGTGCAAGACTGAAACTATGGCCTGTTACATAAAGAGAGAAGGCCTCATTTACCAAAAGTTGTATATAATTTCTGCTCCTAAATGGCCAGTCTGTGAGCAGCTGACAAGTGATTCAGGAGTTGGATGGCTTGAATGTGAATACTTGTGCAAACTGCATATTTTAGTTTCAGTGTTTTGCAGGACATCCAGTACATTTTGACAGGTTTTGTTTTATTTCTTTCTTGAGCATGCACATTTTGCAGTAAACATATTTAAGAATCATTTGTAATTCTGGCTTGGGAAAGGCTTTCTTTCCTTTGTAGAAAAAGCAGGAAATGTATATACCGTAAATGTGTGTAGGGCTGTGTGTGTGTACCTTATATATATTATGAAGGGGTGTAAGTGGTCTGCAACATTCTTTAGGTAGATCGTATGTGTCCAAGTAACATGTACATGAATACCAGGACCTGAGGATTCTCAGCAGAACATTGCCTAGAGCATCATTCTGCTGTCTCTTCCACAGGTGAACAATGCACATGCACCCAGATGTCCACATGATCTGAAAGACCATCAGACCAGGCCTCTATTTTCCACCATTCTATGCTCCAGTTTTAAAGCTCACATCACTATTGTAGGTGGTTTCAGTAATGTGCAGTGGTCAGTTCAGGCACTCTGACAGGTCTGCGTGTATTCAGCCTCAGTGGGTCTTCTGACACCTTTCTGTCATGGTCAGCATTATTTTTTTTCAACAGTTTGTGGTACAGTAGCTCTTCTTTGGGTTTGGACCAGATTGGGTAACTTTTGCTCCTCATGCACACTAGTGAGCCTTATGCACCAGTAATCTTGTTGCTGGTTCTTTGGTTGTCCTTTCTTGGACCACTTTTGGTAGGTACTAACCATTGCATACCAGGGACACCCCACAATATGACTCAGTCATCTAGCCATCACAGTTTAGACCTGGTCAAAGTTGCTCCGATCCTTACGCTTGCTCACTTTTCCTGCTTTGAATACATTACCATCAATGACTGACTGTCCACTTGCTGCCTAATATATCCCACCCCTTGACAGATGCCATTGTAACAAGATAATTAATTATATTCACCTGTCACTGGTTTTAATGTTACGGTTGATCTCTGTGTGTGTGTGTGTGTGTGTGTGTGTATATATATATATATATATATATATATTAAGTAGCAGCGGGGGTTGTTAATCAGTTCAGCTGCTTTGGTGTTAATGAAATTAACAACAGGTGCACTAGAGGGGCAACAATGAAACAACCCCCAAAACAGGAATGGTTTAACAGGTGGAGGCCACTGACATTTTTCCCCGCTCATCTTTTCTGACTATTTTTTCACTAGTTTTGCATTTGGCTATGGTCAGTGTCACTACTGGTAGCATGAGGCGATACCAGGACCCTACAGAGGTTGCACAGGTTGTCCAACTTCTCCAGGATGGCACATCAATACGTGCCATTGACAGAAGGTTTGCTGCGTCTCCCAGCATAGTCTCAGGTGAATGAAGGAGATTCCAGGAGACAAACAGTTACTCTGCAAGAGCTGGACAGGGCCGTAGAAGGTCCTTAACGCCTCAGCAGGACCAGTATCTGCTCCTTTATGCAAGGAGGAACAGGATGAGCACTGCCAGAGCCCTACAAAATGACCTCCAGTAGGCAACTGGTGTGAATGTCTCTGACCAGACAATCAGAAACAGACTCCATGAGGGTGGCCTGATAGCCCGACATCATTTAATGGGCCCTATGCTCACTGCCCGGCACCGAGGAAATCGATTGTCATTTGCAATAGAATACTAGAATTGGCAGGTCCACCACTGGCACCCTGTGTATTTCACAGATGAGAGCAGGTTCACCCTGAGCACATGTGACAGACGTGAAAAGGTCTGCAAAAGCCATGGAGATTGTTATGCTGCCTGTAAAATCATTCAGCATGACCGGTTTTGTGGTGGGTCAGTGATGGTGTGGGAAGGCATATCCATGGAGGGACGCACAGACCTCTACAGGCTAGACAACGGCACCTTGACTGCCATTAGGTATCAGGATGAAATCCTTGGACCCATTGTCAAACCTTATGCTGGTGCAGTGGGTCCTGGGTTCCTCCTGGTGCATGACAGTGCCCGGCCTCATGTGGTGAGAGTATGCAGGCAGTTCCTGGAGCATGAAGGAATTGATACCATTGACTGGCCCCCACGCTCGTCTGACCTAAATCCAATAGAACACCTCTGGGACATTATGTCCATCCAACACCGCCAGGTTGCACCTCAGACTGTCCAGTGATACCCTGGTCCCGATCTGGGAGGAGATCCCCCAGGACACCATCCATCGTCTCATTAGGAGCATGCCCAGACATTGTACAAGCAGGTGGGGGCCATACAAACTACTGAGTACAATTTTGAGTTTCTGCAAGTGTTCCTTTCATTTTTAATTTTTTTGAGCAGTATATATATACACTTTTACCATATATATATATATATATATATATATATATATATATATATATATATAGTAGCAGTAGTGGGCGCTACCGCTCCCTTGAACCCTCAGGTACCACGCCAAACACCAGGTAAAAGTCCAATAATTATTATTTATTATAATAATTAAGTGCACAAAGCACCACCACTCCACTATTCTCAATAAACAATACTAATCAATAAATCACAATCCTCCACTCCCAGACGCATTGCCCTCCTACCACCTAGCTCAGCTTATCGTCTGGGAGTTCCCATGGTCCTTTTATATCTCCTGACCCGGAAGTGAATCCACCATGAGATTCCCTATCACTTCCGGGTCAGTTACAAAGTCTTTTTCTTCACCCCGGAAGCACGTCATTCCTACTGTTCACGTGTCCAGGACGTACTTTTGGGTTATAGGGCACATAGCAATCCCCAAGGCTCCCTATAGCGGCTCCTGGTGGCCCCCATGGTATCCAGCAGGGCTGTTTATAAAAAACTACACGGTCCATGAGGCTCTGCTGGAATTCGGGGAACCTCTATGCCACTGGGAGGGCTCCATCTGGCGGCGTGGAGGTGTGGTCCGGAATATATGGCTGGCCATCCTTCACAATATATATATATATATA
>JANRMT010062791.1:116022832-116100684 GCA_026402145.1 Polypterus bichir lapradei
CTGTTAAGGTCTTAACGACCATTCCACAGGTGCATGTTAATTAATTGATTATGGTTAATTGAACATGCATGGAAAACATTGTTTAAACAATTTACAATGAAGATCTGTAAAGTTATTTGGATTTTTAAAACATTATTGTTGAAATACACAGTCCTATAAAAAGATATGTATATATGTATATATGTATATATATGTATATATGTATATATATATGTGTATATATGTATATATATATGTATATAGACATCATGGTGGGTGGTGCTCCTTTCCTTTAGAAAAATCTATAACTGTTTACCACAAATTCTTTAAAGAGAGGCATCGTGGCACCCTAAAGAATATAATTAGAGTTTCCTGGCAGATCACAGGGCAATGTAATCACTGAGATATATTATATATATTATGTGCTTTGAGCAGCTGATACACATTATTTTTTATTGAAAATCTGATAAAATAATGTGTGATTCATGAAGCATACATTTCAGTAATGAAAATATTTAATGGAAGTAATTGCTACAGAAATTTGTCATATCTATATTTAGTTGTCATATCTTTGCTTGTATTTTGACTGAACAACTAATACCACATACTGTATACATGCATGCATGTGCTTGTTTTTAGTGTAAAATCTGCTGGGCAAAACAGGGAGTTCTGTGTCTAAAGCAATTTGCTGAATTCCTGTAATCATAATGTGTCAGCTAACCAGTAAGCAAATTAAGACAGGTATAATGGCAGAGGTGCTGAAAGTACCCAGTCATCCTAGGCAGCATTTTGAACTTACAGCTTTTTATATATGCATGAAATGACATCTTTGAGTGTTGGATAAAATTGAAACCTGTTTGGATAAGCTCATTTTTTCTTCTGTTTTTGTAATTCTTGTGGGTGTTTGAGGGGTTAGGGTTGCTGCTGTTCTTGCTGTTATAATATTTCTAATATTCTATATTTCTTGAAATTCTGCAAATACTATTTCCCCTTGGGACAAATAAAGTACAATCTAGCTATCTAATGATGAACCATGCTAACAGCAAAATATAATGCCTCAACATATTTATGTGCTTTCCATGATGCTCCACATGCATGTTTATATAAGTCTAATAAAAATTTGTTTTACATAAAATAACATATTTGAAATGTAGTTGTATAAAAATCTAAAAGGTATTTTTTAGTTTAAGGTAAGCTTACAAATGTGAGCATTGATCGGACTGAAGCCATTTCAAAGGTCCTGTTTATCAACAATGTACTCTATGTGTTTTGTTTTGTTCTTTGGTGAAAGCAAAACCCAGCTGCTTACAGCAAGTGTTGTGTGTCTAACCATGCTTTGCCTCACTTTGCTGCTTTGTAGGATTCCATTGTAGCTGAATTCAGGAGTGCCAGCATTGCCACTGCTCATCACTTCACACCGGTACCGTTCATCTCATGAGTTTCTGCCTTCTGTGGATTTTCTTCCTCTCACATTCTAATACTCCTATTTTCTTTTCATGTAAAGTGTGATATAAAATTACTAACACTAATATCTTAAAACAGGACATCATTTTCTTAAATACTATGGTGTTGTGTTGCTAGCATTCAGCTTTTCTTTACAAACCATTTGGAAAAAATTGCAGGCATTCTCTAATTAAATGCTCTTAATCAATTATGTAACTCAAATAATTATGAATGAGACACATACTGCATTGCAACTTCAGAAAAGAAATTGGCTAAAATCTGTTTTAAAGTATAATTTCAAAATTTAGCAAATAGCACAAAATAATCAAATGACATGCCACTCATCATTTGTGGTGCAGCATTTGAGAAATAGTTCAAATGCTTTTTGAGTGTTTTATGGTTATTATCTTTGTGCATGACACTATTTGATTTGATGTTGAACAAAATCTGCTTCTGTGTTCAGTAGATACTTTCTGAAGTGAATAACTTTATTATGAGTGAGCCCCCCCTTTTCTCAGCTCACCTCTTAACTTCTGTATTCCTGTAATCATCACCTAATGTGTTGAGTTGACTTATTTTAATACTGTTCTTTCTGGTAATCAAGGGTTCACACAGCCTTATTCTACAAAGTACACTTTTTTTCCTTTTGGTATTAACTATTGTTTATCGTACATATTTATGAATGTTACTTCAATACGTTTTGTAGTGAATAGGATGGTTTAGTCCAAATACACTTATCAAAATCTATATAGCAGTAACAGTGAAAAAAATACAGCTAACAGAGGAAGCAACATAAGATTAGTTATAAAGTACACAGGTAATTTTTTTTTAAATTAAAACCCGTTTGGAATAGTTTTGAACACACAGGTAGGTATATTTTCACAATTGCAACATGCTCATTTCCTTTCTTTTTCTTGGTGCACAGCAACCCTAACACCAGTCACACACTGGGAACTGGGACCAAATGCATTATGCAGCTATTGTGTGGAGTACATAATCTACTTAACAAGATGTCTTTGGACTGTAAGAATAAGAAGGAGTCCTCAGAAGAAATTCCATGAAAACAGAAAGAGGGCTTGCCAACTTCTAAAAGGAAGCAAACCGATCCAGAATCCCACCCTGGGGCTCAAGACCTACCATGTGACAAAACTGGCAGTGGCCACTGTGCCTCCAAATCAAATTATTGCAATAATCAGTTTAGGTAGACCTTTCTTTGAATGAAGAATAGAAACATTTTTGAGACATTCAGAATAAACCACTGGCCCTAGGGCAACACTTTGCAGTTTCTTTGTTTTCTATTCTCCCTCTCTACCTCTAAACCTCTATTATTCTTAAATTCTCCTCTGTGGCATTTTTTGAGCATTTTCTCCTCAACATGATCTTTCTCTCTTTGTTTGTGCCAATATCTCAGGTTCTCAACACAGGCACTCCAGATTCTTGTTCATCCTCATTCCTCGACACTTCTCTTATATTCATAGCTCTATAGATCCCATCCAAAATCCTTCTTCCCCATCTCTTAAAAAGCATTCTTCTCTGACCCTTCTGGCATCTCTACTTTCAGCCAAGTTTCTTTAATCCTCTTTTGGTTTGTTACCTTCTATATCCTTCAGTTATTGCTTCTGAATGCTGTTTTCTTATTCCAGTACAACATATCCACTAGTCTTCTCTTGTCACTTATACTTTTTATGATTAAAGTTTTATTCAAATCAAAATAAAAACCTAAAAATGAGTATGTGTAAAAATTACAATAAATATGGGTAAGTAGCAATAATCAAATGCCCTAATGATGTCCTCCCCCTGCACCACACCACCCCACCCATGCCCAGTTAAAAGAGATGAACAGAGGATCAGTACTCATTGAAGCATGTGCAGGCAAAAGAGTAAGAGAAGGATGAGAAGAATTAGAAGAAGAATCACTCAATAAGGTCTGACCCAAAACAGTCATATAGTAGCCTACCACTTCTGCGTTTTGGAGGCTGATTATTCATTGACAAGTGCTGCCATCAAATGGGTAGAACTGGGCCTCCTTTACAATATTTTGGTAGCAGTGTGACATTTCATGTAGCCCAGCAACTTACACTACTTTGATTTGATTGTGGTAAAAACTGGTTTCTGCATGAAGTTTATACAGTATATTCTCCTAAGATTCACATGAGTTTGGTCAAAGAGTCTCATCTATCCTCTCACAGTCCAAAGACACGCTTTGAAGTAAATTGGAGTCTCCAAATTCATGACTCAAACAGTTCACCTGTTTAGTGGTGGTTCCTGCTTTGCATTATCTTTTCCCTGGGTAGATGCATGTTGAGCTGAGCACAAATTAATCTGAGATGAATTTTATTTTACAGGAAAATAATAAACACATATTGCCATTGTTAGAATGTGACAGTAAAACAAAAATACTTAAATGATTTATTAACAAATGCCACTATCATTCGCTTGCAGATTTCTTGTGCTGCTGGACCCGACCCAATTACTCTGCAGGATGCAATTCAGTTTGGTCTGTCCAGAAACAGTCACATTGCTATGGAATTTAATGATACCATGGTCAAGAGCAGGTAGGTGCATTTGTGTGTATGTGTGTGCATGCTTGTGTGTGTGTGTGTGTGAGACACATACAACTGATCACCAAGTAGGAAAGCAGAAGGAGTTCTGTGCATTTGTCCTCATAACTAATTAAAGGTTCAGTAGTTTTCAGGTCAAAGTTATTTCTTCCCAAACATGGTATATATCCATTTGCCATACAAAGTTGTTTTCTATAGTTAAGTGCTTTCTGTAAATTTAAAAGAATGTCTTTTCCGTATTGGTGCTTTACATTGTAAGCTATGCGGCACAGAGGAAAAGCTTAAAAATTTACCAAATATATTTGTTCTTCAAGCCAAGCCAGTTGTCAAATACTAATCTGCATCATGCAATTGCACACACGTTGTAAAATAGTTTATACATGTAATTTTATTTAACATAAAAGCACCAATATTATAAGATTCAGCCATTTTAAGAGAAGAAGAGCTCAGCACTTAGTCTTAGTCAGCTCCACAACCTTTTACCCTGTGGGGATCTTTCATTTCAAAAGAGCAAATCACAGTAAACCTTTCATGCCATGTGGTGAGTTTTGTTTTAATTTACTTCCATATTTATGTGCGAACTAACAACAATGAAAATAAAATGAGAAATATAGTACCAGGAATATGCAATAAAATGATTATATTCAGATCCCTTATGTTGTCATAAAAATATGTCAGAAACACAAAAGACTTGGATCAATACTTGACCACTGTCTTGGCTTGAAAAACTGATGTATTTGGTAAATGTTTAAGCTTTTCCTCAGTGCCCCATAACCTCCCTTGTAAAGGGCCAATGTGGGAAAGATATTTTTTTAAATTTGTAGAAAGTGCTTACCATTTAAATACAGTTTCACGTGCATATACACCGTGTGGAAAAATGACTGACTTGAAAAATACCCATCTTAAAGTATTGTACATACTGCCTGTATAAAAAGATCTGTTATAGATCAATGATTTTGTGTTTTTTAAAATAAGTTGTATGTACTGTATTTGTAGCTACCTACATCATGTCCGTCTCCCAGCTTATTCGCAACCTTTTCTTCAAGTGATGATGCTGCTGACTGCTGTTTCCTCACTTTCCATCCACTGGCTTATGCTATTTGTCTCTTCCTGAACTCCTGCCATAAGAGTGAGACCAAGCCCTTCATTCTGAGCTAACAAAATGAGCACATAACCCATCTAAGAACATTTATGTAAGAAGTAATATTCAACATGGTAGTGGATTTGCACAGAGATTGTGGCCTTTCACTTTACTAAACTTATTAAAACAAGGTGACTTGATAGTTATTTTGGAAAGTTAAATCTTGTGTGTATCAGCTGTCATTGTAGTGTGCTGGGTGTGTATAATAGTGTACTCCACATTAGCAGGATTCAGAATACAAATAACATTGTTTTATGCAGAGTTCACAAATTGTGTGATCTTGTAAAGGTGTAGCCTGT
The DNA here is from genome assembly GCA_026402145.1 of Polypterus bichir lapradei. Lineage (NCBI taxonomy): Eukaryota > Metazoa > Chordata > Cladistia > Polypteriformes > Polypteridae > Polypterus > Polypterus bichir. Next base: position 116,028,256 of record JANRMT010062791.1, read on the forward strand.
CTTGTGTGTGTGTGTGTGTGAGTGAGTGAGCGAGTGAGCGTGTTAAAGTGACTTCCGTTTTTGAATTGGGCAATTCTCTCAGCACATCACGCTTACTACTTCATGTATATTTGCAGGTTATAATACATGTATTTCATGCATTTTATAGCCTACAAGAAATCCTTTGCCTCTTTTCTGGCTTTGTCATAATTTAGCTCTTCCACCACAACACATTGTGTAATGTAGCCAGACCTCTAAGCTTTAATCAGACATGGACCACTCTGGACCTGGTCAATTCCTTTGTCATTTTAATGGAGTTTCTTAATCTTTATTCACCTAATTGTTTAAAAATCCACCAAGTCCAGATGTGAAGATTTCCAATCTACCATGTTCACTACATTGTTTTATAATTTTCTTCTTATACCTAATATTATCTTTAGGAACAAATACTTTCTAATGAATAACCATTTTTGATCTTTGACATCAGGCTCTTTTTAGAAGAACTTGCAGGCAGATGTCCAAATCTGATTTTTTTTGAGTACAGTGTTATTTTTCAAGTTGAGTGCATTATTTAAGCATTTTGCAGTGCTTGTGTCCTTACAACTAATGTCTAAGTGGATGCATCACAATGGAGTCCTGACAAGTCTTTAAAGGTGCATCTATAACATACAGTATGTACTGACAGGAGGATTGAGAGGTGACTGTTCCTTTATTTTTGTAAGATGTATTTGTGGGAGATCTATATTACTCATACATATAGTTTTCCACTTTGGAAATGAAAAGAAGTTCCCTAGCCTTAAATTCTGTTTAAGACAGAGAATCAATAACCATCTCATCACAAAAAAGAAAAAGAAAAAACTCCTTTCAGATCAGTCATTTGAGAGCAACTACTACGCAGGAGCTAAGAGCTACATGTGTGTTATAAAGGACATTTTCATTTTGGCTTTGCTGAAGAATGGATTTGTTCTTGACAACTTCACACTTGTTCTGTATGACATTTACTATTACATACAAATATTTCACTCTGTTTTATTACAGGTTAATAATTGAGTTTGAAATTAGGACAGAAGCTGCTTCAGGTCTGGTATTTTACATGGCAAGAATCAACCATGCAGATTTTGCAACAGTTCAGATAAAGGAGGGTATTGCTCATTTGAGTTATGACCTTGGAAGTGGAAATACAAGTACATCAGTTTCCCGGATCATCAATGATGGCCAGTGGCACAAGGTAGGACTATTTGTATTATAATTAGACTCAAAAGCACTTATGAAGAAAACATTATTGTAAAGCCCTTGGTAATTCTTTATTCGTTTATAAAAGCAAAGGTATGTTGACTACTTGGCACAGAGGCCAAAATGGCTGGTAACACCACCATTCAAAAACAGAACATAGCTGAGGTACCTTCTGTTTATAATTTTACGACTATCTACAGTTAGATTGATTGATGTCCAGGGCATGGGCACATTTTAGAGTGCTTTTTGCTTGCCATACTGTTAACTTGAATCCTTCATTATTGTTTAAATTGGCATCCACTCCCATAAAGCTGGCATTCAGTATATTTTTGCTTTTATAAGAATACCACCAGACATACCCAATGTTGTTTAGTTACATTTGAAAGTTTAATATTTCTGTAAGTCACCATAAAAGCTGTAAATAAGAAATACATATTACATTTCACAAAGTAACCTTCTAAACGTGTGTATTAGTATATTATATTCATATTTTGTTCATTAACACTTACAATATATACATTATTTTATTGATTAAAGTCTGTTGATATGATAGGTTTTCATGGGAAAAAAAAGGTCTGTCATCTTTCAAATGAGGTGCCTTTACAAAGTAAAGGTTTATTTAATTTTGTTAACATGTCATATAGTGTGTGTTGTAATTTTTAATATAGGTATATGTTGCTGCATTCCTGTGTTGTGAGTTATTGACAAATGGGCAGTATACCTTTACCAACTCAGCTGTAATTTAAAGATTGAAACCCCCCAAAATTTCAAAATATAAAAATAATAAATATTACATAATGGAAGAAAGGATGACAATAAACAGGAAAAAATACAGTAAGTTCAAAATAATTGAAAAACACAACTCACAATCCAAAATACTCAAAATCCTTAGATCAAAGCACTAATACTTACACAAGATACAAAAGTTAAAAAGTTCAGCAGCCTTTTATGCTACAGAAATGTGGCTGTGGCAGCAGATGTCTTGCATATCCCTGAATAACTGTGGCCCAAATGACCGCACCACCTGATTGATTTAAGCTAATAAACAACTCACCTCACAAAGTAAATTAACTAGCAAACAAGAGAAAAGAGATCATTTCAATCAATGACAAAGTAACAATATTAAACATAAAACAAACATGTGAAACTAATTCAAAAGAAGAAAACAAAAAATAAAACAATACTAAAATTTACGCCCAGATTTTCACAAAATAAAATGTAATATTATTAAACCAAAGCAAAATTAGAGGTAAATATAATAATTTATTAGTTTATTTATTTTTAGGTTTGATTATAAGAACCAATTTCTTTTAATTGCTTATAAAATTATTTTTATTTTTTTAGAAATAAACACACAGAAATTGTACTTTCTGGCAAAGGTGCTATATAGGCGTCGACCCAACACAGACTGACAATGGAGGCACATAAAAGTGGAACAAAAAGATTTATTTTCTTCAGCTGATGTGCACATCTTCCCAAAGCACACAAAAGCACAAAGCAAAACACCACCGCAAAACACCCTTCGTCTTCCTCCTCCCGACTCTGCCACCCTGAGTGGTGACTGTTGGCCCCTTTTATGGCCCACCCAGGAGTGCTGCAGGTGCTCGTTGACCTACTTCCAGCTGCACCTCCAGGTGTGGCTGTGTTCCTGCCCAGATGGGCTTGTTAGGCCATGCAGCTCCCCCTGGTGGTGGCCACAGAGCCCAACAGGAATGAGCTCCGGTGTTCCAAACTATTGGCCCCGATGCAACCTAGGGAGGCTACCAACAAGTGTTCCGGGGGACGTAGTGTGCATTCCATGACTGCTCCCCCGGATCCAGTGTCAAAGGGGCGTCCCAACCAGGCATGGGCTCCGGTCTTCTGCTACAACTTTTATATGTTCATTATTATAAAGCATTGATACCATGGCTCCAGGAATCATACATACTGTAGATGAGCTGGATGAACCTTTAACACTTTCCCGGATACTATTAGACTGCAGATCTAAATGGCTATTCAGCAGAATTATATAAGAAACACTCAATGTTAAATCAGAAAGTGTTATGCCATGTAAAAATGACAAACCTGTAGGGTGTGCATTGGGTCCAAGAGATCAGTGTGTACCAAAAATTTGCGGAAGGAGAAAATAATTTTTAAAAGCTAGTATGTCTGTCAAAGTCAGAAAAGGAGGCTGCCGCTTAACAAACTGTGCCAGGTGTACATTGCTGTTTTACCCAAGAAAATTAAACACCTTTAAAAAATGTACATCATACAGGTCCATTTCTTAACGTATTAAACAGTACTATTAATATTTTTGCCAACGTTGTCACAAACAGAATAGAGAAAATATTTCCTTCTGTTGCAATATCAAGTGTTGAAGGCAATTACCATCAAATCTTCAAAAATTATCAAACTTAATATATACTGTACACCGAAGCAGAGCTCAGACTATTGTTTGATGCAGAAACTCAGTGGGAATATTTATTCTCTATATAACACATTTGCATTTGGACCCTTTGACAGTTTGGGTTGGTTCCATGTTCTTAGGTAATTGAACCATTGAAAATCACAGACCAAGGATGTGCTGGGGAATTTGGATACACAGTCAGTCAAGCAAGAGTTAGGTAAAAAGAAATCTGAGCTTTATTACAACCAAGACAAAGTCAGGGGTCCCCAAAGTGACAAAAAGTGCACTCCTTCTTCATCCATCCATCCATCCATCCAACCCTCTAAATCCAAACACAGGGTCACAGGGGTCTGCTGGAGCCAATCCCAGGGCACAGGGCAGGAAACAAACCCCGGGCAGGGTGCCAGCCCACAGCAGGGCACACACACACACACCAAGCACACACTAGGGACAATTTAGGATCGCCAATGCACCTAACCTGCATGTCTTTAGACTGTGGGAGGAAACCCACGCAGACACGGAGAGAACATGCAAGCTCCACGCAGGGAGGACCCGGGAAGCAAACCCGGGTCTCCTAACTGCGAAGCAGCAGTGCTACCACTGCACCACCATGACTCCTTCTTCAGTAAATTAATAAATAATCCCAATAAAAAGTCATTTAAAACCAGTTTAAATGACTCAAAAGAAGAAATCTTTAAAACACAGATGAGCCACAACACAGCCACCTCTAAAAACTGATGTGTCCTCTTCTTACCCCGATGTGATCTTGCAGCCAGAGGTAACGTCCTCACAACATACACACCCAATCATTAAAATCACATGCCGAGCATCACTCCAATGACTCCCCGTACCACTCCTCAGCCTTACACGAGTGCCCTCTAGAGTAACAGGTCACTTCAGCTACCTAAAGTCACTCAGCAGGTGTGAACCTCTTCAGCCCCTTTGAGTGTTGAAAGCACACTGTTCCGCATGTCTGTCTTCCTGGCTGCCTGCCTACTCCTTGCTGACCTAATTAAACAATCAGTTTGTTGCTCCTCAGGACACCCCGCGTCTGCCCTGATCCTCAGCCGAACACGCACACACAGAGCCCAAGTTGCACCGAAAAATCTGCCTATGGCCATGGACAGAGTTGCCAGATCCTGGAAATATTTCCATTCCAATGACAGCTGAAAACCCAGCTAATCTTGCTGTGGACCAACCCAATGAATGACTCTGTTGATGGCGGGGGGAGTGTTTGTAGTGTAGACATAATATTCCCACTGTTGATGTCTTTCCACCCTCAAAGTTTTACCAACAAGGTAAGAGTAAGTGTGGTGGGGTGTCTTTCTAGGTGTGTTTCTGCTATCGAAGTCCTGGGGGTGCTGTGTAGGTCCCCTTGGAGGTTTGCCATTGGGGCTGCCGCAAATGACCTTTTAAAAGAGCCCAAAAACTTGCATATTGACACAATAAAAATGTTTACCTGCAAAATGCTTTAAAAAATAGCCCAATTTGGTATGAAAAACACACATCTGGCAAACCTGGCCACTGTCCTTAATGCACTTCACCACAGACCCATTATGTGTTCAGATTATACTATTATACCCCAGAAAGAAGTTTCAGCAGATACAAAAATCGGTCATACTGTATACAGTAATTTCTGATTTCATAATGTGAAACCAGACTCTGTCATGTCTGATTTCCTATGGCTATTAAAACCCTTACCATCTATAGGAGTAAACAACCAAACAGTCATGAAATTAGGAAAGTGAATGAAAAGATCACTTTATGCAGTTGATGTGGTTATTTTTATGACTGATCCCTGCTCATCACTTCCATATGCACTAAATGTATTACAGACATTTTGTAAAGTTTCTTGATCCAAAGTTAATTTGAATAAGATTATACTATTTTCCTGTAAATAACTCTGTATATCAACTTACACAGTAGTTCATATACCTCTGTCTTGCTCTCTGTCTGTTCTGGGTTCACCCAAACTGGTTGGTTGCCCCTCAAATTTTTAAGATACTGGGGAAGATGATTTTACAGCCAGATGCCATTAAAAAATGAGTCAAGCTTTCTTTAGTTGCTTTTTTTACGACAAGGACAGTGATCTTATTCTAACCCTAGCTCACTGGAATACAGTGTTTTTTATTTCTTGGAATTATGTTAACATTGTTCTACTCAAACTTAACATTAATAATTTTAATGGACTTGTTAAACACAATACATCCAACTGGCCATGTTTCCAAGTCATATTAGCTTTGAAAAATTAACATTGTGAAACTAAATATTCTCTTTCAAACTTTTTGTAATTGTAATTCAACTCAAATGTCTATAAGTGTATGCATTCCAAAAACAATATTTTAACAGATCGTTTCTTAAAAAGTTGCACACAGTGGTAGCTTTGTTTATTTGGAGTACCAAAAGGCTATGTGTAAAAAGAAATGAGTTCCTCATGGACATAAGGCAAAGTTGATTTGGAAAGGTTCAGCCTAACATCCATTTTTGCTATTGCATTGCAGATACACATATTTGGAGATTAAGAAAGGGAAGAAGAACTTGTAATTTCTTAATTAACCATAGAAAAGAAATCTAGCTCTGTTCTTCCCTTTATGCTTTTGTCTGTGTGTTTCTAAGCATAAATCTGGTCATTCTGCACTTAATTGGGAGAGATTTGAAGGCTAAGATACTGCTCTTACAAGACCATCATACATTTTCACCATCACTAAAATATACACTGCTTAAATATTCTAATTAACAGTACAATCTAATTCAAAACTTCCTTCTTTTTAACAATATTTTAACAATAACTTCTCACAATATTGACTTAACTTTAAGGAGTAATGTAATTTTTTTTTTGTTTTCAATGTTTTGATCCATTATTAATAAATACATTTTTTCTATGATGTGGATTTTTGACCTTGTGTATGATTCATTCAATTACTTTGTGCTCTTTTAACAGATTAGAGTATATCGAGATAAGCAACGAGGCAGTCTTACAGTTGATGGTCGATATATTAACTCTACAATTAGCCCTAAGAAAGCAGACATCCTTGATGTTGTTGGAATGTTGTACGTGGGAGGCCTACCAGTGAATTACACAACAAGACGAATAGGACCGGTAAGACACAAAGGTTTTACAGGGACACTCACTGCAAGTGCAAGTCAACCAACTGCTTTTGGAAGCAGCTCGGAGCAGAAAACATGCAAGAGTTGTAACTTCATAGTAATTCCTTCTTTACTGGTTCCTGTTTAAACAAACAGTATGAGACATGTAGACAGATGTGTTTAATTCTAATATTTTTCTAGATCCTGTCCAGCAAAGATGTCATGGGGTAAAGATTACAGCTCAATAATACATGGCAGGTGTAGTGAAAAAGACAACAATCATCATCAATTTTGATCAAGGTCATACTTGTTAAGAAAAGTATGGAAGTATAATATGTATAGTCATGTGTACATAACGCAATTCTTATTTGCCTATCTTCCATAGGCTGGTCTTGGTAGTAAAATGGCAATAATAGACAACAAACATGAAATGCAACATCATATTATATATCTAAGAGACATTCCCGCAGTGGCCTTGTAACAAGTGTTTAAATCTTACCCTGAAGCCGAAGTAATGTTCTGTACTCTTTGTCAAAATGAAGAAGGTAGAAAACTAACTGCACAGAATGGCTGAGATCTTCATCACCCTCTGTGGTGCTTTGAGGTTTTAAGATGAACATGTGTAGTTCCAGCCACTGAGGACCAAATCTATTGTACACCAACAGAGACTGGTGAACAAAGATAAGACATTCAACCAACTAAAGGTACAGTATCTTTGAGCCTTCTTGGTAATAGCCAAACTATGTGCCTACCCTTGATCATGTCTACAGTAATGGCGACACCACAAAATGTAAATCTAGTAACTCTCTCCACTGAATCTTTGCAGCTATAGATGTGAATGTGGTCAGACTCCTACTAACTGAAGACTGACCAGCTCATTTCGTTTCATTACGTTAATGAAGACACTTTTTTCCTGGTACCATTGTGTCAAAAGGAAAATCAGTTTTCTGTAAGCTATTAATAGGATCCGTGATCACTTGCTCACCTACCAGCAACTGGAACAGTCTGGTTTTACGCCTAACAAGTCTACCATTGACCACATCCTGGTACTAAGGGTTCTCATGGAGCGCAAACGCGAATATCAGTAGTTTCTTTGTAGCCTTTGTCAATTTTTGTAAAGTGTTCAACTCAATTGATCGAGCTGCCTTGTGGGACATCCTGAGGGTTTGCGGGATCCCCTTGAGATTGCTGGATTGGATATCATGAGCAGCCTGTACACTGGTACTGTGAGTGCTGTGCAAAGTGGAGACAGAACCTCTGGTTTTTTCCCAGTTCATAAGGGGTGTGTTCTTGCTCCTACTCAAGGGGCAAGGTTGTGGGGCCCAGCATCTGTGGAGCATCTGTTGTTGAAGAAAGATTCACGGATCTTGACTTTACTGACGATGCTGTAATCTTCGCGGAGTCAATGGAGACTCTGATTGGGGCGCTTGAGAGACTGAGCAAGGAGTCTGAGTGTCTGGGCTTGCTAGTGTCCTGGATAAAAACCAAGATCCAGGCCTTTAATGACCTCTTGGGCACAGCCATCAGCAGTGTGTCTGTTTGTGGAGAGAGTGTCGACCTTGTCGAGATGTTTACTTACCTTGGCAGTGACATTCATGTCTCTGTTGACTCTTCCTATGAAGTCAGTAGACGGATTGGGAAAGCATGGGGGTCATGAGGTCACTGGAAAGGGATGTGTGGCTTTCCCGATATCTATGGAAAAGGACGAAGGTCCAAGTCTTTAGAGTCCTGGTGCTTCCTGTCTTGCTATATGTTTGTGAGACATGGAAACTATCCAGTGACCTGAGACAAAGACTGGAAAATCCTTGGGTACTGTTGGTTTGACTTTGTGTCGAATGAGCGTTTGCTCATGGACTCCTGAATGAGGCACATTACCAGCATTGTGAGAGAGTGTCAGTTACAGCACTACGGCTATGTGGCACATTTCCTTGAGAGTGATCCAGCTCTTAGGATCCTCATTGTTGGGGACCTGGGTGGCTGGACCAGGCCAAGGGATCGCCCACGTAACACCTGGCAGCAGCAGATAGAGGGTCATTTCCAGAGGGTGGGACTGGACCGCATGTCTGCCTGGAGAGTTGCCAACCGGGATCCCGAGCTGTTTCGTCATGTGGTGGGTGCGGCAACACACTGTACCAGTGGATGCTCCCCAACTTGACTTGAACTTGTAAGCTATCTCATCATTGTTAATGACAATGCTTTTTATGTTGGTATCACCAGCAAATTTAATGATGGTGTTAGAGCTGTGTTTGGCCACACAAGGAGTACAGTAGGGAACCAGCACAATACCTAGTATGGAGGAAGGAATACTGCCAAAGTACACATACTTTGGTGTGCCAGTTAGCAAGTCCAAATTTCAGCTGCAAGCTTCAAGATGAAGGACTTGGTGATCAGCTTAGATAACAAGACAGATGCTGACCTGGTGTGTAGAATATGTTTAGCTTCCTTGTGTAAACAATCTCCAGACATTTTAAGATGTTTACGGGAATATAAATTGATTTGGTTTCTATCATGTATACCCATCTTCTGTAGTCATGTTAAATATTTGATCTCAAATCAAAATTTGTATTAAATATCCCTTGTTTTGCTGATTTTTGCATTGCCTCCACCATACTAAAGATCAAATAGTTATATCCTTTCCAAGAAATTTTATTTTGTTAATAAACCAGTGGCAAGGTAGAATGTGGTTCTGTTATCATAATAAAAAGGCTTTTAATTTGTTCTACTACCCCACCTGGCAATAATGAAAATCTGTCATTTTACATTGCTTTCAGTGTGTATTATTAATAAAGAACATGTCTTTCACCTTGGTCTGAATGAGCTAATTATGTTCAGAGTTTTTCTTTTTATTTGAACTATGGACCTCTCTCACTCTATATTGAATAGAGCCAGTGCTAGTCTCTTAATTATGAAAATTACTCAGTCATCTGGTTCACTATCTGCAGCCATTACAAGATATGCATGGAGCGTATCTCTCTGTGTTGTTTTAATCATGGGAGTATAGGTACTATCAGTTTCCAAGAACTTTTTTTAGTTAAAAGATTAGTTTGACAGGTAAATGTCTTTGCATAGGGTATGTTTTTCTGTGGGTGGAGGTCAAGGCCTCCATTCTGGACTGCAATGATTTTTATACATACTGTGGAAAATTATGTCTGCAGTGATCAAAGATGGTTTGTCTTAAGGAACACTAAATTGTATTATTGTTTTGGAATAACTTGAAACTGCAAGGGAAATTGTACACCAGCTATGTGAACAACTGAACGTCTTATGTCAGTTTGTAGCCTTTTACGTAAGAAAAAATTATTCATGTTTGTTTTAAAAAGAGATTCTAGGTAGCTTATGATATAGTATAAGAATTTTAGAGCCGGAGATGAATGGCATTTCGTCCCCTTTTTAAAATGCTTAATGCAGGTATTGCATGTCATTCATTCTCCAGCTATCTTTGTCTTAATGTCCAGTTTCCAGAAAGAGAGAGATGATGATAGTTGGCAACTCAGTCATTACAGGGATTGAATCGCAGGTTTGCTCCAGAGACAGAGAGTCTTGCAGAGTGTGTTGCCTTCCAGGTGCACAGGTGGGATACCTCCCTGGAATTGTTTATGGGGTTTAGCCCAGGGGTGAGGTTGGTGCAGTGGTCATAAGGGTAGTCTGTTAGTTCTGTGATCCAGATTTAAAGTGTTAAGGAGGATAATTGACAAGGTAGCCTTCTCCAAAGTTCTGCCTGTGCAACACACCAGTCCAGGTAAAACTGAGGAGATTAGCCGGCCTAACTCATGGCTTAAATCATGGTGTAAGGTAGAATGGTATAGGTTATTTAGGGCTTTGGGACTACTTTTGGAACAGGTGGGACCCAAGACAGGTTACATCTGAACCTGAGGTGCAACCAGTGTGTTTGAGTGGGTTAGTCGAGGATTGTTTAAACTAGGGTATGGTGCGGTCAAGGAGTTTAGGACAGGCCAGATTTGGAACTGTACATGGAGGAACAAACAACGTGTAAAAATAAAAATGCATAGTAATATAAATTCTAACCCAATGTTTAAATGCAAAAGTAAAATGACTAACAAATTAAAAATAGCTTGCCTTAATGCTTGGTTGTGGAGCATGCTCAGATAGGGCATGGCTGCACCCACCACATGATGAACCACCTGGATTGCGACCAGTGCAGTGAGTGACACCTGAAGGTTGCCAGTCTGAATCCCCTTAATGCTAGAAGTATCAAAAGTTCTCAGTGTTTTGGAAGTCTGCAGATGCTAAAACTAAAACTGTTAAGTTTAACTTAGGTAGGGCAAATTTTGAGCAGATGTGGAAAAATCTGAAGAGGATAGACTAGGATAAGCTTTTAACGGTGGAGACAGTCAAGGAGCAGTGGAGCAGGTTTAAAAATATTTTATATGTATATGCAGGACAGGTACATACCTAAATTTGGAATTAGTAGGAATTTTAAATAAAACTCCACAGTGGGTTAATAAAGAGTTAAAAAAGAAGCTGCAAAGGAAAAAATCAGTTGTGTTAAGTTGTATAAGACTAATGACTCCAATGTGAATTGTAGGGCTTATGGCAAATTGAGGGCAACTATTAAGCAGGATATTAGGGAGGCTAAAAGGCAGTTGGAGAGGAATATAGAAAATAAGGTGAAAGATGACCCAAGGAGATTCTTGTATATATTTTAGTAGTAAAAGAACAGTTAAAGAGGAGGCGAAGTGCATCAGAAATAGTAAAGCGGAATTAAAAAACACAGACAGTGAAATAGCAGATGCTCTAAACTAAATTTTTTCTGAGGTCCTCACATGTGAGGAAGTAGATAACCCTCAGTTAAAAAAAAGACTAATAAAGAGGTACTGAGTGATTTGGAAATTTTAGAGGGAGAAGTACTGCTGAGATTAAATAGGCTGAAATCAAACAAATCACCACGAGCAGATAATGTTTACCCTCGAGTTCTTAAAGAGGTTAGCGAGTACATATATCAACCTTTAATGCATATTTTCAGGAAGTCAAAATTCTGAAGGACTGGAAAATGCCAAATATTATCACATTATATAAAAAGGGTGACCGGGTGATCCAATCAACTATAGGCCCGTCAGCTTAACATGCATCACAGGTAAACTAATGGAAGGAATTATTAAGGATAAGACTGAGCAACACATGGCAAGTACAGGAGTATTACTGAACAGTCAGTGTGGGTTTGGAAGAGGAAGGTCATATGTTACTAATATGTTGGAATTCTATGAGGGAGCAACAAAAGAATATGATCAAAGTGGAGCTTATAATATTATTTATTTTGACTTTAAGAAAGTATTTGATAAGGTGCCACATGAGAGGTTGAACATCACACTAAAAGGAGTGGGAGTTCAGGGTATTGTTTGTAGATGGATGAAAAATTTGCTCAGACACAGGAAGTAGAGGGTTATTGTGTGAGGGACCCTATTAGAACTAGCTGATGTTAAAAGTGGTGTCCCTCAGGAGTCAGTGCTAGGGACGCTGCTGTTTTTAATATATATCAATGATTTGGATAGGAATATAAGTAAGATGGTTGGTTGAGCTTCCAGATGATGCCAAGATAGGTGGATTGGAACATAATCTGGAATTCTTTGAATCATTATAGCGGGACTTAGACGTCATACAGTCTTGGGCAGTATCAGTAAATGTAAAGTATTTTATGTAGGAAGTAAAAATGTTAGGTTTGAATACATAATGGGAGGTCTGAAAATTGAAAGTACACCTTGTGAGAAGGATTTAGGAGTCATAATGGACTCGCACTATCAACTTCCCGACAGTGTTCAGAAGCCATTAAGAAGGCTAACAGAATGTTAGGTTATATAGTATGATGTGTGGAGTACAAGTCCAAGGAGGTTATGCTCAAGCTGGAGTACTGCATAAAATTTTGGTCTCTAGGTTACAAAAAGGACATAGCAGCGCCAGAAAAAGTCCAGAGAAGAGCAACTAGGCTGATTCCAGGGCTACAGGAGATGAATTATGAGGAAAGATTAAAAGAGCTGAGCCTTTTCATTTTATGTAAAATAAGATTAAAAGGAGACATAATTGAACTGTTTAAAATCATAAAGGGAATTAGTATAGTAGATCGAGACTGTGACTTAAAAATGAGTTCATAAAGAACACAGAGACACAGTTGGAAACTTGTTAAGGGTAAATTTCGCATACATAGAGAACCACAGACACAAGGAATAAGCTACCAAGTAGTCTGGGTAAACAGTAGGATTTTAAGGACTTTTAAAATTAGACGATGTTTTTTCTTTTTTTTTAAAGAATTAACTGGTAAGCTTTGTTGGGTTGAATGGCCTGTTCTCGTCTAGAACATTCTAATGTTCTAATCTCTATCCTGGTTGTGTGCATTTAAATTAAATAAAAAAGACTGGAGCAATGTCAATCCACACTTAAATATGTAAAGATTAGAATTCTAATTAACTAATTAGAATGACATTTAATGAGTATTACTGACAACTGATATTACTCTATGTACTATTGAATATACCATAATAGTGTACATTCCATTGAATATGTCATAATAGTGTGCTGATTGCTTTTTTTTCCAGGTGGTTTACAGTATGAAGGCATGTATTCGAAACTTTAAAATGGTTGGGTTGCTGTTGGATTTAGACAACCCAACCTCGAGCTACAAAATTGGCAACTGCTTTGTTAATCCAGAGAAAGGAGCCTACTTTAAAGGAACTGGATATGCAAAAACAGGTATAGTTAAACTACATTAAATAAGACATACAGAAAGTCCAGTAGATTCATTTTAGATGCTTTAACAGAGCTGTTTTCCTTTAATTCTACTTCAGTGGGAGCATATAAAGTTGGCGCAGAGCTGCTAATAAAGTTTGAGTTCCGAACATCAAAGAGTAATGGAGTGTTGCTTGGAATAAGTGGCCAAAAAATGGATGGTCTCGGCATTGAATTAGTTAATGGAAAGGTGAGTTTTTTGTACCAGTGATATTTGCCAATGATTACAATTAACTTGTCAAAGTTTTTGCCTTTAAACGACAGGAGGCTGAGCTTAAACACCATCTGTTTGACATTTGCACTTTCTGTCACCCTACCACATCCTTAAAAAATGGATGTTTCGCTGATTGGCATGTTAGCCTAAAATGAAAGTCATGTAATGTGGTTGAAATGGAATTCATGACAGCTTTTAAAAATAACCAGGATGAGTACAAACAAGCTTAGTGCTACCAACTGATCTCTTTTGTCAGGCTTAATGGTAGATTTGCTAGTGAACAATGTGATATAAAGTAGTGTGCGTCTAGGTTAGTCCCTTACTTCCTCTTCATGCTTTCTTAGAGAAGTGAAACAAATCTGAGTACTTCTGTTTATTTAAACAGAAGTAGGTAAACTGTGAAACATTATACAATCCACCATTAATGTATAGTTATGTCATAAAAAGTAGAATGATGTAGAAATATCTTAAAATAATATGGTCACCCTTTCCAAACAAGATTTATTTTCAGGTTAATAGTATAGAGAGCAGTATTACAGTACATTATTCACACTAGCACACCAAAAGTCCTTGAATGTGTATTTATTTGAAAAACAGGTCTTTATTCCAAGGAGCTTATCATGTGTAGACACATTATGTTGGCCTAATGGCTAAGGTTGGTATTGTTTTATAGTTTTGATGTGCTGTCTTTTTCCCCAAGCCACTTGCTTTGCTAAATAAATCTCTATTTAATAATTTTATTTAAAAAATTATGTCTAACATTACAATTATAATTTATAGGAATATTCTGTTCAAAAATAATGTTATTTATATGTTACCCAATATAGTTTGAAGGTGATGGCCGAGAAAAATGTTCAATCTAATGTTTTCATGCAGGACTGGTGATAACAATGCTTCTGATATAAGAAGCTTCGATGCTGACCAACGCTGGACAACAGCAAACAGTACCAAAAATGTCCTTGAAGTCATGTGAAGTCTTCCAGTCATATGCTCACAACATTCCAGACACATCTTTTTACTTATTGTGTATTGTGAAATAAGCCACCTCAATATGCTTTTGTGAGCAAAAATGGAACACACTCAGATATAAACAAGCATTTGAACTGTAGACCTATCTCGTGTCATTCCATGTGTACTTACTGCTGCAACAGAAGTACCTTGGGATTATTCGGCAGCTGAAACCGCAAGCATGAATTGATCTGTTTTTTGCAACATCTATGCAAACTATATTCTCTTCCTGATAATATTTTCACTTACTGTGACAATGCTGGTTCGCTGCATGCTCCCATCATCCGTCCAGGAGCCCTTCAACCCTGCACCGTCGGTAATGTCACCGATGAGCTTGACAGTGAGGCATAACAAATAGAGCAAGGGGATGGTGCAAAAGTGCAAGTGCTGTTATTAAAAACAAAACGGTGTTCAAATTAATAGTGCAGTGTTTCAAAAAAAAGTCCTCATTAAATAAATACTCCATAAAAACAGGCGTTATTGTGGAGGTTAAAAAATCCAATAAATAGAAAAAAGTCTTTTAAAAACAATTTAAAAGGTTAAAACAATGCTGGAAACAGTCTCTTTCAAAAAAACAAATCCCGTGTCTTTTTACCTGGCGACTCCCCGGGCTTTACAACAGGAGAGTTGCCATACCTGCAGCCGACCTTCTTACTCACTCAACTGATCTGGTGGCTTTCCAATCCCTGGCTCCAGTTCAGCTCACCTACATCGAGACTTGGCTTCCTTGGCGACCAGGTCTTTCACGTCAGAGAATTCACCACCCTAGCCTCCCGACTCCCGCTACCTTCTCAGCCTTACGCAGCCAGTCGTCCTTCTGCTGGTCACTCCCGTTCCTTCCTAAAATGATCAGCAGGAGTGACCACTTCCAACTGCCCTAGGTGTTGGCCAAACAACCCTGCTAGGGCTCACTGTCCATCTGCCTGCCTGCCTGCGAGCACACGCTCGCTCTCACTCTCTCGCTCACACCGGTTCTCTCTCTATACTACTTCCTGCTCTCCTGCAACCTCCGTCTCTTTTTCTTCCTCCTTAGCCGCCTCGTGCTTCTATTAATGAAGAGGACGTGGCAGCTGTGGCAAATCAGCAGCCCTGGGAACAATCACGGATGCAGACAGTTTCTCACCTGTGCACTTATGTGAGAAATGCCCACATCACGAATCACCCCAGGAACTGCTTCAGCCACACAACCACCACACCCCCTCGCTAAACTGCGAGTGCGGTGATTATTTATTTAAAAAGTGACCTCTTGACAAGAGCTGTGGACCTGCTATACCACATTTCACCCGCATAAGCCACTTGCTGAATGGGCAGGCTCCATGCCACCGCCAAACCAGTGCAACTGGCGGCCCAGGTCCATAGCTCAGCCACACTACAACTACACTGCACTAAAATCACCAAATAAAAGCACTAAAACAAATCCCACAATAAAACCAACCCAAGCCCCCCTTCGTAAAAACAGGACATTAAAAGAATAAGATCTTTAAAAAAACAATAAAAATAATCAATAAATAAATGTCCATTAAAAAGCTCTGTTCATTAAAATGTCCTCCTCCGGCTTGGGTCCACGGGTTCTTTAAAAAGTCTGTCACCAATCCCGCTTGCTGCTCTGTGTTCTCTTCTGTCCCCACTGCCAGCTCATCCTACCACTGCCACCAAAAGGGATGATGATGGGAGCATACAGCGAACCCGCATTGTCACACTCACTTTTCTTACTTTTTACATGCCTTTCAGTGCATGGTTTTTTGTTGATATCTCATGAAGTGCAATGTTAGTCAATGAATGAACTGTTACTAGGCTGGACTCCAGAGCAATGAATGAGGTGTTGGGGGATCTTCAATTCGAATGCTCAAACACATCTGATTGTGTTTCATTTTTCTTCACAAAGCGTATTCAGGAATTGGTTTAATACAGTAACGTTTTAGTAAAAATGTGTTTGGGACATTGTGAGCAAATGACTGAATGACTTGACATTTGGATTATGTAACAAGAATAACATTGAGATTTTTTCATCATTTTGTTTGTCTAGCATTGGATCCTATAGACTCCTATTATATCAGAAATGTTATTGTCTCCTTTATGCATAAAAATACGAGATTAACATTTGTTCTCTGCCATCATTACAAACTGCACAGGACAAGTATCCATCCATCCATCCTCTTCCGCTTATCCGGGGTCGGGTCGCGGGGGTAGCAGCTTAAGCAGAGAGGCCCAGACTTTCCTCTCCCCGGCCACTTCTTCCAGCTCTTCTGGGAGAATCCCAAGGCGTTCCCAGGCCAGCCGGGAGACATAGTCCCTCCAGCGTGTCCTGGGTCTTCCCCGGGGCCTCCTCCTGGTTGGACATGCCCGGAACACCTCACCAGGGAGGCATCCAGGAGGCATCCTGATCAGATGCCCGAGCCACCTCATCTGACTCCTCTCGATGCGGAGGAGCAGTGGCTCTACTCTGAGCCCCTCCCAGATGACTGAGCTTCTCACTCTATCTTTAAGGGAAAGCCCGGACACCCTGTGGAGGAAACTCATTTCAGCCGCTTGTATTCGCAATCTCATTCTTTCGGTCACTACCCATAGCTCATAACCATAGGTGAGGGTAGGAACGTAGATCGACTGGTAAATTGAGAGCTTTGCCTTATGGCTCAGCTCTTTTTTCACCACGACAGACCGATGCAGAGCCTGCATCACTGCGGATGCCGCACCGATCCGCCTGTCAATCTCATGGTCCATTCTTCCCTCACTCGTGAACAAGACCCCGAGATACTTGAACTCCTCCACTTGGGCCAGGATCTCTCCCCCAACCCTGAGAGGGCACTCCACCCTTTTCCGGCTGAGGACCATGGTCTCGGATTTGGAGGTGCTGATTCTCATCCCAGCCACTTCACACTCAGCTGCGAACCGCTCCAGAGAGAGCTGAAGATCACAGCCTGATGAAGAAAACAGGACAACATCATCTGCAAAAAGCAGTGACCCAATCCTGAGTCCACCAAACCGGACCCCTTCAACATCCTGGCTGCGCCTAGAAATTCTGTCCATAAAAGTTATGAACAGAATCGGTGACAAAGGGCATCCCTGGTGGAGTCCAACTCTCACTGGAAACGGGCTCGACTTACTGCCAGCAATGCGGACCAAGCTCGGACACCGGTTGCACAGGGACCTAACAGCCCTTATAGCACCTTATAGTCCTGGAGCACCCCCCCACAGGATTCCCTGAGGGACACGGTCGAACGCCTTTTCCAAGTCCACAAAACACATGTAGACTGGTTGGGCAAACTCCCATGCACCCTCCAGGATTCTGCTAAGGGTGTAGAGCTGGTCCACTGTTCCGCGACCAGGACGAAAACCACACTGTTCCTCCTGAATCCGAGGTTCGACTATCCGACAGACCCTCCTCTCCAGAACCCCCGAATAGACTTTTCCAAGGAGGCTGAGGAGTGTGATCCCTCTGTAGTTGGAACACACCCTCCGGTCCCCCTTTTTAAAGAGGGGGACCACCACCCTGGTCTGCCAATCCAGAGGCACTGTACCCGATGTCCATGCGGTGTTGCAGAGACGTGTCAACCAAGACAGTCCTACAACATCCAGAGCCTTAAGGAACTCTGGGCGTATCTCATCACCCCCGGGACCCTGCCACCAAGGAGTTTTTTGACCACCTCGGTGACTTCAGTCCCAAAGATGGGGGACCCCACCTCTGAGTCCCCAGGCTCTGCTTCCTCATTGGAAGGCATGTTAGTGGGACTGAGGAGGTCTTCGAAGTACTCCCCCCACCGACCCACAACGTCCCGAGTCGAGGTCAGCAGTGCACCATCCCCACCATATACGGTGTTGACACTGCACTGCTTCCCCCTCCTGAGACGCCGGACGGTGGACCAGAATCTCCTCGAAGCCATCCGAAAGTCGTTCTCCATGGCCTCTCCAAACTCCTTCCACGCCCGAGTTTTTGCCTCAACAACAACCAAAGCCCCATTCCGCTTGGCCTGCCAGTACCTATCAGCTGCCTCCAGAGACCCACAGGACAAAAAGGTCCTATAGGACTCCTTCTTCAGCTTGACGGCATCACTCACCGCCGGTGTCCACCAACGGGTTCTGGGATTGCCACCACGACAGGCACCGACCACCTTGCGGCCACAGCTCCGGTCAGCCGCCTCAACAATAGAGGTACGGAACATGGCCCATTCGGACTCAATGTCCCCCACCTCCCTCGGGACGTGGTTGAAGTTCTGCCGGAGGTGGGAGTTGAAGCTGCTTCTGACAGGGGACTCTGCCAGCCGTTCCCAGAAGACCCTCACAACACGTTTGGGCCTACTAGGTCTGACCGGCATCTTCCCCCACCATCGAAGCCAACTCACCAGCAGGTGGTGATCAGTTGACAGCTCCACCCCTCTCTTCACCCGAGTGTCCAAGACATATGGCCGCAAGTCCGACGACACGACCACAAAGTCGATCATCGAACTGAGGCCTAGAGTGTCCTGGTGCCAAGTGCACATATGAACACCCTTATGCTTGAACATGGTGTTCGTTATGGACAATCCGTGACGAGCACAGAAGTCCAATAACAAAACAGCACTCGGGTTCAGATCGGGGGGGCCATTCCTCCCGATCATGCCCTTCCAGGTCTCACTGTCATTGCCCACGTGAGCATTGAAGTCTCCCAGCAAAACGAGGGAATCCCCAGAAGGTATGCCCTCTAGCACCCCCTCCAGAGACTCCAAAAAGGGTGGATACTCCAAACTGCTGTTCGGCGCATACGCACAAACAACAGTCTGGACCCTTCCCCCCACCCGAAGGCGGAGGGAGGCCTCCCTCTCGTCCACCGGGGTAAACCCCAATGCACAGGCACCAAGTCGGGGGGCAAAAAGTATGCCCACACCTGCTCGGCGCCTCTCACCGGGGGCAACTCCAGAGTGGTAGAGAGTCCAGCCCCTCTCAAGGAGATTGGTTCCAGAGTCCAAGCTGTGCGTCGAGGTGAGTCCGACTATATCTAGCCGGAACCTCTCGACCTCGCGCACTAGCTCAGGCTCCTTCCCCTTAAGAGAGGTGACATTCCATGTCCCAAGAGCCAGTTTCAGTAGCCGAGGATCAGAC
Source organism: Polypterus bichir lapradei (assembly GCA_026402145.1). Lineage (NCBI taxonomy): Eukaryota > Metazoa > Chordata > Cladistia > Polypteriformes > Polypteridae > Polypterus > Polypterus bichir. Next base: position 116,047,977 of record JANRMT010062791.1, read on the forward strand.
CGCCAAGGTCCCCACCTTCGGCCACCACCCAACTCACACTGCACCCAACCTCCTTGGCTCCTCCCATAGGTGGTGAGCCCATGGGAAGGAGGACCCACGTTACCTCTTCGGGCTATGCCCGGCCAAGCCCCATGGGTGCAGGCCCAGCCACCAGGCGCTCGCCATCGAGCCCCACCTCCAGGCCTGGCTCCAGAGGGGGGCCCCGGTGACCCGCGTCCGGGCAAGGGAAAACGTCGTCCAAGGTTTTTGTTCTTCATCGGAGGTTAGTTGAACCGCTCTTTGTCTCATCCCTCACCTAGGACCAGTTTGCCTTGGGTGGCCCTACCAGGGGCATAAAGCCCCGGACAACATAGCTCCTAGGATCATTGGGACACTCAAACCCCTCCACTACGATAAGGTGACGGTTCAAGAAGGGGGCACAGGACAAGTAACATTAAAAAATATTTTTTGAGCAAAATATTCTTTAATGTATCTCAACTTTCATTTAGAAACATATAAATTGTATTTTTGATTGGTCAGTGTGTTACTGTACTGTGTTACTGTAAGTTAAATAAAACTTCAATTTGAAAATGCATAAACTCTGTGTGGCTTGCATTTGAGGCCAATAGCCTAAATATTATCGAGTATGTCTATTTTGAATCAACAAAGTTCAGAAATCATTTTAGAGCAGCTTTTTTGAGAGGAGAATATCTCTTCTTTGCCTTTTTTCACAATAACAGGCTTGGGTAGATATTTCATATAAATAAAAAAGTAAAATATGGAAGCACTCCATGGAAGGAAATCTCTAGTAATATGGAAATAATAAAAAAAAAACTGTTCCTTTATCTTTTTAGCCTACAACAGTGATCTTCTCTAGAATGAAGCCATAGTGTGCATGCCCTGGATATGAAATTACAAATTTATTTTATTATGCTACCAATGATTCCTAAAATAATGTTTTCAGTTTTCTAAGCTATGAAGATATATACTTGATGTGAAACTTCACCAAGCTAAGATATATATCTATGCATGAAGTAATTAGGTCAATAAAATGTTTAATTTACAGAATGTTAAGCTAAGGGTTCAGTTTCTAGTGTAATATACAGTATTTAGAAGTTGTCTCTAAAACATAGTTTAGAATGCTACATTGATCCCCGTTTCCATGTATAATTCAGTTAGTTTATTAATTAGTGAATACCCCAGTTGTTCAAATCTTTTAGGAAACAATTTGGGTTTGAACAGGGACTGTCTTTGTGGAGTATTTGCGATGTTGGATGAAACTCTTAATTGGCAAAATCTGAAATGAAATCACTGTATTTGAATGTTGCTAAATTAGTTTGCATGTTTGTTAATCACAGATTTTGTACATCTCTGCCTAAATAGACATGTTGACTTCCAATTTAGTGTCCATATTTACAGTGTTACAAAGAGCAGGTGATTTTGGTCCTTCACAGCTGCTCCTACAAAGTAATGCATGTTAGGATGACTGGTGACTCCAAAGTGGACCCTTGTGAGTCGATGTAAGTTTCTTCATCAATATGCCTTATGTTAGACTGTCCCTCTGTCTGGAACTTGCTCCTGTCTTACCCTCAACAGGTCTTCAAACCTTAAAAGTGGATAACACAGGTTTAGTAAATGGACAGATCAACAAAGTGTTTCTTGATATTTACTTGATATAATCTGTAACAGGTACTCTTCCATGCTGACAATGGTGCTGGCAGATTTAGCGCAATATATGAACCAGTTTTCCAAGGTGAATTGTGTGATGGACAATGGCACACAATAACAGCAAATAAGAAGCACCACCTATTAGAACTTACAGTGGATGGAAAAGTGGTTGAAGGACAGAGCTCTAATGCGGCTTCAACATCAGCTGACACAAACGACCCTGTTTTTGTTGGAGGATATCCAGGTATGTTGAGTTTGATGCTTGTGCACTTCACTTTTGAGGGTCACATTCTATTATTTTTTCCTCGTGATGAATACAGAAAAGGAAATCCATCCTTACTCTTAAACACACAATACTAGTTAATATTTTAAATAATAATTAATATTATCTTATTTAAATGACAAAAATTGAGAAACACAATCATCTTGAATTGTAAAAAAAAATTCTTAATAACAAGAAAATTAATAAGAGAAAAGTAACTACTAAGGGAAGCATAATAGTAAACTAAAGGATAAAAAAACAAAAGAAATCGACAAACTTTATAGACATAAATACAAAACTGTACGGTAAAAAAAATGAAAAACTGTATTATAAAAAAATTGCACAAAATATATATATATTATTTAAATATCCGATTATTTACACTGTTTTCCTAGATAGACAGTTCAAGCACAAGCAATAATCTACTGTATATACATAATGCAAAGCTGACTGACTAACTCATTCACTCACATTCATCTACCCATCAACAAAAACACTATTCCCTGTTTAGTTAAAATGCTGAAAATTGGCAGGATGGTGTTTCTCGACCAGTAGATATCCGCTAAGAAAGGGCATTTCAGTATATCAATACTTAGGGGTAAACCAAACAACAGGGAAAATAAATACCCAAAAATCTCAAAAACATTTTTAGTGATTTAAGGGAAATTTGGTGATGTTATAGAAAAAAGAAACTTAGTTGACATGTATTTTTTTATTTCTCAATATTTGATGATAATAATGTAGCAGACTGGCTATTCTTTGGCACCATCTCCTTTTCCCTGTGAGAACACAGAGAAAGAAAGCTTGTGGTTCATGAAAATCAGTGTTGTCAGCACAACAGCACCACTGACAGTGCTTAGGGAGGCTTCTTTATGCAAATTAACTAAAAGTGCAAAAACGTTTGTCAAAGCTGTTAGAAGATATGCTTAGTAAGTTGCACCATTGGGTACACACAGTACTCCCTGTTTTGTCAGTATAAAATATATACAAATTCAGGATGGATTGGATTGTTAGTCTCACTTATAAACAGTACAAATACTTTGAACAATTGGGAGAGGGATGGTGGGCCCTTGGTGGTGAAATGCATGCAATATTGCAGAGAACTGGGGTGTCCCCTTGGAAGTCAGACCACGATGTACCACCACACTCCAGTTCACAAAGCAGAAATAAGGACTTGCGCTTTGGCCCACTTCAAGCCCTGGGTGCAGTACAAGCCAGGAGCAGCAGCATGCCTTGGTAAGTTTAAACACTTCCACATCTCAGTATAGGGGTGCACCCCATGAGCAGAATATAGAGTAGGTGGACATAGTACATACAGAAGTTCACCATATTATTTCTTTTCACCAGTTCTTTTCTGTACAATACTTAAAACCATCAATGCAAGGGCCACATAAATGTGCAGCCTGTAAACGTCAATGCTGCATGTAATAATATGCATACAAGCTAAAATCAGTTAGAAGGAAAAGCAGGAACTGATCTATGGCACAAAAGTTTTACTGATGGGTAGTTGTACGTAGCATGTTTAATAGTAGGGAGCTCCAGTGGCCTAATAATATTAGCCCCTTTTTTTGTTAAAAAAAATAACAAATATCATATACAGTACAGAAAAGTCCTCAGTTAAATACGCGTTACTTTTGACACATACGTTTAACTGACAACATCATAATCAAGGCCCACTCTCTTAGACCTAAAACAATAATCTGAAGCACCTGAACATAAATCCTTAGATTAAACATGAAGCACAAAACGCTAACCATTTTTAAAAGTTTGAAATAATACCCAATAAAATAAAACTATAATGCTGAAAAAAAGTAGAGATTTAAGGCTGTTGCGGAGAGTCACGGGCATGGTGAGAAAAATCCACCATAAGAAAATGCCACAGCAAGAAACAGATGGCAATACTGTGTTTTAAATAATAGTCACTCTGATGGCCACTGCAAAAGCAGCACAGATGAGTAGTCCGAGGGAAAAGGAGGCCCCCAGCGGTGAGGAGAGGAAACAATTCTCAACCAATAGGTGCCCAAAAGTAACAGTAACAAAAAGAACTGAGCTAGGTATGGGAGCCCCAGCAAGAATATAACAATTACAGTAACAAAACACAATATGTAGAAGTCATACCTCCATAATACAAAGTGTGAGAACATTAGTAAAACAGCAAGTTTCCTCTAATGCAGCAGCTTCATTTAGTATTCAGAAAACCTTTAAAATCACAAAGCAAACAGCATTTGCAAGTCCATATGAAGATTTTTATGGTCCTCTTAAATTAAACGGAATCTGTGAAATGACCATACACCAATTTAATTTCATCTATAGCAGTTAAAAACCAGAAACATGTAAATTACGTTAAAATTTTCAGTATAACAAAACAGCTAATATACAGTTATAGCATCAAGCTCTCAGAATCCCCATAACAACTAAACAATCAAGTCTATTTAAAACATGCACAAGTGAAGCAGTGGATTGGTCTGCTGCATGAAAGTGTGCCATCTTCATTTACATAAGTTACCACCTGCTGCACAGAAGTGTCGCTCACAGTTTAGTTATGAATGCTCAGACTTTTTTTACATTATACTTCCATCAAAATTATTATAATACTAAGCGGTGTCAGCTAAATTTAAAATGAAAACATTAGCACAACAGCAAACATGGACCTAAATATTTTGAAAGAATAACTGCTTTTTTAACATAAATTAAGTGCATATCACTAAATTATTTGAGTATGTGGAGGAAAGAATGTAAGCGGATTATTCATTTAAAGAAATGCTACCATACTGTATGAACTAGGTCTGAATTATTTCTTATTTTTTAGATCTGTATAAAATGCATATGCATTTATTGTATTTATTTTTTATCAAAAATCTACAGTGTACTATATAATGGGATATTCTGTTGTCACAAAAACAGCAAGACTTAAGTGATATTACAGTTACAAACATGAAATTTTTAGCAAATCAAAAGATGGTTTTAGTGTTTGTGAACTGATCAGAATTAGCCACACAAAAATCAGGTTATGAGGGCATGTCTTTATGATTATCTTGCCATAAGCTTGTTAGTTTTCTGATTTGCATTTGACTGAAGCAAGTTGTCTAGTATTACACACAATCTAACTTGCTGCAAATTTGATTTAGGATTAATACATTTCTTTGTTTCCTATGCCTGGGGTCTTCAGCTCTGGTCCTGGGGCGCTACTATGGCTTCAGCTTTTCACTCGCAAATTAACTTCTTTTCCCTTAATTTTATTGTTTGTTTGCTGACCAAGGAAAAAAATAATTAACGAGTCAAGAGTCTTAAATGGAAAGTCAATTAAATTATGGCAAAAGAGTTAATTAACAGCAAAAACTGGTCACCAATTAAGTGAAGGGTTAGAAATTGACCTGCTGCCCAAGTATTTCTCCGGGACTGGAGTTGGAGATCCTTATCCTAGACCTGGCCTACTCGACTCAATCACAGATAGCGACAGTGGGTGCAGGTTTTTGCTCCACTCAACACCTGTATTTAATGGGAACTCCAGCCTTGGATGTTCTTACAGTGGTGCTAGAAAGTTTGTGAACCTTTAAGAATTTTTTCTGTTTCTACATAACTATGATCTAAAACATCTAAACCTATATGAAAAGAAGCCTATTTAACAAATTACACAAAACAATATACTTGTTCATTAGTTTATTGAGGAAAATGATCAATTAAACATATTTGTGAGTGAAAAAGTATATGACCATCTAGTCAGTTCATTTGAATGGGAAATCGGAGTCAGGTGTCTCAATCAATGGCATGACAATCAGGTTTTAGTGTGGCAGGACCAGCCCTATTTAAAGACAAATCTGTGTCTTCAATATGAAAGTCTTATTATTAATACACAGGTTCTTCGAGTGTGTAATGCCTTGATATAAGGAGAATTCTGAGGACCTCCAAAAACGTTGTTGATGCTCACCAGGCTGGAAAACGTTATTAAACCACTTCTCAAAGCCATTTCTAAGAGTATGAACTCCACCAGTCCGTTGCCGGGCAGACTGTGTACAGATGGAAGGTATTCACCACAATCATTACCCTCCTGTCAAGCAGTCGACCAATAAAGATCACTCTTAAGAGCTAGACGGGTAATAATCCAGGAGGTCACAAAGAATGTCTAGGGATCTAAAGGCCTCTCTTGCATTGGCTAATGTCATTATTCATTAATTCCACCATTAGAAGAACAATGACCAACAATGGTGTGAGTGTGTGAGAGTTGCAAGAAAAAAGCCACTGCTCTCCACAAAGAACATTGGTGCACATCAAAAGCTTGCTAAAGACCAAGCAAAAACTGAATTTCAGCATAAAAACCTTATTCCAACTGTAAAATGTTGTGGTGGCAGTATAATGGTTTGGGCCTGCTTTGCTGCCTGTCAACCAGGATTACTAATAAAACTATGAATTCTGAATTGTACCAGTAAATTTTACAGGAAAATGTCAGTGTATCCATCCACCGGAACTTATGCTTAACAGAAAGTGGGTCATGCACCAGGAAAGCAACCATAAACACAGAAGCCATTTTAACAAAGAATAGTTAAAGCAGAATAAATTTCATGTTTTGGAAAGACTGAGTCAAAGTCCTGACCTTAATCATACACAGATGTCATGGAAGGACCTGATGCAAGCAATTCATGCAAAGATGCCCAGCAACATTCCCAAGTTTATGTAATTCCACAAGGAGTATTGAGCTAATATTCATCTAAGCTGATGTGCAAGGTTGATCAGCAATTGCCAGAAATGTTTAGTTGAAGTGTTTGTCGCACAAAGGGGTCACACCAGTTTTCTGAAAACAAAGACTTACAAAGGCATACTTTTTCACACACAAATCTGTAACACTGGTTAATTTTTCTCAATAAATAAATGTTTTGTGTCACTCTTTGTGTTTTGTGTTACTCTTTATCAAGTTTTAAGACTTAAAAAAATCTGATCATATTTTAGGATCATCCATTATCCAACCCGCTATATCCTAACTAAAGGGTCACGGGGGTCTGCTGGAGCCAATCCCAGGGCACAAGGCAGGAAACAAACCCCGGGCAGGGTGCCAGCCCACCGCAGGGCACACACACACACCCCAAGCACAATTTAGAATCGCCAATGCACCTGACCTGCATGTCTTTGGACTGTGGGAGGAAACAGGAGCACCCGAAGGAAACCCAGGCAGACACGGGGCGAACATGCAAACTCCACGTGAGGAGGATACGGGAAGCGAACCCGGGTCTCCTTACTGTGAGGCAGCAGCGCTACCCACTGCACCACTGTGCTGCCCCCTCTTTTACTCCATTTATCTTTATTCATTTATTAATTTATCTATTTACTTATTTTTTCTAGGTTAAAGTTTTACTTTCTCTTTCTCAAGGTTGGGGGTTGATTGGTTTCGAACCTATTTTTTGTAAAACTTGAGTTATTTGTATGGAATGTTATTTGATTTTAATAAAATCAATAAAATCAAAAAAAAGAAATAGATCAAATTTTAAAGAGTTCACAAACTTTCTAAAATGACTGTATTTGGTGCTTTAGAGCTTTACTGTATATTAAAAACTCTCAATTATTTTACTTATTTACCTTACATTGACTTTTTTAAAAAGTATGATTATAATCTGCAAATCTCAAAGTTTTTCTCTGTTAATTCTCTTTTTAGATACATTAGCAGTTGTCTGATGTTTCTATGCATGGAAATGTAATTTATAATAGCTGCCTCTGGTTTGCAATTACTGCTTTTGCTACTCACTTTGTCTTAGGTTTGGTTAACTGTCAATATTTGGATTCAATTATGGAGGCAAACTATACAAAACAAAGTGAAATTAAAAGAAGAAAATGAAAAAGAGCCTCTGCATTGGCTTCCTGACTACAAATTAAGAGTCGAAATACGACCAGTTAATTGTACATTGGAGTTTAATAAGAAGGAGTTATTGCTGAAATGGTGCCATTTAACAATTAGCAGACACAGGTGCAGATGACAGGAGCAGTCACTGTACTTCTGCTTGTGTGATCATTAACAAGAGATTATTTAAAGAATATAATATTTTTAAAGAAAAAAAGCAACATATTATAAAGAAAATGTCCATAGTACTAGGGTGTTGTAACGTATTAGCCATTATAAATGTAGTGAGAAGTCAAGCAAAATGACACCTTTTATTGGCTAACTAAAAAGATTACAATATGCAAGCTTTCGAGGCAACTCAGACCCCTTCTTCAGGCAAGATGTAATACAGAAACTGAAGTTCCCTGTGTTTATATCCACACACTAGGACAAGAAACAACATTGGTAAATCTTTAAAGGAAAAATCTTAAATGTAAAAAATTATTAGGTTCACTCAGGCTAAGATTAATTTAACAAGAGAGAGAGGAACAATGTATGGTCAAGATCTTTGGATAAGATTGTTCCTGTCTCTCTTGTTAAATTAATCTTAGCCTGAATGAACCTATTAATTTTTTACGTTTAAGATTTTTCATTTAATGATTTACCATTGTTGTTTCTTGTCCTAGTGTGTGGATATAAACACAGGGAACTTCAGTTTCTGTATTACATCTTGCCTGAAGAAGGGGCCTGAGATGCCTCGAAAGCTTGCATATTGTAATCTTTTTAGTTAGCCAATAAAAGGTGTCATTTTGCTTGACTTCTCACTACAAAGAAAATGTCTGCAAAATAAGTCATATATGCTGAATTCCTTTAAAAGGTTAAGTAACCTTGCTATAAATGTATGGATTAACACAGTAACAGTGGAAACTGGGTAAATGACAACGCATGCATTTAAGATGCAAGCTCAATTAGAGTCAGAAATTGGATAAAACCAGAATCTGCGCCCAGTGAGGCCCTGCATGGAGTGGACTGTGTTGAGTAGCTGAGTCCTACACTATGTGTTTTATATTCTGTCTTACAGAAGGGCTAAACCAGTACGGATTGACAACTGAGACACCATTCACAGGATGCATAAGGAACTTGGAGCTCATCAAGGGCTCAGAAGCTCAGAAAATAGACTTCACTAAAGCACTTGCACTCCATGGTGTCCATCCACTGACATGTCCAACAAATTAACCTTCTTCAACATTGTGTAAATCATGTAAAAATGTTAAAGCAAGAAAATAAACAACTGTTCAAACATTATATTAAATTGCTATGTTAACATGTTTGTTCTGTACTTAATTACTGAATGTGTCATTGTTTTACTCATTTTCTGTTTTATATAAAAGAAAGTGTAAAAGTGGAGAACATTAGAAGAGTGTTGAATAAGCAAATATGATGTAAAAATAGTTTTTTGAGTACTCTATATATGCTTATGTGGTCAGGGCTTTGTAGATTAATGTGCATGGAGAGATTATTGCCCTGTAGTTAAAATGTATGCTTTGCATTAATATCTAAAGGCATTAAATGACTCCTTACACTCTTCGCCACCCTCTAATTTTATTTCACATTATCATCCTGATTGAAAATTTGAAAAGCACAACTTTATAGCTAAAACCTCTTCTTCTAATACCTTCTGAGTGTAATTGAGCATCTCTAAGGTAAAAGGTAATTCTGCACTTTCTATGCACCTTGAAAGTTTATGAATTAATTTCATTGCATTGTCACACATCATCACCATGAACATTAGCATGAAATGAAGTGCAAGATCTAGGAAGCTAATGACCAGCAAACGCTGAGCCACACTATATCAAGTTGATTGTTAATTGAGAAGTTTTGCTGAGACAGGTCTATTTCAAAAGTGAAAAAGTTCAACACATCTTCAAACAGAAATAAGAAAAACAATCTGCTTGAATAGAAACAAACCTATAGAGCAAGAAAGCCTGAGTTTTGTGGAAAGGTAAGTAGACCATCTTTCACTTCTATGTTCATTTTTTATATGGAGAAGTCATCAAGTTCTCACTCAGTTCTACATTTAGGTAACCTAACTTTGGGTGACAAATAACATGTAAAATTTTACTCATTACTCAACAAAAAAATGAGCCAGCATGCAGATTACAACTGAAAAAGTATGTATGTCTCATATGTCAGTAATTTAAAGAACCACCTTTAGCATCAATAGTCATTTTTGAGTTTATCTCGTCACAAAAACCGTGTCATTTATATCATATTGCACGAATTTTACTAACTGCTCCTTACAGCATAGAAATGAATTATTCATAGTCTACTATGTGAATCCTGGTTAAAGTGTTGTGCTGCCTTTTTAGTTGTAGTTTTGTTGAGTTTTTTTAGTATCTTTATCATTTTTAAAATTTTGTGATTCTAATGAAACCTATAGTCAAATGTCAATTTTTAGTCAAAATGAAAGTAAACCTGATTATCAGGGGCCGCCAAGTTGGTGATGTGATACATATGTAAGAATTTCACTGCACCCAGTACATGTAACAAAAAACTGGACTTGCTACAGCTCATGATATTTAGGGGCATTTGTTTAAGTACAATCAAGGCATCTTAATGGACTTGAGCTCTAGACTTTGACTTGCTCATTTCAAAGCCTTGATTTTTTTTTTTTTCTTTTTCAGACGTTCTGTTGTAAATTTGCTACTGTGCTAGGGATCTCTGTCCTGTTGCATGGCCCATATTCATCGAAGCTGTTGCTGCTTAACAGATGGTATCAAGTTCATGGTATACTTAATAACTGCAAGGCTTCCACATCCTGTGGCTAAAAAGTAACATCAGATCATCACCAGATTCTTGTTATGATTTTCAGTATTTGGTTTTCCCCAATCATGGCATTTTGTATAACCAAACTTTGGTCAAATCAATCCAGAGAATACGCCAGGTTATTTTTGGTGAAAGTTTGTTAGCCTAAGCCATACTGACCAGATTCTTTTTGTTAGAAGGTGCTTTCTCTTTATTTAGCCTAAATGTAGACAAAGATAAATGTCTAATTTGCTATGCTTCAGCCAGGATTCCTCACTTGGTTGGGTTTCAAATTCATGTTTTATGGTCCTTCATGTTCATTCTTGATTCTTTTATGTTGAGTATAGTATATGTATCATTCTTTATTTTTGATTTTTTTCTATGTTAGCTGCCTTTATGTTCCATGTGTTTTGTGGTTGGTCCCCAGAGAGTTGGGGTCACCTGACAATCACTACCAGGAACTGCTCTCAAGCCTGTGTAACTAGAGGGTCCCCCACAGTTCCATTTGAAAACGGATGGTGAGCTACTGTTATCTCCTATGTTTATTGTCACTTCATGCTCTGTTTTTGACTTTGTTTTGGCTTGCTATATTGGGACCTTGGTTGTATTGGAGTGCTTTATCGCTTTGGGCAAATCCTATTGCCTTTGATCTGCAAGGAGTTTTATTGTTATTGAAGAGTATTTTGTGAAAAATAAATATTTTATTTTATAAAGATTCTATGTGGCATTTTTTGTATCTAGCCAGGGCTTTTGATTGTATTTCCCCCTCTAGTGGCCATTTTGGAAGTGCTTTTGGGATTTGGGTGCTTTGGGACTCCCAGTCATAATAATACTTGTCCAGGATTTACCCTGTAGTTGAGCCATGCACTGTATCGTTCCATGTCTTTCGATAAATGTGCCAGAAAGCCTGCTACTGAAGAGAGACTGGCAACTGTCTTTCATGTTCTCCACTTGTAAACAACTCTTCTCAGTGCAAGAGATTGTACTCCAGAATGTTTGGCAATTGATGTTACTGGCATGCCATTAAGACAAACCAGATGGTTTCTCTTTTATACTGCAGTGGTAGGACTTCTTGAGCCAGCTAGTTAAAAGCAGATGATTAGTAGCATCTGCCATTAATTACCTTCTCAAATGATATGGCAGCAGTAAGGATGTACTTCCACAAAAGGCAAAACTATTCTGTTACTTTAGTCAGGTTTTTTTTTTTTTTTTGTTAATACTTTCTGGGTGAGGAAACATTAATTTTGCATTTTATTTTGTGAAAAATATGATGTTATTCATTACTTGCTTTGGTATTGTTTTGGCATTAGTAGTGAGGTGTGGAAGTTGATGTCAGTACCAAAGTCAAAATTTTACTATGGATCCAACGCTATAAGGCAGGCAAGAAGGTCTTTATTCCTTTGAGAATAATACAGCCAAGACGACATATTCAAAAATCAAAACAAGAAATTACATCATAGAAAACAAAAGTGTGCTCTAAACACTAAATAGTACACATTTTAGCCTCCTCTTACACTAAAAAGACAGAGAAAATTAGTAGGTCATTTTTTGTTTTTCTCAATCCAATGTCATGAGAAGCTAGTTGACTTATTGAACAATACGGCTTAATGATGCAATACGGAAATAGGATCACGTACTTGCAACCAGAGGCTTTTACTAACAACAAGATGGTTGGGGCCATTGTGGAACAAAACTGAAACGGTGGCTCATAGACCAAATTTGGTTGCAATAACATGAACAAAAACAAATGTTAAGCTGCTTGGCGTTAATCCCAAGTGACTTTCAGCCTTGGAAATTTATTAATACGGTGGAACCTTGGATTGCTAGCATAATTTATTCCGGAAACATGCTTGTAATCCAAAGCACTCGTATATCAAAGCAAATTTCCCCATAAGAAATAATGGAAACTCAGATGATTTGTTCCACCACCTAAAACTATTCATATAAAAATGATTCAAACAAAATATAAAGTTAAAATACATAAAACAAATTAACCTGCACTTTAACTATGAAAAGAATCAAGGCTGGTGTGAGGGAGCTGAGAGAAAGGAGGGTTATTGTGTAGGACGACGTTCACTAACAGAATCACTGCTATCTGTTGCCTCACTAGAATCTTCTTCTTTTTTTGTGACTTTAACAAGGAACCTATCCAATGACAGTTGCTTTTGCCTGAAGTGTCATTACACTTGGACACAAAATAAAAAAATGCTTTACGTACTGTAAGGTTTCTAAACTCTTTTGGGATTCCACCAAATGGGACAACACATGGAAGAGTGTCCCGAAGCAACCGCAGGCTCCCAGTGCTATAGCAGTCCACCGTAAAAGTGAATCCGAAAAGATCGCGGACATGCTATAAGCGCCTGCCGTTGATGGGTGATACAAGGAACATTATAAATGCGCAGGGCACAGTATTACTTGGCCACTAACCTGGCCATGTCCCTGCCTGACTGCTGTGTCTGTGTATAGGAGAGTTTGTAGCAGATCCTGCTACAATAAATAATCGTGCTGTTCCTGTTTCACACTGAATAAAGCCAGTGTTACTACTGAGACTTAGCTTCGTGTTTTGGGGTGCAAGACAGGGACACACACGTTACAACATACACATGGTCACAATGCTATAGTAAACAGTATATGCTCGTATGGATGTTGACTATATGAGTGAGGCACGCCGACTGAGACCGATAATGGGAGACGATTACCCACAATCCCGCAAAGAGAGAGAGAAGAACCATCAGCTCAGTTGTGACCATGTGACGCTCGGCAGACAAAGCGTAGATGTACTACTCGTATTGCAATACCTTGCTCATTTATCAAGTAAAAATTTATTAAAAATTTTAGCTCATCTTGCAAAACACTCGCAGACCAAGTTACTCGCAATCCAAGATTTTACTGTATATGATTATTCCCGAGTCCTACTCTGGTTAATCTCTTTTGATACGATATGGAATATTAAGCCTAAAATTAAACTTGTGACAGTATTTTGCTGTCATCTTGTTGATGAAATAACATTATACTGCAAAAAAAATCATGAATTTTTCTAAGTGCCATTCTATGGCAGCTCATCAATATTTATGAGGGGACACAGCCTTCAACAAAAAATACAAAGGTGTATAAATGAAAGCTGTAAAACCAGTTTTAGAACAAACTGAAACTGAACCACTAGTTAAATCAAGTAATAGTGATGACAGTATGAATTGGGCATCAGAATTTGACACGGATAGTGAAACTGATGCATACTGTGATATGCTCAGTGTATTCACCTGAAAATTCACCGTCTGGCAAATAGCTTCACGGCAAAAAGGCAGAATGACTGCAATTAAATGAAAGAACAAGAAAGACCCCTTAACTACTGTTCATAATGCAGCAAATTTCAATGTTTGAGTCAGGGAAAAATTGGAAGTCAATAAGCCTTGCGCTGTGATAGCCTACAATAACACAAAGGGCACATTGATCATGTAGATCAAGCACTGACATTCTACCCTCTCACCCTCAAGCAGAAAAAATATTATAAGAAAAATGCTCAGAAATGCACTTCTATTGTCAAGCTGTGTGTTGGTGATTGTTTTAAAACGTCATATAGAGGACATGTACTAAATCTGCATCAGTACAGCACCTAACATTACACATACCTTTTCTACTGTATTTATGTTGACATTGTGGTACATAATTTTTTTTTTCTGATTGAAATTGACTTTTTGTCTTATTTTTCTGGGGGTACATATAATGCTAAGGAGGCAGCTTAGACATAAAAATTGATAGAAATAACTAATGGCAATTTTAATAAAAATGATTTTTTCATAACACTTATACGAAGTTTAATTATTTGACAGCATTTCATCAGTTGCTGACCCCTTAAGCTTAAATAATTCACTCATTTTTTAACTTTCAGCCAAAACATTACAAAAAAAAAAAAAAAAGAAAGAATCATGCTCATTTAATTTTGAACCTAAAGTAAAAATATATATACCCCAACCTTCAGCAGGCTCAGAATGAATGTGTCCATCACTCCTGAAAGTTATAAGGCTCTACATCAATTAGCTTCTTCCCCTGCAAATTTTAATATCTGCCTCAGTGCTTTTCATATTGGAGAATGTGTGATTTCAACTAAAGGACTAGGTCTCTTTTTGTTACGGCTGAAATACGTTCATTGTTCACAAACAACATGACAAGCACATAAATAATTACAGGCTGAAGTGAACCAACCACAAGAGATAAGCTGTGCCATTAATAAGTGATAATAAAAAATGATTTCCCAAAAGCAAACAATTATTTGCCTCATTAAACTTGGGTCTAGTGCTTCAATTCAGTTAATGAAACAGAAATGGCAATTTGTTTGAAATGGTCTAATTACTTTGAAAATGAACTTTCACTTAAAGAATATAAGTATATGAACTTTATTAACAAAGCAGTAATTTGTCAAAGTTGGCTAAAGTCTCTTGCATTGATTTGAATATTTTGTTTCAGGTTAGCTATAATTCACATTTGATCTGAGTGCTTTATTCATTTTGACCATGAGAAAAGTAACTTATTCAGAAGTCAGACCACTTTGATTTTGAAAGCATTTGACAAAAATAGTTTGATGCAGGAAAACTAGTAAAGATTTAAGGTGGTACAAGAGTAGCAAATCATTCAGACAAAAGCTGGTTAAAGTCTGATTATTTGCTGTGAGTTAAATATGAACTGGCAGCAATGGAATAACAGCAATATGTCTCCTCTCTAAAACTAAGGCTGTCAGCAATGAGTGAAATCAATAATCAGAACTGAATAGGAGAACACTTCATTACTGGGGGCACCCAAACATTGTCACTGTCATAAAAAAAATTATCTTTGGTCTGTGTGTCTGAAACAAAGGGGGAATCTGTAAACTCAACATAGTGATCACATTCAATCAGGAATATTTTTGATTTAAAATAAATCTATATAGTAATTATGGGTGACACAGAGGCACAGTGGTTAGCTCTCCAGAGTTTGATTCTGGCTTAACTGCTGTTTATTCTGTTATTTTACAAATTGAATTTAACATGCTTGCTTTTGGGATGTGGATGGAAACGGAAGTAACCGAACAGACACAGGTGGTTACTTCAGTTTCCATCCACATCCCAAAAGCAAGCATGTTTAATTCATCCATCCATCCTCTTCTGCTTATCCGAGATCGGGTCGCAGGGACAGCAGCTTGAGCAGAGATGCCCAGACTTCCCTCTCCTCGGCCACTTCTTCTAGCTCTTCCGGGGAAATCCCGAGACATTCTCAGGCCAGCCGGGAGACATAGTCTCTCCAGCGTGTCCTGGGTCTTCCCTGGGGCCTCCTCCTGGTTGGACATGCTCGGAACACCTCACCAGGGAGGCGTCCAGGAGGCATCCTGATCATATGTCCGAGCCACCTCATCTGACTCCTCTTGATGTGGAGGAGCAGCAGCTCTACACTGAGTCCCTCCTGGATGACTGAGCTTCTCACCCTATCTTTAAGGGAAAGCTCAGACACCCTGCGGAGGAAACTCATTTCAGCCGCTTGTTTTCGCGATCTCGTTCTTTCGGTCACTACCCATAGCTCGTGACCATAGGTGAGGGTAGGAACGTAGATCGACTGGTAAACTGAGAGCTTTGCCTTACGGCTCAGCTCCTTTTTCACCACGACAGACCTACAGTGGCTTGCAAAAGTATTCGCCCCCCTTGAACTTTTCCACATTTTGTCACATTACAGCCACAAACATGAATCAATTTCATTGGAATTCCACGTGAAAGACCAATACAAAGTGGTGTACACTTGAGAAGTGGAACGAAAATCATACATGATTCCAAACATTTTTTTACAAAAAAATAACTGCAAAGTGGGGTGTGCGTAATTATTCAGCCCCCTTTGGTCTGAGTGCAGTCAGTTGCCCATAGACATTGCCTGATGAGTGCTAATGACTAAATAGAGTGCACCTGTGTGTAATCTAATGTCAGTACAAATACAGCTGCTCTGTGACGGCCTCAGAGGTTGTCTAAGAGAATATTGGGAGCAACAACACCATGAAGTACAAAGAACACACCAGACAGGTCAGGGATAAAGTTATTGAGAAATTTAAAGCAGGCTTAGGCTACAAAAAGATTTCCAAAGCCTTGAACATCCCACGGAGCACTGTTCAAGCGATCATTCCGAAATGGAAGGAGTATGGCACAACTGTAAACCTACCAAGACAAGGCCGTCCACCTAAACTCACAGGCCGAACAAGGAGAACGCTGATCAGAAATGCAGCCAAGAGGCCTATGGTGACTCTGGACGAGCTGCAGAGATCTACAGCTCAGGTGGGGGAATCTGTCCATAGGACAACTATTAGTCGTGCACTGCACAAAGTTGGCCTTTATGGAAGAGTGGCAAGAAGAAAGCCATTGTTAACAGAAAACCATAAGAAGTCCCGTTTGTAGTTTGCCACAAGCCATGTGGGGGACACAGCAAACATGTGGAAGAAAGTGCTCTGGTCAGATGAGACCAAAATGGAACTTTTTGGCCAAAATGCAAAACGCTATGTGTGGCGGAACACTAACACTGCACATCACTCTGAACACACCATCACCACTGCGGGTGCTTCTCTTCAGCAGGGACAGGGAAGTTGGTCAGAGTTGATGGGAAGATGGATGGAGCCAAATACAGGGCAATCTTGGAAGAAAACCTCTTGGAGTCTGCAAAAGACTTGAGACTGGGGCGGAGGTTCACCTTCCAGCAGGACAACGACCCTAAACATAAAGCCAGGGCAACAATGGAATGGTTTAAAACAAAACATATCCATGTGTTAGAATGGCCCAGTCAAAGTCCAGATCTAAATCCAATCGAGAATCTGTGGCAAGATCTGAAAACTGCTGTTCACAAAGGCCGTCCATCTAATCTGACTGAGCTGGAGCTGTTTTGCAAAGAAGAATGGGCAAGGATTTCAGTCCCTGGATGTGCAAAGCTGGTAGAGACATACCCTAAAAGACTGGCAGCTGTAATTGCAGCAAAAGGTGGTTCTACAAAGTATTGACTCAGGGGGCTGAATAATTACGCACACCCCACTTTTCAGTTATTTATTTGTAAAAAATGTTTGGAATCATGTATGATTTTCGTTCCACTTCTCACGTGTACACCACTTTGTATTGGTCTTTCACGTGGAATTCCAATGAAATTGATTCATGTTTGTGGCTGTAATGTGACAAAATGTGGAAAATACTTTTGCAAGCCACTGTATGCAGAGCCCGCATCACTGCGGACACCGCACCAATCCGCCTGTCGATCTCACGCTCCATTCTTCCCTCACTCGTGAACAAGACCCCGAGGTATTTGAACTCCTTCACTTGGGGCAGGATCTTGCTCCCAACCCTGAGAGGGCACTCCACCCTTTTCTGGCTGAGGACCATGGTCTCGGATTTGGAGGTACTGATTCCCACCCCATGTGCTTCACACTCAGCTGTGAACCGATCCAGAGAGAGCTGAAGATCACGACCCGATGAAGCAAACAGGATAACATCATCTGCAAAAAGCAGTGACCCAATCCTGAGACCACCAAACTGGAACCCCTCAACACCCTGGCATGTTAAATTCAATTTGTAAAATGACCCCATATTTGTGAGTTTTGGTGCATGACTAAGTTTATCCTACAATAAAGTAGAGTCCAGTCTAGGTATGTCAACTCATTGTCCGAGTGACCCTGTTGATAACACTGATTAATGAAGAGGGTGATACGAAAGAACATGGCTGAAATACAATCAGAGGTATCAATTCAAAGCAGACTAATATTTTGGAGGGGTGTGCAAGAATTTAAATTAGATGGCAAATGAAGCAAATTTAAAGCTGAGTTATAGGATTGGCCATGGTGTGTGTGTGTGTGTGTTCACCCTGTGACAGACTGGCCCCCTGTGGTTTGTTCCTGCCCTGAACCCTATGCTTGCAGAAATGGCTTCCTGCCCTCTGTGACCCTGATGAGGATTAAGCGGGCTTAGGAAATGGTATGGTGTGAAAAAAAGCAAAAAAAAACTTCCAAAATTATGTTACTAAAATATCTAGTGATTCTATCCTTTTTTATTTCTGCAGTTTAATAAGGGTCTATCACATGGCAAAAACCATCTGAGCAGGAGTGATTTCACTCTCTCTTGTCATGAGGAACTGCCTCCAACACCCCGATTCTGTTTTATGTAATAAGATAACATCAGACACTATGTTTGATGTTGCGTTATATTTAGTTAGAGAGTCCTCAGAAAAAAGAATAAGTGCTTTTAATGTATTTCTTCTACAATTACTTAAAACATTGACTGGCAAAGGAATTTCCATGTCTTTCAGAAAAGCATCAATGCATTAAACAAAAAAAACAAAAGGAAAAAACAGCAACACTAATTGGGGCCATAATGTGTGCTAAATGCATGGTGAATGTGTGATAAAAAAAAATTGTAAAAATGAATGGTTGCAACTTATTGCTTAAAATAATAATTAGCAGCAGGCAGAGTAAACAAATGGAGAATGGTATATAAGACGGAGTTCAAGGTCTGTTAACTTTTGTATCATCAGGTTAATAAGGAGGATGATTTTTTTTTTTACAAAGAGCAAAACAACATAATGTGTTTTTATTTAAACAAGGCTAAGATAGCGCTTTAAGGTGGGCAAACGTCTACCTCGTCCAATAAAGGGCACTGAATCCACCAAGCTGAACAATTATACATTTATAAAGGTGTCTTCCTGTATCACAAAAATACCTACACTTGACAATACACTATTCAATATATAATACATGTATTAACAATGCAACAATCAATGGCCTAAACCTTCTTCTTTGAATAAGAAACAATGAACTGCCAAGAAGAAACTATGGGACCATGGCAATGCTAGATGTCTGTATTTGACTTCCTGAAGTTTATTATTAAAGAATTATTAGTAGCACAGCAAGTAGCCTATTCACTGATTCTTAATAACAGTGGTAAGGATCAATTGTGCATTTATTAATGTAACTTGTCATAAAAAAAGGCTAGCAGTAGCTCAGAGTGCACTGCGACAATCAATGGGCTCTGCCTGCTGTTGTGAATGAGAATTAACAAAGGGCATCACCGGACAACAGTATGGCAGTAGGGATGGCAGCTTTGTTTTATTTCATCTTGTTAGAAGTGCAGCCTCACAGCTCCAGGGTTTGAACCCCAGTCACTGATGCATGTTCCCCTCATGTCTTTATGCCAATATCCTTTCAAAGAATGCAGACAAGAACCTTATTTTATGTGGCATCCCCATACTGATTGGTTACTTGGAGGCAGGTGGACTGAGGTCCTGACTGAAAAAATAAATAAAATATAACAAAAACCTTGCAATTCTGGTTTTCTGCACAACTAAATTCGAGGCTAGCTAATTGACAAAAACTGTAGGCAGTACAAACACATTAATAATTTAGCATAAAACATAAAACAAAGCTAAAAACAATGAAGTATAAATACATGACACAGAACCCAGCTATACTATTTTTTTCATTTTAGCATGGATTAATAAGAACAACTTGGATGAGAGTTTTGGCAACTACAGTGCAGAGAGTATAGCAAACTGGGTCAAACTGTGATGCAAAGCTTTCCGCTGGCCATGTCACTTGTACCCTGAAGTTATACTGTCAAGTCAAGTCAAGTCAGGGAGCATGCACTGGTACAATGCGTTGCTGCACCCCCCACACGACGAAACAGCTCAGGTTCCCAGTTGGCAACCCCCCAGGAAGACACGCAGTCCAGTCCCACCCTCCAGAAATGACCTTCTATCTGCCACAGCCAGGTGTTACGTGGGCGACCACTTGGCCTGGTCCAGCCACTCAGGTCCCCAACAATGAGGATCTTATGAGCCACATCACCCTCGGGGAAAACCGCCACATGGCCATAGTGCTGTAACTGATGCTCCCTCACAATGCAGGTAATGTGCCTCATTCGGGACTCCATGAGCAACCACTCATTCAACACAAGAGAGACACAGTACCAAAGGAGTCCAGTCTTCATCTCAGGTCACTGGATAGCGTTCATGTCTCACAACCATATAGCAAAACAGGAGGCACCAGGACATTAAAGACTTGGACCTTCGTCCTTTTGCATAGATATCGGGAGCGCCACACACCCCTTTCCAGCAACCTCATGACCCCCATGCTCTCCCAATCTGTTTACTGACTTCATAGGAAGAGTCACCAAAGACATGAATGTCACTACCAAGATAAGTAAACCTCTCAACAAGGTCAACACTCTCTCCGCAAACAGACACACTGCTGATGGCTGTGCCCATGAGGTCTTTAAATGCCTGGATCTTGGTTTTTATCCAGGACACTCACAAGCCCAGACACTCAGACTCCTCGCTCAGTCTCTCGAGCGCAATGATCAGAGCCTCCATTGACTCTGCAAAGCTTACAGCATTGTCAGCAAAGTCAAGATCCATGAATCTTTCTTCACCAACAGAGGCCACACAGCCAGTGGACCCCACGACCTTATCCAACACCCAGTCCATACAAGCATTGAACAGAGTAGGATCAAGAACACACCCCTGACGAACCCCAGAATCAACTGGAAAAAACACAGAGGCCCTGCCTCCACTCTGCACAGAAATCACAGTACCAGTGTACAGGCCGGCCATGATATCCAGCAACCTCGAGGGGATCCCACAAATCCTCAGGATGTCCCACAGGGCAGCTCGATATATATACTGTATACTGTAATGGAATTTAAAAGTGTCTCAGTTGGATATGATGAAGAGTGTGCCCTTATAACAGGTTACCACAGTCAAACAGTCAGTAGATTATGCCAGTTTGATAAGCAGGTCCCTTCAGTAAAAACAGTGCAGTCTAAGAAGTTTCACACACTGTTGCTTTACAATGTATAGCGGTAATTAAAAAAACATTGGGAGGAAAATTGTAGATGTGCACAGCTGTGAAAAAATTCCATCAGTGTTAAAATATCCTGTGGCACTTATATGAGGTGCTTATTCAAGTACCAGAAAGAGACACTTTCTTGCAAGAAATTAGTTTGGCTACAGTGCCCATTAAATGAACATTAAATGAACTGTGTAAATCATAAATTATTTTTATGGCATCAGTTAAGTGTGGCAGTCATAAAAATATATTACAAACCAAGAACAAATATAATTTGAAATTCTAATATACTTTCACTTTTTTTCAGCTTCAGCACACGACTTCAAAGCGCAAGGCTTTAGGTTCATGTGAGTCATTGTGAGACACTGACTGAGCTTCAACTTTAAAAATACATTCAAGGTTCAAAGTTTTTTATTTAGTCAGGTTTACACAAGAAAACATGAAATGTGCCTTCTCAGTTGCGTCCAATAACAGACAGAAATGAAAGAAATCAAACAAACAGAGACAAGACAGGTTCAGAACTCAAACATCATTTGAAAGACAGATTCTTTGCTAATTACTCCTTAACAGTTTGATGGCACGTTTTACCTAAAATGGTTACATGATGCATAAGAAAACTGAAATGCACTCCTCTTTTTTCTCTAATATTCTGTATTAAAAAGGTGTATGGCATTGGGAAATAAAATGAATTTCTGAGTAATCAGTGTTGGTTTTTAACGCAACTGTTCTCCCTGATTTACTGAAGGTAAATTCTGCGTATAACGGGCGTCTGTCATCATTTGAGATGATTTCCAGTCTTTTCAACATTGGCCCCCAGACACACACGCTTACCAACTTATCAATGTCAGCCCAAATAGCTTTAGCTGCATGTTTGGTCTTTTTTTTTTTCAATTTTGATTTGTCAGAACAGTACAACACACAGCAAAGCTGAAAGTGATGATAGACTAGACCACACTGTGATAAAAGGCCAACATGGGAGCCTTAACCTTAAAAAATAAGCACTGACTACATTTAGGGAATATGTTTTTGTATTTGTTTTCCAATCCAAATTGTCATCTAGCTTGGTACCTAAGTATTTATACTCAGTCACTATTTCTTTCTCATGCCACAGAACAATGATGGTTAACAGTACAGATTTTTTGTCTCTTTTCTCTGGTTATTTTGACATTCAGAGTAAGATGGTCCTTATGCACAAGTTTACCAAACAGTCCACTTGATTTAGATAATTCTTTCATCCTCCACAGATACAGTATGTGTCCTATCAGTATGGTGTCATCAGCATACTTGATCATGAAACAGTGGTCATTGTTCTGTGTCAGGTCAGTTGCCTACAGCGTAAATAGAAACGGAGACAAACCTCTTCCTTGTAAAGCCAGTATATTACAGACGGAATTTTGAAAACGTGACTGTCTGTGAACAACTTACAAGAAAGTCCTGAATTTATTAAGTAAGAAAATGGATTAACATTCATACTGTTCAGTTCCTCAATCAGTATGTGAGAAATGGTGCTCTGACATATGAACCAAGCTTATCAAGGAAAGTGCAGAATTGACCAGCAGGAGCATCATCTATACTTCCACACAGTAAGAAGTGACTTTGTCCTTGTCATTAAAATGTTTTTCACCAAGCGTTCAAAGAATTTCATTGGAATGGAGGCGAGTGCCACAGGTCTAAAGTTATTCAGACTGCTTGGCCCTGAGACCTTAGGAAATGTGGCAATGACCAACTGTTTCCACAGCTCAGGTACAATAGAAAAGCTCAGTTTCCAGGTAAAAAGCAAATGAAAAATAGGAGAGAGCAGCCAAGCTGAGAAACCATCTCGCTCCACTGCCCTGTTTATTTTTACCAGCCACAAAGATTTCTGCACTTCACTTATACTGACCTCCATCCCAGCAGTGTTTCTAGTATTTTCACAATGTATGTACTTTATTTGTGCATTTTGAGTACTGTAATCATTGGTTTCATATCTTGTAAGAAAGTACATTAATTTCATCTGCTAAAAAGCTTGTGGACCTTGTCTATTGGAAAGGTCAAATACTTTTTCTTTATTATGCAGTCCTTTTCCAAAGTTGCTTTGAATTGTCCCACCTTTTGATTTCTTTCCTTGTATATATTTTTTACTAAATTAACGTGTTAATACGTCTGCTGTTAAACTCGCTTTTCTTCTACTTTGTTTTCCTAAAGAGCATATTATATATCCAAAAGTAGTACTTTTATATATTCAGTGATCCATGGCCTACTTTTTGGATACACTTTGACAGTTCTTTCCATAATGATCTTATATTCACAGAATTTCACAAATTCTCAAACAGTAACAGTGGCCTCAGTTAGTGTCTTTGAGGATGTCAGCACATCCCAGTCGGTACAGGCAGTTCTTCTACACTGCCATTGCACCGGTTTTGTGGTTTATGTATGGCAGCTTCTTCTTGTTTCTGTTCGAACTTTAGTAATAAATGAATAAAGACGTGGTCAGAAACATCCAGGACTGCTCTGCAATGGGATATGTAGGCACCACAAATGTTTCTATAACTCATGTCCATTGTGTCTTCCCCTCTAGTACTAATACTCACACACTAATGGGTGGTGTGGTATTATGATTCCAGTTTATATAAATTGAAATCACCCATCACAAGTTTAATTGTGCCAGGAGATTTGGTTTCAAAAATTGAAACATCTGTACTCTTTAAGGGTGAGAGAGGCAATCTATAAATAAAATGTATTATTTAACGAAACTAAGATGCACTTTTAAGCTTAATCGTGCAAGGAAAAGGATAGAGTCATGTACTGCATTTACATGTACAAAATCTGAGGTTTTTAACTCTGCAACAAAGTGTCTCAATGTTTAATGTCAGGCCTACACACAATTTGGCAAAGGTGAACCATGGTGTATTTGTGTTATTTTTAAAGGTAAATTAATAAAAATAGCACATGGGGTTAATTTAGTAAGAAGAACTAACTATATCTAAGACTTCAGTTACATTGAAAAGGTGAGGCCTTGCAGAACCAAACTGCTCACATGTAACTTACTGATGAGACTCTGAACACCAACTCATAACCAAAGAGATAGTGGTCACAGAATGGCCTTATGCTCAGTATTATTTGACAACAAATGTTCAAAGAATCAACTTTCTAGTTTTTAAGCTAAGTAACACTTTAATATGATTATGTGCAGAAAATGGTGTAGGACCAAAGTGATATGTTACAAGGTATTTGTGCCACATTTCAAAATGCAAGGCACAGTACAACATCAGCCATCTGCTTATCCATCCATTTTCTTGCCCATGTAATCCCGGGCCATGGTGGGCCCAAAACTAATCCCTGCAGCCCTGCAGACAAAGCATTAATTAACCAAGGAAGGATGATCAGACTAAAGCATTATTTCACAGATAAATTAACAATACATCTTGTGTGTAGAAGGGGTACATAACATGCCTGGGGCAGAAAAGTGTGCCATCTGTACCTGCTGAGTCTGTAACTATGTGATCACTAGCCGTGCTTACAAATGTACAGAAAATAATGTTTGCAGAAACCAGTTGAAAAAGCAGAGCAACTTTGTTCCTTGATCATTTAGCGCTTGTCCTAATTCTCGTAAAGAAAGGGTCACTCCAATGTTCACAGAAAAGAAGTTCACTGATCGACTGAGTCATCTATTTTTGGCAGACCTGTTGCAAAAATTTGTTTGGAAATTTCTTAAATTGCAAAATGTTGATGGTAACTTGCTTTACAGCCAATTTGCAGAAGTCAGATCAATTAAAAGTGATTTAGTTGATGCATTTTTTTCTAAACGGGAAATTGGGCAACAGGCATTTGTTTTTAAACAGTAGGTCATATTTTGTTTTTTATGTGGATTTCTTTTTCTACTCCTCACCTTTTTTATTAAATTTAAAGTACATGAATTTTCAGATTTCAAATTTGGGCATACTGTAATTACTTTTTAAGAGTGAAGCTATGCTAAATTATAACTGCCTCTTTGTGTTATAGTGAACTAGCAGTGTTTATCAGAATCTGGTTCATAAATCCCTGATCACACGGTTTGAACCTCTGCCTGGGCTAGCACTTTTGTGAATATTATAGAGTGGCTGTAGCACTATGGACAAATTGACCTGGAACCAACTGTAATATATTAACAGACTAAAAGAAGGTCTGAGTTCTGTGACATTTTTTATATTCTGCAGCTTCCAAATGGTAACAAGTCCCTTTTAATGTGATGGAGTGTCTTTACACTTAGATACTCTGTATGTTGCATAAAACTGAACTCCATGCTGTTTTAATGAAGTCAACACTGCGATGAGGTATTCCAGCATTTCATTTTTGCACAAGTGCTGACCAAGATATTGTCCAGAAAAGCCCTCCCTGTCTTGTAAAATGTTCAAAGTCATTAACTGAAAGATGAATAAACATGGCCTCTTGTAACAATGCAATGCTTTATGTGTAAAATATGCACATACCTGGAACTGTGTATGCCATTGCTTTTCAAAAGTATTTCACTATGGGAACTGAAGCTGTTGCTCTTCCTCTATTAACAGTATTTTAACTAAGCACTCAAATCACTGTCCCCAATCTCATTTAACCCATTTGGGATGTTTTCCAAAATAATATGGGGCAAAGAATAACCTTTCATATTTCTGCAACCCTTTTTAATAAGGCCAAGTAAAAGAACATAAACAATTTGACAAATGAGAGGAGACCGTTGAGTCCATCTTATTTAGCTAGTAGCTAAGCTATCTCAATATCTCATCTAGATTCTTCTTAAACGTTGTCAAGGTTTGCGCTTTAAACATGTCTCTGCAGTTTGCTCCCGATAATCACTGTGACTGTGACAGCCAAGTCAGAACTTTTCTTCCATTTTGAATTTCTCTTGCTTTATAGTAATTGCAGTGTATGTTCAGATCAAAGTTTGTTTGTATATTGATTTATTTACTTACTTATCTACCTTTTTATGTATTTTTTTATTTAAAGAGCTTCTGTAAAAAGCCAAATTTCCCCCTGAGGGACAAATAAAGTTCTATCTATTTATCTAGTCTCACAATTATGTTTAAAGAAGTGCTTCAGTTCTAAATGCACCTCTCCTTAATTTCCAATGGTGCTCTCAAGTAAGTAATCCACTCTCAAGAATTTTGCTAGATCTACTTCATCAAAGCCTTTGAGAAATTTGAAGAACTGGATTAGGTCACCACATGGTCTACTCTGCTCGAGACTTCTTTTTCTTTGTCTTTTGCCCACTTTTATGACATTTTATAGGTTTTGGCGTGATTTTTACAATTGGATGTTTCCTCACACCCACGCTCCCCATTTATCCAGGCTTGGGATCAGCTCCAAAATGGAGGCTGAGTTCTTTTCTGCTCAGGACTAAACAACTTTAATTCAGTCAGGGTAAAACATGTCCTGAAGTCCTGAGATGCACTTGGTTGCTCACCTCTGCACAGCTTCAAGTGCTGCTATGTCTTTGTTGTAGCGTGGTGACTAGAATTGCACACAGTACTCCAGATTTGGTCTCACTCGTGTATTATATAGTCTAAACATAATGTCTCTTGGTTTATATTCAACAGTTTTAAAAATATAACTTAATATTTTATTTGCCTTTTTAATACCTTCTGCGCATGGCTTAAAGGATAAATACTCCTAATTCCTATTCAGAGGTTGCATCCTTTTGGACGGTAGAACATAGAACATTTATTATACAAAGAGCCAGTTACATTTTTACAGCCACACTTTTGAGCATCCGATTTCTCCTTAGTAGAAACGGGTTCTCTCAGTTGTTTTCCAAACACTGTTTATTTTGCTCTATTTGCCGCTTTCTTCCTGACACTTCCCAAACACAGTTGACATCTTACTTAATGGATCTGGCTGTTTGCTGTGCACTAAAAGTTCTTTTTGCCTAAGCTAATTACATAGCATAGAGCAACTGAAGTTATTTGAAGTGACAGTTGCAAAGTAAGAGGTATTTCTTCTGGATAGAAAGGTAGATTAAACTGCCCACTAATCTATCGTGGAGTACATTGCTTTAAAACAGTTCAAACTGTTAATGCTAGTGTATTGCTAATTTCTTCAATTCAACTATAGAGTCCATAACACTCTTCCATCACCTGATCCACTTGCCAGTTACTGTATATGGTTTTTAATCTATAGTACTAAGTTGGAGCTTTGGTCAGCTCTTTAAAAAGTGTAGATCTTGCACTTGCAGTTTTTTTTACAGTATGTACAGTAGTCTTTGCTAAATTTGGGCAGTATCAAACTAATCAACATAAATGGAACTTACATTAACATTATCATTGAGGTATGGCCAGTTAATAATGGAGGAGAAGAAAATAAGCTACAGTCAGCACCATGTCTGGACAAAATAAACCTGTGGAGCATGCATGGTCAACAACAACAACAACAATATTTATTTATATAGCACATTTTCATTCAAATGATGTAGCTCAAAGTGCTTTACAGGATGAAGAAAAAGAAAAAAAAATAAGAAAATAAAATTAGGCAATACTAATTAACATAGAATAAAAGTAAGGTCCGGTGGTCAGGGAGGACAGAAAAAATAAAAAAAAACTCCAGAGGGCTGGAGAAAAAAAAAAACAAAATCTGCAGGGGTTCCAAGGCCACAAGACCACCCAGACCACTAGATATTCTACCTAACATAAATGATCTCAATCAGTCCTCATAATTTTCAGGGTTCACTTGGAAGAACTTGATGATGATGGTCATGTGGACCTCTGGCCTTCAATCCATGAATGTAGGGACTGCATGGTACCTTAAGCAGGTATTGGTGGCGCAGATCGCCACCACAGAAAACCGGAAAAAGAACAGCAGAGAAAGTAAGGGTTAGTACGGATTTCAAACCATACCATGAATGATAATGATAATTAAATGCATATACAGAATATCAGGATTAAACTAAAATGAAGCTATAGTCAGCTATAACAGATAAAGTCAAAGAGAGAATCAGGCACAGTCAGAGTCCTGGTCAACTGATTGTTTCCAAGGCTCCCAATATCACTGGTGTCTTTCCTATTGGCAGGAAAGCAGCTTGGAAGTAGAGTAGTGGCACTGAGTGCAACAGCAGGATACCAAGAACAGAAAACACAAGACAGGAGGGTTAGTAACATTTCATAAGTATTGTGCTACTTGTATTTTACACAAATGACTAACAAACAAGCATTAGTAGGGCAAAATCTTGAGATCCTAATGTGTGCTCTGGTTTGTAAGTAACAATAAGTTCATATAAGTAAGCAGGACTTTGCAAGAAGGAGGACTAACCCTAAGCTTGACTGTAAGCCACTGTAACAACCCAAGAACTGGAGTTATGTCCTTTGTGCAGGCCGGGCACGTACAGCCACCCTAACCTGACACGGAGAGGTAGAGACACGAGTTCTAGCACAACACACACCTTTATTCTTCCATGGGGAAGTGCTTTTAAAATTTGCTCCCCACTTCTCTGCACAATGCAAATAATGCCAACATTTGCAGCACAGTCCTTCGTCCTCCACTCCTCCACACAGACTTTGTCTTTCTTCCTCCCGACTCTGGCCATTGAACAGTGGTGACTGGCCCCGTTATATAGGACACCCAGAAGAACTCCAAATGTCCAATTACCGTCTTCTGGCAGCACCTTCTGGTGTGGCGGAAGTGCTGCCAAACAGGGCCCAGCAAACGTCCAGGGGCCCCCAGCAGTGTTGAGCTTCCATGCTCCAAACCCGTGGCCCTGCTGCAAGCCAAGCTGGCTGCCCTCTATTGGTCCGGAGGAGAAAATGTTCTGAAAAAGCCCCCACCAGGTCCTTCCATTTTCGGCCAACCACCACACCTTATACTTTCTAGTTCTTGTAATGGTTTGAATTAAATGAAATCTGCCTCCTTTGAATAAAACACTGCAGTAGCCAATCCTACTAAAAATAAACACATGAAATACACTTTTATTTGTGCGACTTAACTTTTTTTATTCATTAATTCGAATATCAAGCAGCAGTCAAAATATGCACAACTTTACTTTGTAGGACAGGGAATATATTAACATACAAAGGTCCATCCACTTCAGATAAGGCTCGGCTTCTCTCTGGATTCATCCTATTTGCCAATATGTTAGTGCTTTCAAGAAGTGCAACATGTAGCTTAACATAACTGCAGGTTTACAAGAGACGCTCTGTTGTGATCTTTCATACAGTATTTCTTGTTGTTCAGTATAGAATAGACTTCATGAAAACAAAGCAACATGAAAGTGTTTCTGGGACAAACCATACTTCTTTGTCCTTTTCTTTACCTTAAGTGCACTGAGCAATTACCAACATTTCCTCTATGGGCCCAAACAAATCAATGTAAAGTCTAAGGTCTATGGGCCCAAGCAAGTAATTTATGGGCCAATCCACACACAGACTTAGCCTGCTTCGTGTTTTGTTCTCATTATATTTTGTCAGAACATTCCTGGAGCCAACCATGTAATTTTTCTATGGATTTTGGATTGAGCTCATGTTGTCATGCAAATGACAAGACTGTACGGGTACTTTCAAGTTCTGCATATTTTTTTAACACTCACTTTAGTTGCTTTTGGTTTGCTTTGTGCAATATGCTGTCACGCAGATAACAGATTTAAGAAGTACTAGAATTTCTTAATGCAACCTGGAAATTTCAATATGCACATACTGTACATAAATATCAAAGAAAGCAGCAGAAACAGCTGGACCACATAGTGCGAAACAGTGGCAAGTAATATACCCTGAGTAAAACAACAAAAATAGCAGCAAAACCAACCACTTTCATGACAGTAATCTACTGAACATCTACTTTGGGATAATATACAAGACATTGATGAAATCATTTTGAGTTCTTGATTGTCATATAGCACCTAAAAACTGACCTGTTAATGGAAACGTGGTATTTATCACCTTACCTGTTTGTCTATAGTGACATTCTAAAGGCCCTAAATCTCAATATCTTTATAGGAACTTGTTGTACCAGGCAGTGTGGTGTAGTAATTAAGGCTTTGGACATCAAACCCTGAGGTTGTGATTTCAAATCTCGCTACTGACTCTGTGACCATGTGCAAGTCACTTGACCATTTGGAAATTTTTTCTTTCAAACATTTGGAAATCCAAATTAAATGAAAATAATTGTATCATAAACGTTATAAGTTGCCTTGGATAAAGGCGTCCGCCAAATAAGTAAATGTACCATAACATTTAAAAGGACTATGATACTACAGAACAGGGTAGCAAAGGTGGTCCTTCTCTTTATTGGATTACCCAACATTGGAGTACGCACCTGCCACTTATATTCATACAGCCTAACAAAACACATTTGTCACATAGAGTATTTCAAAACAATAATTGTATTTGCTGCCTTTTAAAATCATAGTTGCTTCAAATAATACAGTATGTAAGAATTATCTCTTAGCAAAGCCAAAAAATATGGTCATGGAAATATGGACATGTTTTATGCTAAATCATTGGCAATTGTGTGTCAAATGCTGTACATGTATCATAAATGCTAAGGTACTGCCTATTGAGTTATAAATTAATTATCCATATTTCTTTCTTGCTGTAATGTATGTTAGATGGAATGTATTTAAATGAATACCTGTACAATGTCGTAGCATTCAGGCAATGACAACTATGATTTTGTTGGAAGAAGCTTAAGGAGTGGAGTGTGAATTATTG
This sequence comes from Polypterus bichir lapradei, assembly GCA_026402145.1. Taxonomy (NCBI): domain Eukaryota; kingdom Metazoa; phylum Chordata; class Cladistia; order Polypteriformes; family Polypteridae; genus Polypterus; species Polypterus bichir. The sequence continues at coordinate 116,078,966 of JANRMT010062791.1, forward strand.
CTTTACATCACCTGTGCTATATGAATACATTCATATACAGTATATTGTGACAAAATTAGTTAATGAACTCTAGGATGCTATCTCATATGTTTTCAGAAAGTGCTCTTTGGCATTTGCTGCTGTTGCACTGTATTTAGTGTTCTATCCTAAAGTGAATTGGATCCCATCTAAGAGTCAGAAGAGTGTTTCAACACCCTTTTCCTGCTTCACCTCAGATATTGATATCCTTATATCTTCAATTATGTAAGCTGACAGAGAATACCTTTGACACATTGTTTCAGTCATTACCCAAAGCTCAAGACCATAGGTGAGGACAGGGATGTAGATCGACCGAGGGTTTTGTCTTTAGATTCATCTCCTGCTCCAATCCACTTGTTGATCTCACATTCCCTTTTTCTTTTACTAGTGAGATACTTGAACTCCTCCACAGGCGGCAGTTGTTCCCCCTCACGTGGAGAGAGCAAGCCACACTTTTCTGAGAGAGAACTATGGAGGTGCTGAATCTCATCCCAGTAGCTTCACTCTCATCAATGAATCACTCAAGTCCATGGTGAAAGTCACAGGCAGATGTGGCACAGAGGGCAGCATCATCTGCTTAAAGCAATGCTCCTACACCTAGCCATTCAAAGTGGACACCCTCACATCCTTGTCTGCACCATGATATCCTGTTAATGAAAACCACAGACAAGAGTGGTGACAAGGCACAGCATTGATAGAGACCAACAAAAGCCGCAGTTACCCCATATTCATGTAGAACCTCCCACAACACATACCGAGGGACAACGTCATGTTCTTTTTTAAAACCTACAAAACAGAGCGAGGCCATGAGAAGAAGTGGCATATGTGAAGTTTCTTTGCAGGGCTGCTGGGCTGAGACTCTGAGATACAGTAAGATGCTCAGTGATTTAGGAGAGTCTGTGTGTAGAGTGACTGCTTCTCCAGATTGAGAGGATTCCGCTGAGGTGTTGTGGGCAGGTAAGGATGCCCCCTGGGCGGCTTCCCCAACATGTGCTGGATGGATCCTACCTCTTGGCTGGTTTGGGAACACCTGGGAATTCCCCAGGAAGACCTGGAATCAGTAGCTGGGGGAAAAGGAGGTCTGGGCTGACCTGCTTGGCATGCTGCCACTGTGAACCACACCATCAAAAGCAGTTTCAGAAAATGAGATGACACGAGTACAACTTAAAAGAATAATTAGCACTTCTATGTATATTGATGCTTCCACCATTTTCTTTCAAACCTCTAGTTACAATATTACTCTTGCATAGTATAAACAGTTTCCAACCGCTTGCTTAAGGCAGGACACTTCCAAAATAACTTTCTTCTTTGATCCTGCCTTCCTCTCACTATTCCTGTTTACATCCCTTCTTGCTACACGCCTTTCCTTATCCAAACCCGCGACCCCTTTGGACATCATAGCCCTTGTCTATCTTCCCTACGTCTGTCATTGCCCAGGGTTCTAAAGTGATCATAAACTTGCGTTGACGTATGAAAGGTTGACAATAATATACAGACATATCCGCTTCGGCTGTTTTTTTTGGTTGCTTAAGGTTTAAAAGTCGGTAGGCACCACAGCCCCTTCATTCACAGCCTCCACGCCTAACTGCCAAACGAACACTTCTTGCCGGCTCGTCGTACCGTCTGCTCGCACATGCGCTCTCTGCTCATCTCCGTCCTGCGGACCACGCAGCCTCTCTTCACCGCCGTCAGAAAACGGCACTACGAGGCTCTGCTGTACAGGAGTCACGGGCACCCGGACGACGTGATCAAGTAAGCGGCCGCCGCGGAGATACTTACTCCTTTAAGTTTACTGGGATTTAACAGACGACCAATAACGAGATTACGGTTTCATTGCCTACATTTATCTCTACAAATGAATTAAAGAATGTTGAAGAGAGTGGAAGTTTACAGTGGAGGCGAGTGTTATTTAAATCGCTGTCTTAATTACAAGTGATTTTGTTTCAATTAAGAAAGTCTCGTTTAATGTGCCTTCTTACAATATACAGAAGTGTTTTATTTATTGGTACCCCACACGTTTTAATTGCGTTCTCGCATATTTAGATTTAAAATATAGTTTGTGAGGGGTATGAGGCAGTGATTAGTGCCGCCGTCAGACAGATCAGGTGTTCTGGGTTTAAACCCTGATGCACGGCCACTTACTCTCTGCATGGAGTTTATACATTCTTCCCAGATTTGGTAAGGATTTATTAATTTTATTCATGTTTCTGTCTCAAATTGCAAAAATATGCCTGTTAGTTTAATGGGTGATTCCAAACTGACCCAGTGTAGGAGTGGGCAGTCACAACCCAGGCAGTATCCATCTTCCTGCCTTGTGCTACATGCTGCTGGAATAGGCCTCACCCTTTGGAGGTCGAGAATTGAATTAAGTGCATATGAGGCACTAATATTGGATTACCTGCATGTGCAGTTTTACTAGACCTGCAGTGGACTGAAGCTCTGTCCAGGGTTAGTTCCTGCCATTGCTGTTGGTATAGGCTCTGATCCCATAACACTAAATTAGATTAAGCAGATTTGAGAATACTATGCTATATTAGCATATATCAATTGCCTAATCCTTTGTTTGTGCTTTTGGTTCTTATTTTTATTTTTTTATCTATTTATTTGTCTTGTTCCTAAAGCTGCCAGAATCTGCCCTGGCTCCTGTGCCACTCAGTAGTGGATTAAAGTGAATGGCTGGATGAACAGTACATTGAACACACAAGGGTACAATGTTAGCAGATTAGTTTCTCTTCTGTTAGCTCCTTTATAATTTGACCTCATCTGCTAGTTGGTTATGAAAAAAGGAAACAGTTAATCTTAACTAGCAAAACAGTTAAAGAAAGTCATAAAGCAAAAAAAATAAATAAATAAATAAACAGCATAGAGACCAAATCAATTCCCATGCTGTGAAAACTTTGACTTCATAAGGCCTGAATGAAATTTCTAGAAAAGGAAGCCCTCTGCTTTAGTTAATAGCTGTGATTAAAGGTGATATTAATTATTTTACATGGCAAATCAGAAACAAAACTTAACCTCGAGTCAAGAAAAATGACCTTGCACATGAACCTGAAACATTCTAGGATCTGACTTTGAGCCCCCAGCTAGCTCTACATGAGTTACAGTCAGTGATGTTTTTTAGAATTTTCCTATTTGTTTGTTTGCATATTTCTCTAACATAAGCACTGACTTATCCAAGTAATAATATGTGTCACTCTTTTTCTAATAACTAGCAAAACACTTCTTCTTGTTCCCATTTAAAAAAAAAGGAATTTCTCCTCCTCTATATCATTTTTGACTGGTGCCACTCATCTGTCATAGGCTGGGAAGTCTGATCCCATGTCCCCTACTAGTCCTAAGATCCTAAGTCCGCCTTCCATATAATACTGAAAAGGCATGCTACTCAAGTCACCCCACATTATCCTGTGCATTCTGAATTTCCGCCCAGAATCTGCCTTAGCTCTGTGGACTTCTCACTCTTGTGTTTTTATTAATCCTTATGTTACTCAACAAATGGTCCTATTCCCAAATGATACTTCCAGCATTGACACTTCCAAGGCAGTTGTGTCCATATGAAGTAAGATGTAGCAGGTTCATTATAAGGAACTCTTATTAATGCTGAGAACATTTTTTTTCTGAACCCCCTTATAGCCATGCAAAAGCCATTCTTCACGGCCTTGTCAAACTCCTCTCACACATGGGCCAAAGATTTGATCACTGTCACGTCTACTGATTTCTTAGCCTGTTGGTACACCTAACTCAGAGGCTGAGATCTTCTTACTAACATTGCAAAATAGGCCATTTTCTTTCACTTGGTAGTTTCTCTCCTCCTTGGTATCCACCCCTGGGTCTTAGATGTAGTGCCATAAAAGGCAGTAAATGCCTTTTGAATACAACTTTTTGCATCTGCTTCCCATACTTAAGCCTTGAATGGTTCCATTAGACTAAAAGGTCCTGAGGTGCAGAAGATGCTCTTCCAGAAATGTGAGCCAAACATTCCATAAAGAGCCATTTGCTTGTTGATCCCATTAAAGCCCTAACCATCTTAGTCTTCCTTCCCTGTCTGAGTAAACTGCTCACCAAAAGCTAAGAACGTCACACTCTGCCTTCACCCCTCATATTGTTGGTGATAAGCCTTCACAGCATCTCATTATAACTAAGAAAGACTGAACTGTGAGGGTCATCTAGTCACCAATCACCTACTAGTGAACATCACTCCTGGGTCAGACTAAGTAGTGGTCCTCCTTGTTCTGTTCTGGGTGAGGTTCATTTTTTTCAGTTGCTCTTTACGTGGCCCTTCCCTTTAGACTAATTTGCTATGGGTAATTCTGCCATGAACATTCATTTGTTTTCTCTTTACTGCATCTATCAGTAAAACCTAGAGGGCCTGATTTGATTAAATATAATAGGAAAACCTGTAATAGGTTGTAATGGAAACGGGGCGTCAGCGAGCCCCAAACCCCAACAGAAACATAGCAGCACAGTGCCGAGTTCAAATAATGGAAGGTTTATTACAAAATACCACCAACGTAGCACATCACAGGTTTCCTTTTCTCCAGAAATCAATCCTCCGTACTGCCTTCCTCCAGTTGAGTTTTGCCTTCTTTCCTCCCAGCTCCGACTCTCCTGGAAGGTGGGAGTGCAGTCCCTTTTATTGAGGACCCAGGAGTATTTCTTGTGCCAGGACCATTGCCTGATGGAAGTACTTCTGGGTCATATGGAAGACCCATGAATTGAGGAGTACATCTCCCTGCAGTGCCCCCTTGCTGCACCCATGGACCCCAGCAGGACTGAGCTGCTAACCTACAACTTCTGGCATTCCCTCTGGTTCCCAAATGGGCGCTGATATGGAGGGCTGCTGCCATCTGACACTTGAGGTAATTAAATACCCCTCTGCAACAGCCCTTTCCTGTCTTCTTTTTTCCCGGTCAGGGAAGAAAATTAGGTACACATCCGGTCAGTACACTTTTTTGTTTGCTTGGAGCGTCCCGTCCAGGTAAGAAACTTTTCTGACTTCCTGCCGGGATGTCTGTTCATCCTGTGTGCCTCCTACAATGTACACTTGAAGAGGAAGGAGATTGACATACTGTTTATACTGCCTTGAAAAAGTCAGAATATGTAATCAATATCATGTTGTAATTGTATTTTGCAGTTACAGTAGAACCCTTATTTAGGGGATCAGATGGAAAACAAAAGTGTTAAATGAAGGAAATTATTATTGATTTGCCCGAATCCCTTTAGTACAAGTCTGGGATCACTCTGTACTTTTATGATTTTACTAATTGTATAATCACACATAATAGTTTTACTTTTATTTTTTGTATTCATGGCAATTTATATTAAAAAATAAATAAAATATCTCTAATGTATTAAGGATTACTAGGATAGTAATTTATTAATTCATTATAAAAAAAATAGAAAATATATTATTGAATATCTGCGGTGGGCTGGCGCCCTGCCCAGGGTTTTTTTTTCCTGCCTTGCGCCCTGTGTTGGCTGGGATTGGCTCCAGCAGACCCCCGTGACCCTGTAGTTAGGCTATAGCCGGTTGGATAATGGATAGATGGATTATTGAATATTCAAATTTTTTAAATCTAACACACAATGTATTGGTTGTTATTAGTGACATGTTACTGTTATTGACCTTTACATACTAATTAAATATTTATTTTTAGTATTGCTTTACCTATTGTAATTTATAACAGATGTGTAACAAAGGAAACTTTAAAAATTATTCATATTTATTGATATAGAGTCATTTATAAACAATTATTTTAATTTTTGGGAAGAATGGAAAAGATGACCTTGCCAGATATTGGAGCCATGGATGTTCGGCTTAGGATGTTGGCAGCCCCTGTCAATCCCGCAGATATAAACATGATCCAAGGTAAAGCATATTTAAGTAAAGCTTAATCTTTTGTTTGTCAGAGAGATACTATATGAATTTTTGTTTCATGAAATGCACCCTCTGGGTACAATATACATGGGCTATCAAGGCAAAGCCATGTCTTTGAGAATAACTGTTTTGGAGACAGTAAGGGTTTAATCTCTGGCGTTTTCTAGACAATAAAGTCCTCTTAGCCATGTTAGAATATTCCCATTGGCACACCCTGGAGATATTCTCAAATGAGTCTGAAAAATGGCTCCTCCATATCTGATAGTGGCTTTGTCTTTATTGGTTGGAGGGGCCACCAGCCTTAGTGGAATCGTTCAGGTACCTCAGGAGGTGATTGTGAGCTTTACCAGCCAGCTGGTGTGGTGCTGAGAGCCTTGTGAAAGATGTACCATATACAGTAAGTAAAAACGCTTTTTATTTAGCAGTTTTTATTAATCACCACAGAAAGTGACCTATATCTGTAAAAATTAATAAAATGTTATTTAAACTTTCAACAGGGATGCAGCTTATTTGCATCTATATTACTAAACGAAGGTTGTATATATGCACGGATGCCAGAGGCCAGACGCACCGAAAGCGCACGTGCACAGTGCTTTAGCGCCCCAGAGTCAAACCCAGCGGCTTCCCAGAGTCAGTAGGTGGCACCCAAAGAACACAATACAACCTGTAAAATAAACTTCAGGTAAAGCGTGCAAAGCAGCAGCACTCCACTCCACAGTGGCAGCAGCTACTACACTAAACAGTGGCAGCAGTCAGTGTGCTTGAATCCACTGTGCCAGCAGTCAGTGTAGCAGCTGTCAGTGTGGCATATTTGAATCACATTAGGGTAATTCAGTGTTACAAGTAAGTATGATTCCTAACAGCAAGTGACTTCTAGCTAACGACACAGCCACAGAAAAACAAAAACGAGACCGCATGGATAAAAACAATAAACGAAGGCGCCTACAACGCGCTTCTGAAACACCAGAAGCAAAGGAGTCACGGCTCCAAAAAGAAAGAGTTCAGGTATCGGATAGGCATTCAAACGAGACAGCACAACAACGGAAGAAGCATTTGGAAGGCTTGCGCAATTGTTTATCACAAAGAATATCAGAGGAAAGGCTAGAAAGTCGTTTAGAAGGTTTAAGACGTTCAGTATTCCAAAGCCAAAGAGAGGAACGAAGGACAGCCGCTGAAAAATTCCGCCAGTTATCTGAGAACGCATTGTATAATGAGTCCACTGTTAATGAAAATTCATTGGGATTAATGAGTGTCATTTGCAGTCATTGTCATTCACTTAACTTCCTTGAAGAAAAAACTGGCAATAAAACTGACGAGTTTATACGTTGTTCTCAAAAGGGTCAAGTTAAGCTGCCTCCTTTGGATGATTATCCTGAATATTTACGAAAGCTTTTGACTAACGATGTACCTGAAAGTAAAAGCTTTATGGAGTGCATTAGATGCTACAATAGTTCATTTTCTTTTTCATCTACCGGGGTAAATATCAAGCCACCACCTGGGAATGGACCATGCTGCTTTCGCGTGTTGCATCAGATTGGAACAGTGCACCCTGAGCCAAATCACGACTGCAAATTTGCCCAAATTTACGTGTTAGATCTAGATGTCACAGTTTATCAACGACATGGACTACCTTATGTTGCCTTTTCAAGAGTCCAGCGTTCTTGTGACGTTAAAGTGAAGGTTTTAACTACTCCGTAGCAGGGATAGCTAATTCAAGGACAGGAAAACATATTTACCAAAAATGTTGTTTATAAAGAAATTTTTGATTAACTATTTTGAATTTACCATTTTATGAATTTTTTGTTTCCAATTTACTTCATTTAAAACTTTGCACTCCGATATTTTTTTACTTAAAGGTGCAGTAACTCAAAGACATTTTGGACTTAAATAATATAACAATTAAATTTCAATTTTAGTTTTAATAACTTGGTTAATTTTAGTACAAATATATTTATTTAATTAAATGAAAACTTTCCCAGGACGCTCCCACTCTCCATCATTTTTCATCCCTCCAAAGATCGGAGGGAACAGAAAGTGATTGCCGTTCTTGGATTTGCGATTCTTTAGAGAATCGGGGGTTTACTGGTTTAACACTAAAACAGAACTTTGTTTCATTGCAGTAACATTTTTGCAAGTTATGTTACTATATAATTTCTATTTATTCTTCATATACTGGTTTGTTTTTCAAGCCACAGACTTGAGAGTTGAAACATTGTTGCTTCTCCCCTTAAGTCAAGTTTTTGACATATAATTTCATCCTTGAGCTCCCCCGGGGGTGGCAGGGCAACTCAGGGTTCCGAGTGAGTGGCAGGAAATTCTAAAATGTTATCTACTAACAGAGAAAAATGCAGCAAAGGGTGTGACAGTTGCGTAATGGTTAGCAAGCTTGTCTTTGAGGTGGAGAACTGCAGGCAGTTTGGATTTGATTCCGATCTAATATACATTTTTTTTATCAAGCATTCCCCCTTGTCACGGTTTCAAGCTGCCTCCAATGGGGTCACATACATAATCATGCATCAGTATACCAACCGCTGTAACCTGAATAGGCACTGTTTTGGTGTTGTTTTTGAAGCTGTACTCTACTTAGATGTGGGGCTGCAGCTTGGGAGAAGAATGAGCGGCCGTGATCTAAAGAGGATGTGATATTGCATATTCGATATTTATACGATGGAATACCTTTATCCTGTCAAAGAATCCCTTCTAGTTCAAATGATTGCCATTCTCTGTGAGTCTGTGTCTTCCAATCATGCGTCTCTGTTCAAATTGCTACTCTCATGAGTAACTGTATGTCACTTGCTCAGACATGTATAAAGTAAAATTGCCAGTGAAGCTTCGAAATATTACCTGAGCAACAGCAGGAAACATAGCTACATCTGTATAAATAAAGCTGATGTGTCATCTGTTTGTTTGTGTGTATGAATGATTGTATAATGTATGGCTGTTTTGGCATCACTCAAAATCTTTTGTGCATATTTTCATGAAAATTGGAGGATAACTCAAATCTTATATTGTCTGATTTCTGCTGCAGTGTATTAAGTCCCACTTTTATGATGTCCAGAGGCAGAATGAGTGATCTTAATGGGATCTGATAAAGGAGAATCAGTATTTATATTATTTATATTACCAATTATGTATTCCAAATGGCTGCAGATCCCTGTTAGTCAATGTTTTGCTGCCAGGCATTTCTAGTGAAACTCGCAGTCAATTTTGCATTGCTTTCTCATTTGAGTATAAAGTAAAAATTACAGTAATATTTTCAGGAAGTACAGCTAATATTGAATGCAACTTTTTTTTAAAACCCCAAAACAGACTTGTGGAGTCAGGCTTCTGCATCTATGCAACATTTAATAATGTATTATCCTGGGTGCTAAATAGTGATTCTTGGGTTTCCCCATCCTTATGGTGCATTGATAACCATGAATGGAGGGTCCCAGTTAAAAGTAGTAGCAAGGAAGTCCTGATAGCCGAATGTTCTATTTCTATGGAGCTTCAACACTGAATTGCTTTGTTGTTAGAAACCCTGTTGTGCAGCCATTAATTATTATTTACTTATGTTGCTGATGTCTATATCCAAGGTGACTTACAACATTTCAGGTACAACTGGTTGCATTTCTTTTGTTTTTCCAACTGGAGCACAAGCAGATAGTGTCACATAGTGCCAGTAGCCGAATCTGAACCCACAGCCTCATGGTTTGAGGTCCAAAGCCTTAGCCATTATGACTTATTGCCTACTGCATTATCAGAGCATATGTCTAGTGCTGTTCTGCCTGTTTATTAGATCGTCATTTCCTTGTGGTGCAGTGGTAGCACTGCTGCCTCACAGCTAGTAGATCATAGGTTCACGCCCAGGGTCCTCCCTTCGTGGAGAATGCTTGAGTAGAGAGAAAAGCACAATATAAATGTAAAGAATTATCTGTCTATTATATAAAAAAATCCTTGGACGAGACGAGACTTTTTAGCCTGGGACAGACAAAACTTTTTCAGAGAGATACTTTCATGTCCCGCGAGGCGAGACTTTGTGCCAAGAGATTTAACCATGCCTGGGGCCAGAAATAAAAGACAAAGAGTAGATGACAGAGTAGAACGTCATAAAGAATTCAAAACGTTTGCGCGATACACATGCAGAGCAGGTTAGAGATAATGAAAGTACTAAAATTCTAAAGTCTCCAAAAAATGATAGTAAACTTTGCATTAGCGCAGACATACGGAAATTATTACTCGTTGAAATAACGGAATAGCGAGAATAGATCGAATATTGTTCGGATTTAAACTTTAAGTCGGAGACTTTTAGATCGTCTAATTTGTGTTGCCATCAGGGAAAAGTAGTGTTTCTTCCCAATGAAGAAGTGTATCCGTGAGAATTAAAAGATTTTTTGTTTGGTGAAATTGAAATCCACATATGCGAGCGACAGAGGTGCGAAACGGCAGGCGCATATAGCGCAGGCTGGGGGGTTGGCGAGTGAAGTGAGTAGGGGCCAAAGCCCCCTAGTTATTAGACAATAAAGAGATACAATAGGCAACTTTAGTTTTTTGCACATTATCTTCCATTCTCTAGTTGTTAACATTTTCATCTACTAGATATGTGGGAGAAATTGTGGATCCAGAAGACTGGAGAAAAGGAGATGCTTTGCAGAAGTTCAGGTGGTAAGCAGGTCTGCACCCTGGATAGGCTAATTTAAAATTTATGACAATAAATGGTAAAAACAACACGGTCCAATAGAGAGATACTGACTGAAATGATGTTCAACCATGACCACAAGTGGTTGCATTTGACCCATATGCAAGAAATGTGTGAATATTCTTATTGATATTTCACTAAACATATACTCTTCCCATCATGACAAATCATTTACTTAAACATCCACAATTCAATCATTATTATATCCAGATAATCCACTTTGAGGTTATGGGATAACTTTGCTGAAAGTGAATAACAATAATAGAAAAGGTAGTATTAAACAAGCAAGAAAATGTACATCTGGCGTGTCATATGGGTACGTTTGCAGACTTGGGTTAGCTGGATTGAATGTTGGAGCATTTTAAAATTTTGTGATCACTGCATCAAAGAGTTTGTTATCACAATTCCATCACTTACATCTTCGTAATAGTGTGTCATATTCAAAAATAACAGAGCTAACAGAATGTAATTACATGTACTTGTAGTGTACATAAAACATGCTTGTTAATAATCTTTTACAATATCATGTGGCAGAAGATGCTTTAATAAACAGCAGATTCCAACACAAGTGATGAAAAGATACACATGCTTTTGTTAATTGTTGTTGAATGTGGAGGGTCAGTGGCTAATTGTAACTGAAAATTTTAAACATAATATTCAAAGAGTATACAATGAAAATTACAATCTGTGCTGAAGTCTCAAGCTAAAATTGTTGGCTGCATCCGAATATGATAAATAGGGAATCATTGTGGTTCTTTGGCAATAAATCACAGTGTCAGAGAAATACTGAATTATTATAATTTTTAGTTAATGCAGTGCAGTGAAGTTATTTTTAATGTTATCAAAATACCAAGTACATGTTTAGTCACTGTAGCATAATGCATCACCAAGAAATTTTTTCCTACATTTCTGTATAATTAAAGTTGCTTTATTTTTTACTTTTATTGACAGAAGAAGCGAGTTGCTGTTAACTGAGGTTCATGAAAGTTGTCATGCAGCTACAGGGTTGAGTGCGGAATGGGGCAAAGGCAGAAGACAGACTGTTAGCATATAACTTGATCTCCCGTTGCATTCATAACAGTAAGGGATGATATTTAGTTTGTACAGTGATGAATAAATAAATAAACAATAGCATTAATACCATATAGAATAAATACAGAATATCATTATTAGGGAATTGAATAAATAAATATGCATTTAATGTTGTACCTTTGTTGTATAATAACAATCAGCCATTCAACCGCTGCCTACACCTGATGCTGCCTCATAGCATATCCTGCAGCAAGGTGTTCAAGGTGCGGATGTGCATGACTACAGGTGTTTCACTGCTTTGCCAGCAGGAACGACTGTCGAGTGAGTAAAAGAAAAAAATATAAAATGTATACAAACTGAAATAGCTGCCATCAAGGTAAAACTGAAACAGTAAACTAATTCATAGTTGAAGTCACACAGAATCTTTCTCTGTGTTAAGAGAGATAAGTTTATAAATTTGCCAGTATTTTTCAATAGGAGATATTGAAATTTCTTCTGTATTTGAGATATCTCAGTGAAATTGGAACTGTCTCAACAAATTTTTTGTTTAAAAAGTGTATTGTTTATGATGATCATCGTAACTGCCTGGAGAAAACTAAAGAAACGCCAATTTGTTGATTTTTAATAGTTTTGTCTTTTGTGATACAACCCCTATAAATTCACTATGATCATTTGTTCTGAGTTTTTATTAATTTTTAATATACTATATACAATACAATACAATTTATTTTTGTATAGCCCAAAATCACACAAGAAGTGCCGCAATGGGTTTTAATAGGCCCTGCCTCTTGACAGCCCCCCAGCCTTGACTCCCTAAGAAGACAAGGAAAAACTCCCAAAAAAACCCTTGTAGGGAAAAAATGGAAGAAACCTCGGGAAAGGTAATTCAAAGAGAGACCCCTTTCCAGGTAGGTTGGGCGTTCAGTGGGTGTCAAAAAGAAGGGGGTCAATACAATGCAATACAATACACACAATAAAACAAATCCTCAGTACAGTATAAAATATATATGTGTTTGTTTGGTCTGAAGTAATTCAAGTCGGTAAATGTTTTATGTTGCTACAGATGAGTTGTTGTAAAACTCTAAAGCCTACTTAATAAAATTGTTTAGTTGCAGTCAATGAAGAGGGATGCACTGTTATTTTAAATACTTTGTGCCTATGACTATGACGTTACGTTAACAGTTATATCTCGAAATATGTCATTCCTAAAATCGAATCTCCTTTTTCAGGTACTTACGGCATCCTGCCCTCTCTACCTGCAGTTGGAGGAAATGAAGGACTAGCTGAGGTTATTGAAGTAGGCAATCAAGTTACAGCACTAAGTCCAGGGGACTGGGTTATCCCAATAGACGCTGAATTTGGTAAACTGACTTATTGTGAAATCATGTTTTATTATGACGTTCCTGGGTCTACATTGAGGGAGCATGTTTCATTGCAGTGGAAACAGAAATTGTAAAGATGTTTTTCAGGGTCAGCTGCAATTTACTACAAAATGTATAGTGCCCATTAATTCTATAGGAGAAATAGTGTTTAATTATACAAATAAAATTCTTATCTTTCTGTATTTCACATTTTGTAAAATATCAATATGGAAATATTATTAATGTAGGTATGTATTAAAATATGTATACATTTAATGTGGTAGCCATTAGAAAATAAAGAATGGCTTAAGCTTAACACAGGGCTCCATATTTTACTGCATTTGTCTGCATGGCTAAATACAGAAACATCGAAGATAGCAAACATTCTTATTAAAACTGACTGCTTTTGTTGAAAAAAAATCAAATATTTCTAAAAGAATATGAAAACTACAAGATCATAAAAAGAAACACACAAGAAAAAGTCTTACTATACCTGTTTTGGCAGCAGTGTTAGCGCCTGGGAGCAAGACATTTACAACACTGACTATCTGTACTATCTGGACTTGGATGTGAGACTCGTCTTTAGGCAGGAATACTGCCCATCTTAGTTAACTGAAGCCTAGATGGACTTCTAGATAGGACATGGGAAAAAATCAAAAACATTCTGAGATTGTAGTTTACCTCATCCAAAGGGGCTGTTTACAGCAAGATCTTCATAACATGTACCAATGCACTTCCTTCTGTCAATCTCCTGGATGGCCATGGCATTTAGCTTCTTTTACTGACTTACCAGTGCAGCTGCATTTATTATGCCATTAAGACATTCATTAGTTGTTTTACCCAGAATGATCAATTCCTAAGGCCATTTACATGTTTGTCTGAGTATCCTTCTAAGAAATGCAAAAAACTGCCAAACAGAATAAAAACTAATTAAAGGATTAACCTGCTTGCTTTTAGATACAAAAGTAATAATTTATTGACAGAACTTTTCCATACCCAAGTGTGACTTAATCTCATTCTCAACTCGCTGAGCCCACTATCATTATACTTCTGTACACATATTTGAAAAAGGACAGAATGACCTGGCCATAATGAATCAAATCCTGCCTCTGACCCATTCCATTAGTCAATGGTGAGGACAGAAAACATTACACTGCATGTTGCTTCTTTGTAACCTACCAGAATGCAGTTCTGGGTTGCAGAGGTACACTGCAGGCATGAAAAGTAAAAATGAATAAATAACAACTAATAAAATATATCTGTAAAACTGTCAAAGTCTATTTTTAGTGGAGACACCTACTTTTGACCATACTTAAAACTTTGCATATCTGGCCACAAATGTTTTCAGGGTTCTTGTATTTTTCTGCTTTTTCCACATAAATTTAATTAGTTTGAGGTCCGGACTTTAACTAAGAATTTGTTTTTACATTCTAAATCACTCCTGTGTGTCTTATTGTTATTTAGCTGAGGAAAGTTTTGTTTAGCAAAATTTGGTAAACTTTCCTCTAGGATTTTTATATTTCTTGTATCTTTCTATATTCACATGTTTTTCGTCATGGAGGAAAGTTCATTGGTGACCTCACCCCATGTTAACTGTTTGGAAACTTATTCAGCAATTTAAAATCCAGTTTAGTAAGTTACTTTATATCAGTGGCCCCTAGTTTCAGAATTAATCATCTGAGCAGTATTGTATCGTGTGCTTTTTGAACGTCTAACTAAATTAAGTTGTGTACTTTGCTTTTGTCTGCCTTTTCCAAAAAAAAAAAAACTGACAGTATGGGTTTGCATTTTAATTTACAGTTATTAAATGTCAATACATTTCCAATTAAACAGTAAAGGAATTTATATTGTGAGAGGAAAAAATATGAACAGTGTAAGAGGTACTTTATATAGCAATAACAGAGGAGATGTAATCTTGTGGAATTGACATTATTACTGTTATTATTAGCATCTGGAATTTTGATAGAGAATTTATGAATTATCAGTGTTTCAATTTATTATCATTTATAAATAAGTCATTTTTACATACGTTAGCAATTTTTTTATCATCAAAAACACTGTAATTTCCTCTTGGATATACCAGTCCAAACTTTTTCTTATCACTTAATCCTATTTGCTTTTGTGAGTGGCTTACCTTGCAGTTTACCATCTAAATTTTAAGTCAGCTTTAAAGACTTTTTTATGGCTGCTTCAGCATATATGTCAGCTGAAGATGACTACATTTTCTGTATCTTAAACTCACCGCATAAACAGATTGGTTGAATCTGACACAACTTTTATAAAAGATTTCCCACTTGTCAGTCCCTGCTTCTTTTATTGCATAACATTAATGCTTGTGTCTCTCATCACGTGGCCTTCGGCCCATTACTGTATTTTTAAATACAAGCTGATACACTGTGGCTTGCTGTGGATTGATAGTCCATAGTGACCCTGAGACGCAATGCCAAATTCAACGGCCTTGTCTGCCAAGGATGCTTACTTATGGATTAGTGGACTGTAGAGTAACTCTGGTACCAAATATTTTTCCTCATATGCTTGAGATTCAGAATGTTTTTCCTTATTATGTGTACAGCAGAGTGGGTCCCCTGCTGCCTCATAGATTTAGAGTCCTAGGTTTGAATCCCAGGTTTGGGAACTATCTACATAAAGTTTGCATGGTCCTTCTGGGACTTACTTGGGTTTTCTTTTATTGTACTTCACCTTTTCCAAATGTTGTTTAAAATCTATATTGGCATGAGGCACATCTGTACTTGAGTTTGTTAGATTTCATATGTTATTGTTTCATTTTTGTGCAGAATCAAATGTTTAGCGCAACATTATTTTCATGACATCACCATATAACGCAGTTTTTTCATGAGCTCCACTGTTTATGTGTCTAGTTGATATAAGGCTATAAGGTTGCTACTTGTTAAGACAGGGTTTTGAAGTTTGCTGTACTGTGGTTTTGGATGTGGTGTTTTAAGATACCTATTTTATGGTGTATTGATCTTAGAATGTTTTGGTTATTCATTTGTCTCAGCCTTTAAATTTGTTTGCATCTCTGCTAGCGTCCAATTTAGTGTTGCCTCTAGAGAGATAAGCCAACATTTCTGCTTCCATACGTTCCTAACTTGACATTTGCACTTATCCATCCATTTTGCAAACTGCTTTTTCAGTTGAAGGTAAAGATCTGCATTCATGCTGGTACCTGACTTTATTCTTTGCAGTTTGAGGTATAATTTTAATAACTGCAAGCAGGAGTGAGTGTCAAAGACTCAGATGTGGGATTATCCTCATCTGAATCTTTAAAAACATTTTTGCACCATGACTGCATCACATAATATTTGAGATAGAGCTCACTGTTTTTAGGCAGACTTAAAGCAGCACTGCAGCCAATCAGGTAAAATCTATACGGGCTGCTGTCATGCAGAACTGCCCAGGCTTAGTGTGAAAATCCATTTTGAGCAAGGCCATTATGAAGATTGTAAAATCTTGCTGAAATATCTGTTTAAATATCACAAAAATCTATAAGTTGCACACCGTAAGTCTAGGTTGTCACTCATCTACCATTGTTAAAGGGCAAGCCATACTAACATTCATAATAAATCCTAAAGTGACCTATAAATCCAAAAGAAAAAAATGGTGTAAATGTTTTGGTAATGAATTTATTGAATTTACACAATCTTAATACAATCTTAGTAATTTCAGTGCAGCAGAACAAAAACTGGTTCTGTGAGATAAATTAATCGTTCTTAAAATATGGGCTGTGGACAAACAGTGGTCCCTAAGTGTGAGTCAAGTGGTCTGCAAGCTGACAGTCATGAGGGAAAAGTGACTTAAGTTTATTTGTCCCCAGTTGGAATTTTGTCTTTTTACAGAAGCTGTTTAAATAAATGGATAAATTTATTGTAACAAGCACCAAGATGAAAAGACGAGACACACACAGAATGGGATTCAAGCACAACAACGAGTGCTTTTACTCTACAACAAATGATGTACAGTAGTTTTCTAGCAGAATCAAACTATGCTGTAACCTCATATATTCTGCCTCATGAAAATAGCATTCACTTCATTAGACAAGTCTTTTCCACTCCCGCAGTATTCCCGACTGTCATCCAGCGTCTCATGTAGTGTTCCTTTCCCTGTCTCTGTTATTACCTAAAGGCTCTATTTATAATGCTTTAGAAGTCTCCACCTGACTTCTCAGACTTGAAAGGTATAATGAGAAAGTTCCAGGGGTTCCTGGAACAAGCTCGGCACACCTTTGAATACCCTGCCATCAATCACCTGTCCAGCCCCTGCCCATCTCTAGGGTGGCTACTACACATATGCACACACGCTATGGTCTGAACACACACCAGAATAACTAAAAGGGGAGAAAATTTTAAAAAGAAAGAAAACTTCTGACTTGGCAGTCGCCATGAGGCGTTATGCAGGTGTATTGCTGTTGGTTTAATGGGGCCCTAGTAACATTTCTGGACACACTTCTGCTGAATAATTCATTGGCTGACAGTAC
Organism: Polypterus bichir lapradei; assembly: GCA_026402145.1. Taxonomy (NCBI): domain Eukaryota; kingdom Metazoa; phylum Chordata; class Cladistia; order Polypteriformes; family Polypteridae; genus Polypterus; species Polypterus bichir. The sequence continues at coordinate 116,096,425 of JANRMT010062791.1, forward strand.
TCAGTGTTAGTGTGTCAGAGAGAGTATGTGGAGCTTTGTTCATAATGGCATAGTTTTGTTTTCATTTTCTGACCCTGCCCTTTTAATTAGCTTGTTAATTCAGTGGGCCTTTCATGAAGTGATCTTACCGGCACAGCACACCACAGCACAGAAAATTTCACTGGCCATCACAGAGTTGTAGAAAATGTGAAGGATGTCACTACCCACATTAAAGGAACGCAGTCTCATAAGAAAGAAGATCTTGCTCTCTCCTTTCTCATATAGTTCTTCTGTGTTCCGAGACCAGTCCAACCTGTCATTGATGTGGACCACCAAGTACTTGTAGGATGTGAACCAACTCCATATCCACTCCCCGAGTAGTGACCGAACATAGAGGCTTTTTCTCTGTTATATATTTATTTAAGCATTTATTTGTTAAAAATAATGGCTTCTAGTACTACTAATTCAATATATTTTGATACATGGAACATGGGCCTGAAATCTCCAGTACGGGGCACACAGTCGAACTTTCTTGCAGACAACAGCAACATTTGTTTTAATTCCAAGCCTTCCTGCTTGCTTGATGTGGTCACTCCTCTCTCTAACTCTCCTTACCTTTCTGTAGCTCTTACATTAAACACTGTCACTATCTAATCCAGCCAATCTCAATCACTGCACAGGTCTCTTGTCTAAACTCACTTTAATGTCAGCCTGGAGAACCCACATCTTGTCAAGGTGGTCCTTTAACTTTATGCCACCAGTGATCTATGCATTAGTGCTAACAGGCTACCTACTGTTAATTGATCTTCATACCTAAGAGGTTAATTATGAATGGCTGGCTGAAATCTGGGACTTTGAAATGCAAATACAATAACATCATGTTTTTCATTTAAATACACTTCTAAAATGTAGTTTATGAAAGGAAATGCAGAATTACACCTACAGATGATTGTCACACTAAAGTGGGCTGCTGTTAAATTTGACTTTAGTAAAGCAGTTTTTTGTCCAAAACACTTGGTGTACTACTGCGATAGAGGGAAAGAAAGAAACTAGCCTTACATGAGGTCCAATCCTTTGCATGACTGTCTCACACACTCATTTTCACTGGACCATTTTAGAACACTCAGTTAATCTAAATTGCAAGTCTTTAAATATTTGGTGATGTCTTGTATATTATTAAAAGGAGACATAATTATTCCCAGTGGGCTCAAGAAAGTCCCTCTAATAAGAGTCTTGGTTTGTCCAAAGCTGGTGTCACACTACATGTCTTTTCTAGTGATTTTCAGTTGTAGCTTTTATTTAAATAATCTTAGTGAGTCATGGATGGCTACGGAGCACTCCATTGTCTACTGTACTAGTTGTATAGTGAGACATCTTAGTGATTCAGTCATAGTGATCTATGACTCACCAGTGCAGATTGTCTTAATCTGTAGGGATGTGTTCCTGTGTGTACAGACACAATAGAATACAGACAGAAGGAATGTGGATGCATTGAACAACAAAAACCTTGTCAGAACTGATAGAGGAAAAAGAAAGGCCCAGATGATAACTGATCTCAGCATTACGTGGAAAACATTCCTTCAGTCACTGGTGTGGTCAGACAGCATGTTCGCCAGTTGTCAAAATGCAGTGATGTTGTGACTTTGGATATTTTAAATTGTGTAGAACAGTAATTATGCAATCTGTCATAAATTATGATATCTGCTTGTGTATGACGTCCTCAGGATGATGCAATCAAGTATCAGGTCAATATGTTCTCCATTTTAAAGTCATGTAGTGGGCACACACAAACACAGGAACAACTGACCTAATAAGATGTCTTTAGAGTGTTTGAAGAAACTCTTATCGATGTACTGATGACCATAAAAACATATTCATACATTACTGTATAGCACTTATTAGACAGAACATCTTCATATAGTTGTTAAGTTTTTAATACTAAATATTAAAATTATTTTTCCTGTTTAAGGGACATGGCGAATTGAAGCCGTATGCAATGAGAGGGATCTAATTCCAGTTCCCAATGATATACCATTGCTCAGTGCTGCAACCATTGGTGTAAACCCATGTACTGCTTATAGGATGCTACATGACTTTATACAGTTGAAACCAGGTGAGTGCTAAGTGACTAGGTAATTAATAACTTTACTTATGTATCAATTTAAACATGTTATTTGAACAGACATAGGTTTATTAAACAAAAGTGTGTTTTTTTTGTTTTATTTTCCTTCCTTCCTGGGCATTGTATGTTTTTTCTACCGCTTGGAGTAGGGTAGGGTAGGTAAGAGTAGGGTAGTTAGAAACTAATTGTAGTGAATTCTGGCCAAAAACATGGCAATGCACAGTCAGTAAAACATTTTGTGGTCATTTCTTATGATTTGTCTTTAGGGGACACAGTAATTCAAAATGGTGCCAACAGTGCAGTAGGTCAAGCTGTAATTCAGATTGCAGCCTCGATGGGGATAGAAACTATTAACATTGTAAGAAACAGGTACTGTAATTATTATTATTATTATTATTATTATTATTATTATTATTATTATTATTATTATGAAACCATGACTACATGAATAATATTTTAATAGTCTGCTAAGACATACTTTAAAACAATGTAAATTAGTATAGTTTATATGTTGTTTGCTGAAATATAATAATATTTATTGAGCTTCTGTAAAAGGCCAGTTTCCCGCTGTGGACAAATAAAGTGCTATCTACTCATAGATCCCTCTGTCCAATATTCAGCTATTCTAATGTATATTTGTAAATGAGTGATTGAACTTGAACTACAATTCATGTAGTGTTTTTTTTTTGATGGTTATGACAGAATTAGGACTTACAAGTTTGACATGTTGATGCAGTGACTCGCCTTGCCACCTCACACTGTTTGGAGGAATTGTTGCTCTGGATTAGATTTCTTTTTTGTTTATATAGACTTCATGCTGTTTAAAGATAACTGCATATTATGTTATTAATTCTGCTTTTGATTTAGGTTTGTGTTGTGTTTATATTATGTTACTAATATAATGTTTAATTTTACTGTTATGTTTTATGGTAAGTATATATTGTGTTTTTGTTGTCTGCCTTGTTCTCCTGAATGTGGAGCCTAAGAAGATGGTTCACATTATAAGGCATCTCTTTAGCTACATATTTTTCCTTTTTTGCTGTCTTTTGTGCTTTTTATTATAAAATACTTTGTTTATTTTATTTTTGATTTGAGGTTTCATGGTTTTCCACTACACCCTTTCTGATGACCATCTGGTTATTTTTCAACATTTACCAGCCTCAACCCCATTTCTCTGCCTTTGCAGCCTGAAGCCTGATTTTTGAATAAGGGTTAGGTTGTCTAGGGTGGGGCCTAATTTAGGCGTCCCAGACCTAAAATAAAGGCAGGTCTGGTGTTTTGTGAACTTTTGGTGGTTTTTGTAATGGGATAATACAAAACTGGAAGGAGTTACTTCAATGGACAGTCTGCATAAACTGGTATTCATGTGTGTTAATATGGAAGAGTTTCCTTCAGCAACATTTACTTTCAGAAAAGTTTTTAGCTCGAGCTATCCTGTACTTCAAAAACTATATAGATGAATGATGGAGGAAGTACAGAATCCCCATAGTACAAAATCTCTACTCGGGCTCACTTGTATTACATTTTAAAATAAATTAGACATTTTAATTAACTGTTAATTTATACCGATGGTTTGGAGGTAATTTGTTTTATATATGGTTTGTGTTACTTCATAATCCAAAGTGACATAATTGAATGCTCAATGATATTGCTGAAAAATTAGTGTGCATACAGTATCTAATGGCGGCACGGTGGTGCAGTGGTAGCGCTGCTGCCTCGCAGTTAGGTGACCCGGGTTCACTTCCCGGGTCCTCCCTGCGTGGAGTTTGCATGTTCTCCCCGTGTCTGCGTGGGTTTCCTCCCACAGTCCAAAGACATGCAGGTTAGGTGGATTGGCGATTCTAAATTGGCCCTAGTGTGTGCTTGGTGTGTTTGTGTGTGTCCTGCGGTGGGTTGGCACCCTGCCCGGGATTGGTTCCTGCCTTATGCCCTGTGTTGGCTGGGATTGGCTCCAGCAGACCCCCATGACCCTGTGTTCGGATTCAGTAGGTTGGAAAATGGATGGATGGACGGTATCTAATTTTGATTTCATTTTAATGTTAAATTTATACTTCTCTTTTTTCAGCATGTTATTTTATTAAGGAAATTACTAGTCCTCTAGATATTATATTATATTATATTATATTATATTATATTATATTATATTATATTATATTATA
>JANRMT010062791.1:116100694-116127671 GCA_026402145.1 Polypterus bichir lapradei
TATTATATTATATTATATTATATTATATTATATTATATTATATTATAAACATAGCCAAAGTCTATTTCAGCAGTTTTAAGTGCAAGGCCAAAACATACCCTCACTTATGCTGGGTCCATTTATCATGTGTGTCCTTGAGGTGTAGGAAGAAACTGTAGTATTTAGACAAAATCCACGTTGAATGTGCTGACTTCACATGTTGACTTTTGAAGGTTTGATGCAGCAGCATTAACCACTACACTACTAAACCATCTCTCATAAACAGTCATATATATCACCTTTTTGTTTTCTTAGACCAGATCTACAAAATTTGGTTCAAAAACTGAAGGCACTGGGGGCAAATTACATCATTGCTGAAGAACAACTGCATAAAGCTAGTGATGAAAATATACTGAAGGTAAAAACAATTTTATAATAAGGAATCTTTATAAGATATTGATTTTAGAGTCTTCTTCTTAAATCAGCAAATAATCCTAATATTTTTTTGTATGCAAATAACTGATCAAAAATATTGTATATTTTAATCTTGAGTGTATTTAAGTTTCCATAATTTATTTTTGAAATATTTATTTATCACATAGCATTCTCAAACCCGCTTAATCCACTTACGCATTGGGGAGGGGCTGGAGCAGATGCTGGCAGCACTGGGCACGAGGCAGGAAACAATCCTGGACAGGGTGCCAGTCCATTGCATGGCTCACATCCACAAACCCCCCAAATACAGATGCACACATACATATACACACACAAAGGGGTCAGTTGGGAATCGCACTTTTAAAATAAACTGCATGTCTTTGGACATTTGGGAGCACAAAATGCGGTCACATGATAAGCATGAAGACTCCATGTAGAATTTATTATTTTTGAATATATTATCCCTGATTCTCAGTACAATTATACCAGTGGTCTACAAGCTTCTAAATACCTTTAGAAAATCAATATTTTCAGTTGAATGTGAAGCCAGCTATGCACTACTTAACTTTCAAAATCTGCAACTTTCCAGTGCATCCTTCAGCAGTCCAAACAGAAGAAAATCAGAAGATGCTAACTCTGAACTCTACAACTAAGTTCATTTTCTGAATGATGTTCATGGTGTTGGCAAATGTGTAAGGGTACACATTATTGAGTAACAATAGAATACCTTCTGAAAGTCTTCCTCTCTGTTTTCTAGAAAACATTTTCCTCTGTTCATTCTTTAATTTTTTCAATGCCTTCTGCCCATAAAAAGCCAATGATGCATCTTTGTTCTTCTGTGGTACAAACTGATAGATGTGCAATCATGTTTACAGTACCATGGCAATTTTACACTGACAGCTAGGTCAACTGAAACAGAGTATCAAGCCTAAAATAACAAAAAAAAAAAAAATAAAGTCCCAGTGAGATACCTCAACAAAGCTGCCTGGGAACAAAAATTGTGGAAGCTTTCAAAATAACCCTTCAATATGTACAATAGAGATATTCTCTGCCTGGCTGTTGACTGAAAATGCTGTACCTAAACATAGTGGCCTGATGTATTCAACTAATATTATGATACATTACCATTTTTACATTTTATGGAGTATCAAAATGAATAAGTGCATAGTAGGACCTTAATATGCATGCCTACAGCTTGTTTCCAATTAGCCTAACCTGCAAGCCTTTGGGATGGGGAGCTGGGAGGCAGCAGAGCTAACCATTGTGTCAAATATAATAAATCAAATACTTCATTTTTAAAATGACTATACCAAACATGTGCCATCTTGGTGCTTACCTCCATGTCTGCCTGAATTTATTCCCAAATTCCCAAAGACATGCAGGTTAGGTTAATTGGACACTGAACACTGGCCCAAGTGTGAGTTAGTGTGGGTGTGCATGTGTGTGCCCTAAAATGGAATGCCACCCTGTTCAGGGTTGTTTCATGCCTTGTGCTGAGAACAGTACTGCCAGGCTATGGCCCCCTGTGACCCTGAACTGGATTCTGCATGTTGGAGTATACTGTATCTTACAAGATAACATAACTGGAAAATTGACTGGGACAATGACTTTTACCATTTATCAAGACATTTGTTTAGCTTCAGTGACAATACTCTTTTAAAACATGTTGATACCTAATGCATATTGTATTACCTATTCCATGTATACATGAAGAGACATACACACAAATATATTTTTAGTATATTTTGAATATTACACATGCTCTTGATAGTTCACCACTTCAAGAAAACTAACATGCCTTTCCTTGCCAAATATACAGTATGAAGGAAATTATAAGCTAATAACTGGAAATGTAATGGCTGGATATAATTATATGAAGTGCTGTGAAAGAAAAAAAAAACAAACTATATAAAGAGAAGCAAGTAAATGCTTGTCTTGCTGCTTGCATCTGGAAAAATCGTGACAGTCGACACCAAATAAAATTATACATTTACTGTATAAACCACAACAAAATAAATATTACATCCTTTGTTTCTTAACAGCCAACATTTTGTATAATATATTGGGATAGGTGGGAAAAAATGGGACAACCAGTTCATGAGTTGAGGATGAGGAAAAAAAGAACATTCTGTGTGGGTCAAGCATCTAGACTGAGATCAATTGAGGTGACATGAAGTGCACATTTTCAACACGTAGTTTAACTCAGTGGTTTCCAACCTGGGGTCCACAGGGATATGTCAGAGGGTCCATGGCAAAATGGTGGAGAAAAAAAAGCATGCAATTTTATTATTTAAAAAGTTGTAAATAATAAAGCATTTTTGTACTTCACCTTACATTTTAATAATGTCTTTGTCACTTCATTAGTGCACTTGCCAATTATGCTGTAAAGGGAAAACACAAAAGAAGCTCATAAAGGGTCGGGGGCACCAGTAGGCAAACCCCATATATTGAAGAGAGCGCAAAAGGTGCAAAAGAAAATGCATGGTAAGGCACTTAAATGGAGACAACTACCATAGTTGTACACATGTTGCATTGTAGTGTTAAATCAGTTCACAGCAAGCTAGACATAGTGGGTCAAATGCTAAAACATATATAATGATTGACCTTTTTTAAAAAGGAACCATTACGAAGAAAACCCATATTGTAGTTCTGCTTTAAATTCATCAAATGAGTCATATTCTAAATTACGGAAGCTCTGAAGTGCACAATGAAAAAACTGATGGGAAACTTTTTTGTAGGTATGAGATTTTTGCACGTATGTACAGGATACTTGTATGTACTTACAAGATGTTTTAATGTACATACGGAATACTTTCACGTACATGTGAGATACTTTCATGTATGTATGAGACAAAGTTAGATAAAAAATTACAAAAGTGTGCTTTGGGTATCCCGTATGTATGTGAAAACATTTTCTACATACATGAAAGTATCTTATATGTATGGGATACTTTTATGTATGTACAAGATATTTTCATGTACCTATAGAATAGGGGTCATCCCATAATTTTTTCATTGTGTGGTACAGAGTTTACATAAGAAAGCAAAATCTAAATCTAGAAAGTATGAGGCTTCCTACATAGAGTTTGGATTTGTGCTGGCTAAGAAAAAAGATTCCCCCAAATGCATTTGTCAGGAAATTCTGTCAGACGAAAGTCTAAAGCTGTCTAAATTGAAAAGACATCTAGAACAAAAGCATCCACCGATGTTGGGAAACATGTTAACTTTTTCCAAAGGAAAGCAGCACTGCTTGTGAAACAAGTGAGCACTTTCACACTGCAAGCAAGAGGGCACTGAAGGTGTTTTTTTTTTTTGGCATTATATATGTGAAGAAAGCTCATGCAGTTGGAGGTCTGATATTACCAGTGACCAAAGATATAGTTTGGGAATTGCATGGTGAGGAAGCTGCCCATAAAATTAACACTGTCTCTTTGTCAGACAGCACCTTGGATAGACAGATATCTGACATGGCCGAGGATATAACAGACCAATTACTGGAACAGGTAAAAAACAGCCCTTGATTTGCTTTGGAGTTGGACAAAAGCACAGATATACCTAATGCAGCACAGTTTGTTGTCTATGTCAGATTTATTGGAGATGGAAAGTTTGTTGAGGAGCTTTAATTCTGCAAAGAAATTTAGGGAAAGACAACAGGTCAGGACCTTTTTCAAATTTTAGGCATGTTCTTGCAGGCAAATTTAATTGACTGATCATATTGCGTGGGCATCTGTAAGGATGGCTTCGCTACCATGACAGGTGAGCCTATTGGGGTAGTTGCATTAATAAAGGCCAGGGTTCCAGATGCCGTGGATACATGCTGCATGTTTCACAGAGTAGCACTTGTTGTTAAAAGGTTGGAGGACAAATTGTACAAGGTGCTTCAAAGAGTTGTAAATAGTATCAAAGCACATCCCTTTAAACACAGACTGTTTGCTAAACTGTGATGACATGGACACCAGTTTTGAGAGCCTTCTGCTACATTTTGAGGTTCAGTAGCTGTCTCGTGGGGCAGTTTTACAATGAGTGTTTGATCTCCGTGAAGAGCTGCATGAATTTCACCTGTCTGAGAACTCCTAGTTTGCTAGCTGTTTTTACAACCAGCTGTGGATTCTGAAACTTGCATATTTGGATGACATATTTCAACTTTTAAATACCTTGAATCAGAGCATGCAGGGCCACAATCACAGTATACTTAAATTGCAATATAAAGTTAATTCATTTATACAAAAAATCGAACTTTGGAAGAAAAACCTAAATAAAGGAAATGATGTAATGTTCCTGCTCGTTCACAAGAAGCTAGGAACGTATAATGCACCTGCAGATATAGTCCTGCCTATAATATTGTCACATCTGACACACCTAAAGGAATACTTTAGCCACTATTGCCCAGACCTGGCGCCTTATGCATAACACTGTGCATAGAATTTACACTAAAACATGGTGTATGGACAAAAGTGGAAATGTGCATACACACAAAAAAAAATACATATGCACAAAAACGTGTCTAAGCTAACTTCCAGTCACTTCCGCTCCATAAATCCCAGGCAGCATGAAATGTAATGCACATGCATGCACCTGCTGCCCCATACCAACTCCTCCCAAAATTACGCCCCTTTGAATATGCAAATAAATACAAATAGCCCCTTGCATTCAACATTCTGTGAAAAGATAATGTCAAAAGCACAGGGAAAAAATACTTCAGCGAATGCAAAGTGGAGGCAACAAAAAACATACGTTTTGGTGGCTTAGGCAGTGGTATGAGCAACAAAAGGAACTTGATGGAATGACACTCAAAAGTTCAAGTTCAGAAAGTTGCACAGTGCCAGAAATAAAAAAGAAGTGGTCACATGTCACAGTCAAGGTAAAAAGGTGAGTTGTAGCCAACCATCAGAGTGTCATACAGAAGCATATTAGGGCGTAGAGAAAAGAAAAAAAAAATAGGGAAACAGTGACAAAAAAAAGGTTCCTATATAGACTTTAATATTAAAATTTCCACTTTGATCTCTTATTTTATTCTGTCATTAAAGTAGAATGTCGTAAAACTTCATCTTAAAATCGATGTTTAATTTACTAGAGTTTCTCAAATCCCATCGTAACTAAAGTAGCATGTTAAATGCCCATTCCCATCCAGGGATTGATCCTGCTTCCCACAAGAAGTATGATTGAACATGCACGACCCTGAATGGAATATTTTAGTGCAGCAGTACTGCCAAACGTACCAACCCCAATTCCTCTCCTTCCATTTTCTTTATCCATGTAACCAATCACCGCACAATGAGCTCTGTAATAAATGTAAAACCAGCTGTAAGCTTAGAATGCAGATTCTTCAAAACTTTTATAGAACATTGAAAAATCTTCATTATACATGTTTAATGATTCCATCTATCCAGGATCATGTCCGTCCCAGCAAAAATCAAGTGTGAGGCAGGAACAATCCCAGGATGGGGTGCCAGCTTATTGCTACAGCTGCACCACCACACCCTCAAGTGCTTAAATATTAATGGTATACATTATTTAAATGAAGTTAACCAGTTATCTGTAAAAATTTATATACATACTTTAATTGGATATCAACATAAAAATGATAAAAACTATACATCCTAGTATTCTAACAGCATACAGCTCCAAGAGGATAGCTCTTGGAAATCCAAATCGACTTAGAAGCCAGAAGTCATCATCTGTAAATACGCGCCCTCTTCTATTGAATTGAACTGAATTCCTTTATTGCCATTGTATGGCACAATGAGATTCAATAGGCAAATCCTCCATAAACTTATTTTCCTATAAAATGATAAAATAATAATAATACAATAAAAATAATGAAAAATATACAATATGGAAGCATGAGTACAATATACATGTACATACAGTGCAGATAGGACAAATGATTCATAAAATGGCTCGGGTTGTGCAATGTTACAGTTGTATTGCAACTTTACAGTGAGGTAATTGTAATTATAAGTACAAACAGTTCTTTCCTTGAGCATGGGAAAGGCACTATATAAATAAAATATTATTATTATTATTATTATTATTATTATTATTATTATTATTATTATTACTGGGATCATTTGATGGACTGATTTAGTGCATTTATAGCTCTTGGGATGAAAGTGTTTCTGAGCCTCAAGGTCTATGCAGGAAAGGCTCTGAAGCGTTCCCCGGGTTGGAGAAGTTGAAATAAACTGCGGCATGACTGAGTAGAATTCATGCAGATGCTGGTGGCTTTCCTGTGGAAGTGTGTCTTATAAATGTTCTCCAGGGCTGGAAGCTGTATCCCGATAATCCTCTGCGTTCTTGACACAATCTGCCGTAGAGCTTTCTGATCAGCTGCTGTGCAGCTATGATACAGCACACACACATACAATGGGTTAAAATACTCTGAGTGGTGCAATGAGAGTAACACTGCTAAAGCAGCTATGGTATTTGGAATAATTTATTCATTCTGTGCACAATTATATTGTTACAGAATGATCACAATCAAGTGAATTAAATTTGTAAATGATATGCAATTCATTTTGGTGTATTTGATAAATCTCGAGTCACCGATGCGAATCTGAAAAAAGGGAGACCACACAGAAACAGTAGCACTGATTTGATGCTGGGTGCCACCAGTTTGCAAAACTGAGCAGCAAAGTGCATACACAAGAGGGTAGGCTGCCGTGAGAATGTGCGAGGCTTATGCCAAGTTTAGTTTTTACACATCGTGATGTGAGTGTGGAAACGGACGTATGCAACATTTTTGTGCATACACACTGTGTATACATGAGGCCCCTGGACAATCATCATTTAAACTAGATCAGAAATCAATTTGAGTGCAGAACTGAAGAGGATTGTCTTGACTTGAGGTCACAAGAGGAGTTAAATGAAATAGTCAATGATGGAAATTTGAAAATTCAATTCTCTGCTATTTCCCTGTCAGAGTTTTGAAGCAATGTTGGAAACGAATACCCAGCGTTTAGCAAAAAATCCCCTGACCATTTGGAGCAACATACCTGTGTGATGCAGGTTTTTCTGCATTGAAAGTACTGAAACGCAAAAACAAGGCACTTCTAAATGTGAAAAATGCTACTGTCCAGAGTGGACAAACTATGCAAAACCGTCCAAGCCCAAAAGTCTCACTAGGCCTAGTGTGAGTTTAATTTATTTTTTTATTATGAGCAGTCTGTTTTTTCCATTGTAAAAGTGCCTTGTTTTATATACTTTTGTTACATGCACTTAACAGGTACTAGGTCTGTATAGCAGTTAATTATAGACATGTGGGATATGTATTTTTTTTGGATGGTGAAAGGTAGGGGGATCTCAGTCTAATTAAACCAATTTCGGTGGCCTTGGCATGAAAAGGGTTGGAAACCCCTGGTTTAAGTGACACTTTAACTTGCTAAAGTCAGCAGACGTAATCTAGCCTGACAAAGAGCTAGATGAGTTTAGTAAGTTAAGATTCAATTAAATTAAGTGTGGCTTTTAGGAGGCAGCACCTCCAATTAACATGAGTTGTTCCGAGTTACCACATGAATGGCTGCTTTGGTTTTACATTTGAGTGGTGGACACATTCACAGCTCCTCGGCATACAGGTGTTGTGGCTTGGCTGAGTTCATGTATAACATGCCTAATCTTCGTGACTGGGAAGTAGGTGTCATTTTATAATAGATGGTTACAATTTCAACATTTTACCAACAAAGTGAGCGTAGGTTTCTGCTACTTTTAAAACTGATTGCCACTTTCTTTCTTGTTTGTGCTGGAATAGTAGTCAAGGTTATAATTGCGAGCACAGCTGTGATTTTTACTACACAACCATAATTATGTGTGTTTCCTTTTGTCTTTTAATTTCCCTTTAAAAGTGTGGTAAACAAAATGCATGCTTTCAAAAAGAGTGGGAGACCTGTCGCCAAGCTGCATATCAGCTGTTTACATCCGGAAGCTGTTGTGTAGGTGTATGCCAAGTTGGGTCTTGCCTAGGTGTGATTTTCCTCTTTCTAAGTGCCTTAATTTCCCACTTAAACACAGAATGTGGTTCATCCTTAATGCAATAGTCATTTATTTATTCAATATGTATCAGAGTCCCAAGTACTATCAGTAAAATTAAGTAATTGTTCCTTTTATACACTTTACTAGTGATCTTTTTTAACATGTGAAGTTCTGATCCCTTTTGAAGCTAAATGGGCAGGCACTTTTGAGTTAAATTCTTCTTTTTAAAATATCATTATATTCTTTGGCTCATAGTGTTAAAAAAGTACAAAAGCAATCAGCAGATTTTCAATGACTGTTCAGGGTCTCTTTGTATTTAATATATAATTATCTGACTGTTATGAACTATTTATTGCTTGCAGAAGATCTTAAAGGAAAAAAGAAAATTACCCTCTTAGCTACTGTTATTCATTTTTAGTATCATTGGCAAAAGCTCAGGTGAAACCTGAAAGTGATTACTTATTAAATATCTGGTAATGGAAAACCCTTTAATTGGGCCTGTCTTTAAGCCAATTTTTAAAGATTGTGATTAATCAGTGCATACCCTACAATTAACCCATTTTTAAAAACATTAATAGCACTAAAAATACACTTTAAAAAATTATCAGGACTTGGAATGTTCACAAATAGTTTTCATAGCAAAAAGGTTTGTTAAAGGATTTCAAATAAATTAAAAAAAATTGTAAACACCTTCATTTAAACAGGAATTCTTTCTCAACATGTACAGAAATGTGATAGTGTTTGTGTATATTTCTGTCATGGGATGACATTATTTAAGGTCTTGTTGCTGCTTGGATAGGATTTGACTCTTTCTGGCCTCAAATTGAATCAAATAGTTCAGTGGAAGATTCAACATCTTAACTTTAACAGTATATATAAAACTGAAATCCTATTTGTTACCTGTTTTTAATTATTTGAATTTTGTATTATATTACCAGGATGTTCCAAAGCCCAAACTGGCATTAAATTGTGTGGGTGGACCAAATGCTGCATATCTCGTCGACCATTTAGAGTATGTATTAACATTTTTATGAAGAAATGTATAAAAAAAAAAAAATAGCCATGTTTGGGTTAAGAACATTAATATGTTGTTGGGTTTAATATGGTGATCCATTACAGCAAGACATATATCGAGTGTATTACATATGTATGCTATAACTGGTGTGGTAGCATGGTGATTAGCTTGGCTGCCTTACAGATACATTGTTCTGGGTTCGTATCTTGCACCTGATTGCTGTTGGTGAGGATTCTGAATATTCTTCCACTATGTGTGTGGACCTTTCCCTAAACACTATGGTTTTCCATCCACATGTCAAAGACATGGATGCTAACTGGTAGATTCTATCACTGTGGCACCTCATTCTGGGCTGGTTCCTACCTTCTACCTATTGTTGCTCTGACAGATGTTTGGGCCCCTGCATCCCTGATTTGACGCTGATATGTTATTTTGTGCATATCATCTATATATAATTTTTTTTAAGATGTATTTTATATTTATGTAGAATTAGACAATTGAAGCTAAAACATTAAATATGGATTAGTGCTCTGTCCAGGGCTGTTTCCTACCTAATGTGCAGTGGTGCTGGATTAGATAAAGTGGGTCATGAAAATGACTACTTCAGCCATTATTGTATTTTTGTAACTTTTGGAGAGAACACCATCACAAATGGTGTGTTAGACACTCGTACACTCCAACAGTCGCTCATGCAGGACTGACTCAAAGGCCTCAGTTAACCTTAAATGCACATTTTAGGACCTAGGAAAAAAACTGGTGTAGCCATAGAAAAATACATACAGACTCAGAAGAATGTGAAAAATCTGCACACATAGTGACTAGACAGGGTTTTGATCCTATTCCCCCGAACAATATAATATAGTAGCATTAACACCTGTATTTCCACGCCACGCTAAAGAACTTTAAATGCATTCATTACATTTTAAGTACATGGATCCTAAAAATCAACACAAAATAAAATAATTCGTACACCCTTAAATCCCGGAAGCATTGGATGCAAGGCATAACCCAAACATGGATGGGACAACAGTCCATCTCAGGGCATACTCACTCACTCACCCAACAACACACTCTTTCACGATGAGTCAGTCTGAACATGTATGTCTTTGGACGGTTGGGGGAAAAACTTAGTGCCAAGAAAAAAAAAATCCATGAAGTCACCAAAAAGAATGTGTAAACTCCACATAGACAGTAACCGGGCTGACTATATTCAGAATAAACTGTCAATATTAAACATAAATGTGAGTGGCATTGCGATTATGTCACTGGCAGCAGATTTAATTTTTTTCCTAGAATGGATAACACAGTTATCATGATATTACATACAGGAAGATAGAAATGTATGCAATACTAAATATACTTGTGAATTGCAGTGATAATTTTACACTCCCAGCTAAGCAATTGTGCAGGTGCAAGTCAGGCATATGAATGAATAAAGCATAATGCAGGGTAGGCAGAGACGGCAACAGTTCTGATTTCTCAAGGCACATTAGTTAATGTAATCAGTTTAAATTATGAAATACAGAAACAAGCATGGAAAATTCAAAGGATATCAGGAAATGTTATATTTTCAGACAATAAAATAATATTAAAAATGCAATCTTTATACATAAAAAGAAATAAGTTATTGTAGACATGAAGTTTTTAGTTATGGTATGAAACGTTTTCAGTATTGTATGATTTTTTTAGAAAGTGATCATTCTTTAAAAATGTAATATTCTGAAGAACAGTACAAAGTTTTAACTTTTATCAAAGAATATGTTAACAAGGGATCATTTTATTTAATGTATAATCTTAAGACAATATAGCTAGAAAAACATAACATGTGATATGTACTGTGATTTAGTGGTTAGTATTACTCTTTACCTCTATAGGCATACTTAATAAACATCTTACTTAATAAGAATAAAATAAAATAAAATAATGAAAGTGTTAATTAATAAAATATTAAAGGCATACTAAGTAAAAAGTCATAATTATTCTATGTGAAAGATAAGGGCAAGACCTGGAGAACTTTTAGATATAGAACAAGTGGATCAGGAGATGAAAGGGTTAATTTAAAAGATTAACCAAAAAAAAAAAAAGATTGCTGACTAAAATTGGACCCTAAGGTTAAGTAAATCTTGGAACCTTGATTCTGATTTTTTCTTCAGGATGAACCTTAAGGTTATTTATCCCCTGTACTTTATAAAAATGCCCTGAAATTAATCCCCTTGCTAAAATTCCTACCACTATCCTATATGTTACAAAGTCCGATTTTTACATGTCTTATATGTCATATCATTTATAGGTCATTTTTCTGATTAAAGTATTCTTAATTTTATTATATGTAGCCTTAAAAATAAATCTATCTACCATTTGAATGTTGTTCCTTTGTCTTACCTTTAATAAAAGTGGAAGACACCTACCATAATAATGGGAGTTTTTTTACAGAAAGAAAAGATAAATGGAGACTTTTTATATTTATTTATTAAATAGAGGTTTAACACCCTGGGATGTTCTAACTTTACTAATTTTATTCCTAATTATTTGCTTATATATTGATTTATTTATAACTATCCGCCCCCTGTGGCTCAGCCCTCGTAATAGTGAAACAGGACAGTGAGGAGGGCCCGGCCTGGCTCCCTACTCCTGACGTCATGCTTCCCCCTCCCCTTGGCCCACAGTCTCTGTCTCGGATTAGCGTGAATATATCGCTCCTGCAAGCGAACTATGATTCGTAGTGCGATGAGAGAAGTCGCAAAATCACCTGGAACGTTCAAGCACATTTTAGAAACAAGCCAGATCTAAATCCGTTAAGTAGTTCTCTTGTTTGCTAGCTAAGCTGACGTAAGATACACCCTGAAGCTGGCGTGTGAGTGAGGAGAGCCCCATCCCCTTACACACAGCCCGCTGCACCTCTCTCAAATTTACGCAAATAAATCGGTACCGCAGGCGAACTATGATATATAAGAGAGGTCGCAAAATCAACCGGAATGTTCAAGCAAATTACAGAAAAAAAACAATCTAAATCCGTTAAGTAGTTCTCTCATGAGAAGCAGACAGATAGACAGGCAGACAGACAGACGTTGGATTTTATACATATGGAGACGCCTTTTCTGAGCCTTTTAACAGTGTGTTGAAATGATTCCTGTCTTTTGGTGAACATTGTCCTATATTACAGATGTTTAATTTGTGCTTTGCATAGGAATTAAAAACTTTTTTTTTTAATCACAGTTTGCCCATGTGCTGCTGCAACAAAGAACGTGACTGTGACCATCAGAAAGCACCATGAAATTGTGGCTAAAATATAAAAGGCAAAATATAAAAATGTTTATGTAAAAAAATAAAACAATTATGTGATTTTTAATAGCCTTTTAAACATGGCCAACAAAATGGGCAACTACCAAAAACAAACTTCTATCCTGGCAAAATCTCCAAAAAACTAAAAGCAAAACCTTATCAAAATTGTTGCTGCGTTGGTTAATGCTGTCGTTTACTGCTGTATGTATCATGGTTTGAATCTTGGGCAGGTCACACTGTGTGCAGTTGGCACATTCTCTTTGGGACTTAATGGGTCTTCTCTGGGCACTCTAGTTTCCTTCACTTCCCAAAAAAAGAGTAAGTTACATGAAATAGGAATTCCAAATTAGCTCTGTGTGACTACGTTTGCCTTTTTGAATATTTATTGCTTTGCTCCACTTGACAACATTCAGGATGAAATGGATTTTAGGGCAGGGGAGTTCATGATGATTTTTTTGCCCTTTTATTTGTTTTCTTGGTATATGTTCAAACCAAATATTGAGGGCTCAATCAATTGTCACTAGGTCCTTATCATGCACACGTAATACTGCCTTCAGTACAGTACTTTCATACACCAGCCACAAAATGTTTTCTCATAACTGCAGCAAACTGTTGACTTATTCATGCCATATCTATGGCCTACAGATGCAAAGAAGTGTCATATCTAGAACTGACAAATGCCATCACCTTCCTGGCTTTTTTAGCTATAGATTCAGTCGCTCTGCAGCTGGAAGCATGTTTAGGCCTATACTTAATAAAAGCTGCTGGCAAATAAACCACAAAAACACAGCAAAATGCAGAATACAGGAATGCACACAGTAAAAGTATTAAAAAGAGAAAGATGAAAATTTGGATTTTTTAAATTTTACTGCAAATCTGCACATGTTTAAAACTGTGAAGAGAAAGGGATGATTGTATATATATGAAACATAAAAAATTGTATAGGCTAGTCTCAAACCACGATTCCAGTGGCTTTCAGTCAGAAGTGCTAATATAATATTAAATGCAAAACATCATCACAAAGCTCTCAGAATTGTTTCATAATTAATGTTTTATTTTTTCTGGACCTCAGGGTCTACAGCCATAAGATTGATCTCTTAGTGAATGTTGTTTTTCCTTAGGTTGTCTACAGATAGCCACAGATGAAAGAAAACAAACAGTAATGTTTAGCATGTTGGGATCCAGTGTGAAGTTCCCCATTTATTGCTAATTCGGCAAAGGGCTTTTTAAAAAAGGAAAAAATAAAGAATGCTTGTTCTTAAGCTACATTGGTGTCCCTCAGTCACTCGTGGCTCCATGCTGACTCAATCTAGGACATTCTGCGTATGGCTAGAAGGCCCTGTGCTAAGGCCAGGATAGAGTTGGTGTCATCTGAGCTGAAGTCCTCATGGCTGCAAAGCAAGAAGACAAACAGCCACTACTGTACTGGGTGTCACCTCAGTATCCTTGTCATTTTAAGGCTTGCAACACATTAAACTCACAGATATGATGATATACAGTACATACACAGTACAAGCTCAAAGTATTTGGTAATTATATGCCTACCATTGTAAGGTGCATTTGTGTGTAATTTTAAAAGCAGTTAATCCTCATGGATGTGTGCTAAGTGTAACTGTTGAAAGGCAGCATTACCACACACTACAATCAAAGTCTTCTACAAAGCACACAGTTAATGTTGTCGGCCTTATCTTCTATTCTGAGCCATACTGTACATGCAGTGACAATAAGTCATAATGGCTACATAACCTGGTTTCTGCTAAGGAAGTACATTGTCAGGATGTGTATTTCTGTTCAAGGCAAATTTTGTGCATAATTGTAATTTATTTTTAGCTCATGTCAGCTACAGTATGAATTGGTCCCTTTTTCAGAAAGCTAACATGTAAAGAAGAACCTCATTTTGGTTGGAGAAATTATCAGTCAGTCAGTGCAAAAAGACCCATGTGGCACACAGAAAAGTTATACTGAGTCCAGAGAGAATCCATTAATAATGCATCCCTTATTAAACTTTAATTCACTTTAAAAGCATATTATGTTTTTAATAAAAATATTGGAATAACTACTGTTAATATTTAGTAAGCCTTGCATTGTGTCAATATGTTACTTTTGCTACTTAAAAAATATGGCTCTAGTTTTCTGAGCATGTTATCTTAAAAGTTTAATAAATTTTATTATGTATTTGTACAGCTATGGGGGTAAATTGGTCACCTATGGCGGAATGTCTAAAAAGCCAGCCCTACTTCCTGCAGTAAGTATATAGATAAATCTATGAATATTGTCGGCATGTTGCACAATCTTTTATTGTAAGACTTTGTCCCTGAGTGCTCAGTGTTTCCCACAGAATCTGTTCTTGCTTTGAGGAACAACTGGGAACATAATCAGGAGAGATTATGGTGGCTTTCATCATTTTGCAGGGAATCTGAGCATGGTTGATGATGTCACTTGTAGCCAAAGTCATTAAGTGTGAAGGGCATAACATGTGGCCCACCTTTAGTACTTTCTTACTTAAGTGAGATGTGGTCAACAGCAATAACAACCACCAGAGCACAAGGGGTTGGGGAGCCCTCTTGTGCATATTGTGGCAAAAAGAAGCACCTCTGTTTGCCAGCACAATAATAAATGCAGTAATTTGACATTGAACAACCTGTGAATACTAAGGACTAATTCATTCTGATTTCTTGGTGCCTGTATGATTATAACCGGGCAGCAAATGAGGACAAAAACTTTGTAAATATTTATTTTCTTTAGTCATTTAGTGGCTAATATGGTCAGTTTAAAAAGTCAATCCATTATCGAAGTACTTAGTCCAGATCACAGTTGTGTGGGCAAGCCTGTCCTGATAGCTTCAGGTCCAGAGCAGGAGTGAGTCCTGGATGAGATGTTGGTACTTCACAGGGTACATTTATGCACCACGCACGTTTATCCTTGCTAAGCCAGTTTAGAGCCTCTAGGAAACCAAACATGCATGTGTTTGGAATGTGCAAGGGACCTTTAATGTACGTAGACAATGAAGATTTAGAGGATCTAAAACAAGGATTCTGAATATATGAGGTGGCAGTGATCACAACAGTGCTACCCAAACTAATGAAATATCCATCCATCCATCCATTATCCAACCAGCTATATTCTAACTACAGGGTCACAGGGGTCTGCTGGAGCCAATCCCAGCCAACACAGGGCGCAAGGCAGGAAACAAACCCCAGGCGCGGCGCCAGCCCACCACAGAGTAATGAAATAGCTAACCTAAAAAGTTAATTGCCATTATTGCTTTTATATTGTATGTTGGTTATAAAGACACCTTGTAGAGAATTTGCTATTGCACTAAAATTAGATATATTTTAACTTTGTATCAGTGCCACTACTAAAGTATGCTAAATCTGCCTACACTGACTGCAGATCTTTGATCACCGAATACACCAGAAATTGGAAAAACAGAAGATTCATAAATAAGAAGAGGCGATTAAATTTACAGTATGTGCAAACTCAGTGCCTTGGATGAAATTTGGACTCTAGTACTTTTAGGCAACAGCACTAATCAATGTGCCACCAAGCGGAAAAGTAGCATCTTTATGACTTATAAAGATTGCCTGCCATGTACTGTATATAACCAAAGTGTAATCTCTATAGCCAACATTTGTATTTTTTTTAACATATTAATGTATTTCAGTACATTGTGGGTTTCCTTTGTGAGCTCCAGTTTCCTCTCACAGTTCAGTGACATGCAGTTAGGTGGACTGGCAATTCTAAATCTGTGGTTGGGTGTGTGTGTGTGTGTGTGTGTTTGCCCTGCAATGGACCGGTGCCCTGTCCAGGGTTTGTCCCTGCCTTGTGCCCTGGTCTAGCACCCCTCACAACCCTGTTCAGAACTAAGTGGGTTAGAAAATGACTGATTGACTTGGTTTATTTTCCAGTCATTTTATTACAGCTATGTCTTTTACTAAATTTAGCTTTTCTTGTCACAGGATGTGGTTTGCACCTCCTGAGGCAACTTACTTGATCCAGAGGAAGCTGTTGACCTACTTGCCAAGTTCTTTTTTTTATAGACATGCACTATTAAGATCGGAATACAAAGATGTCCAAATGCAGTTAAACAAGTTGCAAACATGAAACTTGTTTATGTATTAATAATTCTCCAGGCTCAAGTGTAAAAGCAGGAGCCCTGCAGTGGTACAAACATACAGGCAATCCTACTGCAGTGAATGGGAAATAGGAAGACATTTCATACTAGCAGGAAACAAAATATCAAACCAATAATACATTTTTTTCTTTATTTCTGTTCTTTCTCTTGTAAAAAAAAAAAAAAAAAAGTGAATCTATTTCTGAGTAAATAAGGGTACATCATTGTTATGGCTCTGAACACTGTTGATGGTAAAGTTCTAGTCTGACCATTATACCAGTCCCAAAGGTATCACGTCCTAGTGAGCTGAATGACTTCTGGCTATCTATCTATCTCTCTCTCTGTCTATCTTATAATCTTTTAAAATTCTACAATCACTAACCACCTTTCAATTTCTAAAGACCATTGGCAAGTAATCACAGTTTTTTTAAGAAATTCTTGTGTTTCCTAAATAATCTCCACACTTCCGCCAGTGTTTTTTCTTATAAATACACAATCAATCCTTACAATATAATCCATATTCATTTTTTGCATGCTTTAGAAAAACAATTTTTTTTTTATTTTGCTCATAACCTGTGTCTATTTAGTGTCTTCAAAATGTCCATGGCTGTAGAGACACCATGGCTACCAGAAGGTGGTCTAGCCTGGTGTCCCTTTCTCAAATATGGAGATGCCCCTAATCCGAGAAGTAGTTCTGTGATTTAAAAATCTCACGACTGCTTAAACTGATCTCATCTTTTTTGTTTAAACTAACACATGGACTAATGTGCTAGCTTTATCAGTAAAATAACAACTGTATTTTCATCATTCTCCTGTTGTTATCCTTCCTGGTTCTAGCAACTCACAGAGGCCCACACTTCCATTTCTTTTTGCCTCTTCACTTGTACCACCAGCACTCTGCATTTCCAAACATATTACTCTTATTGTATACCTGAAGTATATTCCATTAATATTGCATTCAAAGAACATTAAGAATATAATTAGTTAGATATTGAATTATTGGCACTAATCCTTAACTACCATATTCTTGTTGAAATATAAGTAAGTTTCCCTGGCCTCATCTTTACTCATGTGGCTGCTATCAAAATGAAGATATTTCTACACTTTCAGTGTAGAAATTCAGATTACAGAGTGAAATCTTCTATTGGCTATATTTGTGTGAAATGGGAAAAAGATACCTTGTTTAAAATGCATCAACACTTTTCACACCAGATGTAATCTTAACATCTGTTCATGATGTGCAGTTTTATCATTTTCCCCTCCTTTTTAGTTTTAGTTTAAGTTCTTATTTTTCTTTTGTACTGCATTACTAAAAAATTACAAGAAGCCAATGCCAAATCCAAGCAGACAGAACAATATCCTCTTTTTATAAATTGAATCCGAGCTGTTGTAAACTGCCTCTTTGTTGGATTCTGGCATGTAATTAGTTGACCCAGTATCTTGTTGAAAACCACATGAGGTGCAAGATTGTGATTTCTCATTTTGAAAAATGATGCTGTTTTTTTATGTGATCCTTGTAAACCCCCTCCATGGTATCAGCTATCTAAATTATAGTAATTTGGATGTACATGAGGTTTACGTTCTTGCTTTAACATCTGACTTCTTTTTTCTAGCTGTATGGGTCTTGAAAATTCTATGGGTCACACCTTCATTCAAAATTACCTTCCTAACCTGTGTATGTCGTTTAACATCTCTATTTCTCTTTCTTTTTTGTCTCAGTCACTGACCTCTTGCTGGGTAAATTGTCTTACAGTGCCAGTTACAAAACTATTGCAGCATGATAACTTACTTTTCAACACAACTCTTTAGTGGAATACAACATCTGAAAATATTACATGCTGATCTAAAAATCTCAGCTATTAGTACAACAGTTTTAAAAGGTGCATGTATTTAACCCTATAGAAATAGCATGTGCTGTGTAAGAATTAGTATTATGAAAAGAGAAAAACTAAGAAAGCAGTTTAATTTCATGAAGAAGAAAAAGCCATATTTGTAATAACAAATGAATGTAAAAGTTACACAATACATCATAATCAAACTACTAACAGAATTGTGGGTTGATGTATAAATGTTAGAGGCCTTTTACTCTGTATATGTTACTTGTATAATCTCCATCTCTAAAATATATGGGCCAATAAATTTAAGCCATCCTGTTTTTTTTTTTTTTTAACCTAACTGAGCATTTAACTAAAATATAAAGACAGAGAATTAGGATGCCAGGCTGGATTGTGACGTCACAGTTGCATCCCTGAACTGATTCCATTAGTCTCCTGTTATTCCTCATAAAAAAGAAATACAATGTGTCTGCTGAAGTAACTTAATAATAATAATAAACACATTAAGAGAAACACGTTAAAAAGGTTCAGTGTGTCACACTTGCATGTCCGGTGCCCCAATAAATTCACCATTTGTACGACTCTCCTAGACCATCAGAAAAGACTTTTATTGACTAGAGAAATTCAACAGAAAACTTTAGTAACTGATGCCAGGAGACAGAGAAAGAGACAATCAAGACAGATCAATAGCAAAGCGTTTCACACAGCTGTGTACATCATCCATCACTAAAATACAAATTTTTTGGGCATTTATAAGCATAAACTTGCACAGACTTGTTACTCACAGATGTGTCCTTTTTTCATTAGTGGACCTTCAAATTTGCATCTGGAAACAATACAGTATATTTAATTCTTTAAGATGACAAACAGCTATAGTGTACAGGTGATTATACTTGTGAATGCTTCCTGGACACTTCATTGATTAGATGCCATCTTAGATGATTAGTGGGGGAGGCGACCACAAAAGAAAGTCAATACTAATGTACATTTTTACTCTAAACACAATCATTTCTCTTCTTTGCTCATTCTCAGCTTGCTTTAGGTTGGGCCTCATAGGCAGCTACAAAGTATACCTTATAAACACATAAAAAATCTAAAGCTTGGTAACACATATACATTGCAGTTTTTAGAAGAATCCTCTAAGAATACTATACAACATATTTCTGAGTTAGATGTTGAAAGTGTTGCCTTATAAAGATTAGCTCTGGACCTGCTCTTCTTTTAAGTAGACATACTGTCAATAATTTTAATAAGAATATAAATAATAGGGCGGGGTCAAGCTAAAGTAAGAAAATGAGATTTATTTGAAAATGGAATGAACCGTAACAAAACTGATAATGTCATTTCTCAATGTAGTCTGCACCCTTCTCAATGCACTTGTGCCGCCTGCCTGGAAGTGCCTGGATTCTAGAAGAATAAAATGTTGTGTCTTGTCCTTGCAACCACTCGTGCACCCGAGTTATTGTCGAACACTAGGGGTACTACAGTCACTAGTGCAAGTTCTTGCGACTTGCTGGAGACCAATGTGGAGGCTGCTATTTGATCCAAGCGGTAGGAACTGCTGTCTCAAAGAGTCTTTTTGCTGCTAGACATTGCCCACCCACACACTGCTAAGAATACCAAGGCTTGTCTGGAGAAACTGAAGTTTGAAGTATTGCCACATCCTCCTTATTCGCCTGATTTGCCACCGTGTGATTTCCACGTTTTTGGACCACAAAAAAAACGTCTGGATGGTCATCGATTCAAGACAGATGACGATGTGAAGAAAGAGGTGGAGTGGTTGAGAGGACAAGACAAAATCTTTTATTTCTGCTGGAATCCAGGCACTTCCAGGCAGGCGGCACAAGTGCATTGAGAAGGGTGCAGACTGCATTGAGAAATGACATTATCAGTTTTGCTAAGGTTCATTCCATTTTCTAATAGATCTCAATTTCTAACTTTAACTTGACTCCCCCTCGTAGGTTTACTAAACTAGGTGGAGTGACAGATAATCTGATTTGAATGCACAGTAGGAAAACCGAAATTTGAAACTACAACCAGAAACAAAACTGGAATCTATGTTATTTTGTAGAAGTTAATTGACAAGTTTTCTGGTCTGTTTTCATCAAAATTGTTCTAATATTCTAATGTCTCTCTGACACCTAAAAATATTTTTGTGAGAGTATTATTTACTCATGTCTAAACCTTTTTAAGCATTTAATTTGAATTAGTTCTGTCCTATACCTGAAGTTACAGGTTTTGTATGTAAAAGCTAACCTTTTTTATTAACTAGGTAAGTATTTTAGATGTTTGGCGACTCCAATTAAAGCTAAGAATTCGAAATAAACTAGACTACAGTAAAATTAGTGTGTACAATTCTGATCCAAAATGGCTCAAGATTGAAAACACAAAAATTACAGAACGTGGCATGTGTTCATTTTTTTATCATGTACTCAACAACTCAAATTGTACTTCAACTGCCTAGTTAAGAACTTCTTGATCTGCAGCATCTCTTTAGTATCCTTAAGAAGGACCAGTCTTTCTAGGAATTCTGAAAAATCAATTGCTTGGATAGCAAGAACTTCCTTTTGGAAACAAACTGCAGGGCTCTTAAATGGGATACTCTTAATATGACGGAGGAAGCTTTTTACAGGCAATGCGGTGGTGCATCAGTTATTCCTGTTGCCCTGATTATTGGGGCAAAGTTTCTGGCTGGTTACTGCCTCTATCAGTTTGACCACACCAGCAACTTCCCGTATCCCAAGACATGCATGTTAGTCTCACTGGTGACTGTAATGAGAGCGCCCCTTGCATAGTTCTTTGTCTGTACAGACTCCATTTGTGTCTTGTGCTGAATGTATTCAGAATAATCCTCCTCCTCTTACTGTGAAACTGGACTGGAAAAAGAGGGTTCTGAAATTAAAGTATGGAAAGCTTGATACTGTATTTTTACACATTTACTGGATTAACCTGGAATTAGTAAACTAGAGAAATACATTTTAAATAAATGCCTAAAGGATCACCATTATGAAATCATCATGAATGCAGTGAACCTATTAGATAAAAAGAGCTGTGTATGCTAGAAATTGTTCAATACTTTATTCTACTGTAGATTTTAAGAAATGAGTAAGCACAGACTTTGAAAGCATTATTTTTCTCTTTAAACAGTACTTGTCTCCACTTGACTGTGATTTGGGTAATATGAGGTTTAGTAGGCTGTTTGCTTCTTCCTGTGTACAGATGGTTACCATGTGGCACAATTTCAACATGGGTGACCATCACTGACACCCATCTGTACAGTTATTAAAATAAACATGCACATCTCCATAGTAACATGCAGACTGTCACGAAATCAGTTTCACACTTTCAGTTCATAAACTGCTTTTTAAATTTTGAAATGTGTGTTATATAATCTTTAATGAAAAGTGCTTAGCTTTAGTTAACAAGTTTTTATATTAATATTGCTGTTGCATGATTTTTATAAATATCTATATTAATCTCTAACATATGTTTTCCTCCTTTTTAGAAAGCGGTGATTTTCAGAAATATCACAGTTGAAGGATTCTGGATGACACAATGGAAAAGAAACAACAAACAAGGTAAAGAATATGTAACCTCTAAGATGTTCACGCAACACCAGTGTGTGCCTTTTTGTGTAAATGTCACATTGTAAAGTGCACGTTAGATTTAGAATTATTTAAGTTCAAATGTGAAACATTAAATGAATTAAATGAAAAAAGCAAATAAGTTATCAAAATAGGGTAATTTATTTACACGTTCATGGTTTCCTTAGTAATTCTGAAGGCCAATTGACTTGAAGGTTTAGCAAGTCAAGGCAGCAATTTTGCATCAGTGCCTAGATCTTAAAATGGCTGAAAGGTTCTTCTGTTTGGATTCATTTTCAGACTACTTGTTTCTATACTTATCAAACATTTTTAGAATGACAGCAGCATGTGCAGAAATGGGCAAGAGGTTGTAATTGTAGCATCTGCCTGTGCCAGTATATCAAACACTTACATAATTAAGCTATTTGTTTGTATGCTACTGTTAAGATAATGTTGTAGATTGATTTTTTCATTTTAGAAAAGATTGTCAAAGATTAGCATTTTAACTCTCCTTTAAAGAAGCAAATGGAAAAGACAGGGGCACAAGTGAAAACTAAAAGTATTATCATGCATGGGTATTATAGTGTGAAAGATAATAAAACTGTCTTTTATGTCTAGAGATCATCAGTTATCAGCCTTTTAGGAACACTTCAAAAGACCTAAGTGATGGGAGTCAAACTTCTTAGAAGTAAATTCTGCCCTGTGAATGAGCCATTATTGCCATGTAGTATACAGCAGTTGAGAAGAATTTGTCTCGCTGTTACAGCCATACATTTTGTTCAACAGTAACATACAACAGCAGAATATAGAATATCACCACAATATTATAAGCAGCAGTATTAAATTATTATTATTAAGTCCTTAAAGTTAAAGATACATTCTGAGGGATAACCAGGTAAGGTTTTGAGCTGTGGAACAGACACAGATGTGGGAAAGAAACATGACAAGCAGTTTTCGTTTTCAGTGACTTGAACACTTTGGTAAAGGTGAACGTGCAAATTACGCTTTGGCATTTAGGGACACTAAAACAAGATCATTTTCAGGGAGGTGTGAGGCCCGGAGTGGGAGCAGTGAGTGATTACATAAATTGACATAAATAAAATACAGCTGAGGAGTAAGGCAAATCTATAAGAAATTGCTGTTTCCTGAAACATATCTGTGAAGGTCTTCATAAACACACAGTAGGTGCAGTTGCTTTTGACCTTCTACTGGTAGATGTTTGCTGAGTTGTAGTAACTTCAGGTTTCTTTGATTGGAAGAGGCTCCTTTTATTTCAACTCTACAATCTGAGTTGCCTTTGATTGTGATATACAGTACTGTAGCAGTCCTTATAGATTTTGTAAGCATTTTCTGTACGTGACTATTTACTTTTTATATTAATACCCTGCTCAATTAAATTAGAACAATCTGACAAAGTATAATACCTTTCGTTGTTTCTGTATTTCTGGTTTGTAATATACGCATGTAGATCAGTGGAAATTGGGGTCATAGCAGCATCAGCCTCCTGCTCTGTGGAGCCAACATGACCAGTGGACATATTCTGCTGGTTAGACACAGTTGGCAGGTCAACAGTTTCATGAATACGGTCTAGAAAGCTAGTGCTCGCAGCTTTTGCTGGTGTCAGGCAGGTTGCTTACCTGTAGTTTAAGTTGTTTTGCAAAACCAAAATGAGCAAGCAATGACATATTCTTTCTTTTTGACATTGTTGTTGCTTGAGCGGCATTAAAAAAAAAGACAATGGTGAATACAAAGGGTGGCTTTTCACTTCTTCTATGTACTAAAAACATTTGATTGAGATTAACTTGTAAGTTTTTCTTTTCATGCGGGAAAATCTAAACAGAAATAAAAGGTGCGTGCTAATTTGTAACAAATCCGCTGCTGTACAGGAAATGCATATGAATCATAAATGATATGGAAATATTGCTTACAATGAAAACTAATCGGCTTATATTATACTTTCATTGTATTGCATCTTCCAAGCATCACTGTTTTTATCACTCTAGCGCCACCTAGCCTGCATGCATACCTAAACAGTCTCAGTTTCCTTGTTTCAAAACAGTTAAGAGTACCTTAGTTTAATTATTCTAATATATTGTATGTATTTTTATATATTCACTAGCCATCCTCCGCGGCTTTGCCCGCGTATTAGTGAAACAGGACTGTAAGTAGGGCCCTGCCCAGCTCTCTACTCCTGACGTCACTCTTCCCCTCCCCTCGACCCGCAGCTTCTGTCTCGGATTGGCGCAAATATATCGGTCCTGCAAGTGAGAGAAGACGCAAAATCAACCAGAATGTTCAAGCAAACTATAGAAAAAAAAAAAGATCTAAATCTTTTAAGTAGTTCTATCATTCGATAGCTAAGCAGAGAGTTAAGGTTACGCCCCGAGGCAGACGTGTGAGTGAGTGAGTGAGGCGGGCTCCGCCCCCTCCCTGCAGCCCAGATTCGCGCTAATAAATCGGTACCGCAAGTGAGCTATGATGCTTAGCACGATGAGAAAGTCGCAAAATCAATGGAATGTTTAAGCAAATTATAAAAAAAAAAAAGATTTAAATCTGTTAAGTAGTTCTCTATTGAAAAGCGGACAGACATACAAACGGGTCTAAAAAACTATTAGAAATTTCGCACTTGGACCACAAAAGTTTTAAAACTGTTTATTAGCGAGCATCTACGGGCCAAGGGTACACTACATTCCAAATTTCAAGTCCCAAGTCCTCATGATTTGGAGTATTTCGTGATGAGTGAGTCAGTGGTATTTGGCTTTTATATATATACTAGCAAAATACCCGCGCTTCGCAGCGGAGAGGAAGTGTGTTAAAGAAGTTATGAAAAAGAAAATGAAACATTTTAAAAATAACGTAACATTTGCTTTCTATTCGTTTGCATAAGCACAGTCCTTCACCAGCAATTATTTAATGTTAGCTCAGACCCGGCACTTAAATGTTTCAGTCGCACATTTGCTGAGTTTGTGCCAAACACTATTCTATCCCTGACCATCTCATCTTCGTTTGCATAAGCACAGTCCTTCACCAGCAATTTTAACTTAGTTACAAAGTGATCAAAAGTCTCGTTATACCCCGCATCCTCTCATTAAACTTGTATTTCGCGAATATCGAATTCGTCGTAGGCATGACAAACGCCAGCGGCAGCGTGTCTATAAACTTAATTTAAACTTACGGTTTACACCGCGCTTTGTTTCCGCAGTAGCTGCACTTATGAATATGCTTGTATGCGTCACTCGCTTCATATTCTTTTGCTGCCTTCTCAATTGTGTAATGCATTTTTTGTTCAGCACTCTTTGGAGCTCTTCCTTGTTCTCTACGTACTGCGTTCACAGTCAGTTCATGTAAGTTGCTCTCTTGTGTTATCTTGTGATGTCCACGGCTTTTTTTAATGTTAGCTAAGACCCGGCAATTAAAAGTTTCTCTCGCACTTTTGATGAGTTTGTGCCAAACACTAGACCATCTCATCTTCGTTTGCATAAGCACAGTCCTTCACCCGTGAATATTTACCTTATATGGGCAGGCACTCAATTACGTGGGAGGCGTGATGATGTGGGACGCAACTCCACCTCACACGGCGACCGAACTGCAAGCTATGGCCGTATATATGGTAGAAAGTAGGTTCCAGTTATGACTGTTACGCATAGAATTTCAAAATGAAACCTGCCTAACTTTTGTAAGTAAGCTGTAAGGAATGAGCCTGCCAAATTTCAGCCTTCCACCTACACGGGAAGTTGGAGAATTAGTGATGAGTCAGTGAGTCAGTCAGTGAGGGCTTTGCCTTTTATTAGTATAGATATAGATTAATATTGCTTGCTTGAAGCTCTGAAAGTTCAGGTTTCACACACAGTGATGGTGAGATACCTCTTAAATTGCATTACATATATTAAAAGTCTTTTTTGTTTTTTAAGAATTGAGTTATTAATGTAAACAACACAAAATAGAATATGTCTGTCTATTGATCCATCCATCCACTCTCCCATCCATCTCCTGTGCCCACTCGATTCAATCCTGGAGGTATAAGGCATGAGGCAGTAATCTGCACTGAACAGGACACACTCCATCACTCCAGGCCAGAGTGCCAGTTAATCTAAATGGCATTTCTTCAAAAATTAAAAGAGCTTAATAGAAGTGTAATATTTCGAATTTCTACTTTAGTTTGTTTAACCAAAATAACTTGAATGGCATTACAAAAAAAAAGGTAAAAGGAAGACAACCACAAAATTGGACTGAGATTTGCCAAGTTTCTTACACAAAGAAAGGCACTCATACTCTTGAATTAGCAGTGCCATCTAGTGCACAAACACCATCAAAAGGCTTCTGCATGCTTACTATCCATTATTCATTTTCAGATAACAGAGGGGAAAAAAAGCGTAACATAATCCAAGCATAAATGAATTGTGAGATGTACTGTTTAGCAGGGAGGCAGCTGGAGTATTTATGTGAGTGTCCTGTGAGCTTAAATAGATAGTTTGCATAATATAATACATATTAATAACCACATATTGGTCTTTATCAGGGTAAATTAAAACAGAATAGCAAAGTAAGGCAGGCAAGGAATCAAAAATGGCTGAATTGCAGCAGGGTGTACAGTCACCTGTGTCAAAGCAACAAAATAGCCTGTTTTGTGAATGTGGGAGTCAAGTCCGGAAAGAAGGCACACTGACGACACAACCTGGACCTAAGATGCTGTTCTCTTTAGAAGCTGAAGTTTCAATTAGAGATGAACTCTGTGTTTCTGTGTGTGTATATATATACTTTATAT
>JANRMT010062791.1:116149001-116170862 GCA_026402145.1 Polypterus bichir lapradei
CCCTGCCCCCTCTGGGCATTCTGCCTAACATAAATGATCAGTCTTCCACTGTATTCAGGGTTCTCATGGAAGGACTTGATGATGATGGTCTGTGACTGTATGATATTACATATTACGATACCTGCATATGTTACAAAAAGCTAAGAATTTTGAAAACCATACTTAAAAATAAAAGTATGTACATATTTTGTATGTTCATTTCTTAAGTCTAAGCTAACATTTTTTAAATTAGTTTTTAGGTTATTTACTTAAAGTTTTAGGTAAGTTTTTAGGTTATTTACGTCCAATGTGACTTACAACATCTCTTTATATATAAAATCCAACGTCTGTCTGTCTGTCTGTCTGTCCGCTTTTCATGAGAGAACTACATAACAGATTTAGATCAGGTTTTTTTCTATAATTTGCTCGAACATTCCAGTTGATTTTGCAACTTCTCTCATCATGCAATGTATCATAGTTTGCTTGCGGTACCAATTTATTTGCATAAATCTGAGAGAGATGCAGTGGGCTGAGGGGAGGGGAGAGGGGCCCTCCTCACTCAGGCGGCAGCCTCGGGGCGTATCTTACATCCACTTAGCTAGCGAACAAGAGGACTACTTAACGGATTTAGATTGGGCTTTTTTCTAGAATTTGCTTGAACATTCTGGTTGATTTTTTATGACATCTCTCATAGTGCTAAGAATCATAGTTCACTTGCAGGAGCAATATATTCGTGTTTATCTGAGACAGAGGCTTGGGGCCGAGGAGAGTGGGGAGCCAGGCAGTGCTCTCCTCTCTGTCCTGTTTCACTAATACACGGGCGGAGCCGCATGCATGGCTAGTTTATGATACAATCAATTACATATCTGTTTTGCTTTTCCAATTGGAATACAGACAGGTCAAGTGTACAGAATACTAATGTATATTGGGATGTTTTGAAATAAAAAAAGGAGCTTAGGAAGAATATTCAGCTTAACAGTGTTAATTCTTCCAGCTAGTGTGAGATGAAGGGTTGACCATCTATGCAAGTCTTGTTTAATTTTTTCCATGCAGACGGCGAAATTTTGCTGATATAGAGCTTTATGTTTACCCCTAGGTATTTAAACTGTTCTGCAATGATAAAAGGTAGGGTATCTAATCTAATATTATATGCTTGAGAATTCACTGGAAAGAGTACACTTTTATTCAGATTAATTCTGAGACCAGAGATCTTTTGAAATTCTGTGAGTGCTGCTAAGACTGCAGGCACAGAATTTTCTGGGTCCGAAATATACAGTACCATATCATCTGCATATAATGAGATTTTCTGTTCCAGTCCTTCTCTGCTAATCCCCTTTATCTGATCAGTATTTCGACAATGTATTGCCAGTGGTTCAATGGCAATCGCAAACAGCAGCGGTGACAAGGGGCATCCTTGTCTAGTGCCACGTTCTAGTTTAAAGTAGTCTGAGCAAGTGTTATTGATGCAAACTGAAGCTTCTGGGTTAGTATACAGTAATTTAATCCATGCACAAATGTTCGGGCCAAACCCAAACTTCTCCAATGTAGTAAAAAGGTATTTCCATTCAATCATGTCGAATGCTTTTACTGCATCCAATGATAGTAATATTTCTGGGGTGCTTGATTTAGTTGGTGAGTATATTACAATAAACAGGTGAAGATTTGAAGATTTGAAGATAAGTGTCGGCCCCTAATAAATCCAGTTTGGTCTTGTGATATTACAGAGGGTAGCACTTTCTCCATCCTTCTGGCTATGGTTTTAGAGAGTATTTTAACGTCGTTATTCATAAGTGAAATTGGTCTGTATGATGCACATTGTAATAAGTCCTTATTTTGTTTTGGAAAGACAGTGATTAGTGCTTGGCGAAAGGTTTGTGGAAGAAATTGGTTATCTCTGGCTTCTGTAAATGTTGCTAATAGGAGGGGAGCTAGCTGAGCGGAGAATTTCTTGTAAAACTCTGCAGGGTAGCCATCAGGGCCTGCTGCTTTTCCGCCTTGGAGTGACTTTATAGCATCTAGTAATTCTGATAACGCCAGAGGTTTATCAAGTTCCTCCACACTAAAAGCGTCTATTTGTGGTATCTGTAATGTATCCAGAAATGCATTAGATTGTGTATTGTCTTCTTTAAACTCAGTAGTATATAGGGATTTATAGTAGTCTCTGAAAGTGTGCATTATATTTTTTTGTTCGATGATTTTATCTCCGTTCGTGTTAGTGATTACCAAGATTGTGTTGCGCACTTCTTGCTTGTGAATTTGTTGAGCTAAAAGCTTATTAGCTTTCTCTCCATGTTCATAGTAATGATGTCTGGATTTGTAAATTAGTTGTTCAGTTTCTTTAGTTGTCAAGAGGTTTAATTCTGAATGTAGAGCCTGCCTCCTCCTACGTAGAGTCTCGCTTGGTAGTCTGGCATGTTCTTCATCTATTTTAGTAATTTCGCTTTCTATCTCTGCTACTTTCTTGGCTTCGGATTTATTTCTGTGGGAAAGATATGAGATAATCTGTCCTCTTAAGAAGGCCTTAAGAGTTTTGCAGAGTATTCCTGCAGAGATCTCGGGGGATGTATTTGTCTCTAGAAAGAATTTGATTTGTTTGGATATAAATTCTGTACAATTCTCGTCAGCTAATAGAAGCGGGTTGAGGCGCCATCTGCGGGGTGAGTGTATGGGGCGTAGTAATTTCAGCTCCAAGATCATAGGTGCATGGTCCGAAATAACAATAGCATCGTATTTGCAAGATTTAATCTTAGGCAAGAGGTTATTGTCTATAAAGAAGTAATCAGTCCTTGAGTAGCAATGATGTACTGGTGAGTAAAAAGAATATGTTCTTGAATTTGGGTTTAAAAACCTCCAGGGATCTGATAAGTTGTGATCAGTTATAAACTTTGTAATTATCTTTGCAGTGTTAGATGCCGTTCCCCCTGTGGAGGAAGTCCTATCTAAAAGTGGATTTAAAACACAATTAAAGTCCCCAGCCATTATAACTTTATGAGTGTTCAGATTGGGAATGGATGCAAATAAATTTTGTATAAATTCCTTATCATCAACATTAGGTGCATAAACATTTATCAAAATCATTTTACAGTTAGATAAGTCTCCCATGACCATTACATATCTCCCTTCAGGATCCAATACTACATCTGATGCTACAAATGGTACTGTTCTATGTATGAGAATTCCCACTCCTCTAGTTTTCTTCGTAAAACTAGAATGGAACATTTGACCAGTCCAGTCTTTTTGCAGCTGGAACTGATCCTTGCTTAGTAAGTGGGTTTCCTGTAAAAATACTATTTTAGCATTTAGGCCTGTTAGGTGAGAAAGTACTTCCTTTCTCTTTAATTCGTGATTCAGGCCTTTAACATTCCAGCTTACGAAGTTAACTGTCCCATCATGGAGACACTGATTTTGAGTTTTTGATGTCATTTTACAGTCTTAACTGGAAGTGAGACAGCTTAGGTCTTAATTTCCTATTTCCCCTAAAGTTGTTGCCATGCAGCTTATTATTACGTTGGTAGTTATAATTATAAAGATTGAGAGGATAGATTAGGTATAGATCAGGCCTGCTCTCTTTCTCTCCCCCCCCTTAACCCCCCACCCTCCCTTTTTGCCTCCCCAAGTGAGGCTAAAACCCACTTCACACAGTCCCAGTCCTCTGACATACCCAGAGACAGAGCATGTCCAAAGCACAACAAGCCCCAATGCAGCGGCACTTTAGGGTTAAAAGACAGAGATATCTATTATCAATATAGTCTTAAAAAAATAAAAAAAAGAGTTTTGCACTTAAAATATATATATAGTCTACAGCAATTTTAGTGCATTAAGATGATACACCCAGATAATAAACCCGGGGGATGGTGCTAAAAATGTGTCCAGAATAAGCATAACAAGTCTTAATGCAGTAATAGCAATAACAATAAACCAAGGGTATGATATTGAACAGTCTCGTTTAGGGTAGAGATGAAATAATTAGAAAAGAAAAAGAGAGGAAAAAAAAAAAGAATAATTAAGCACAATAAAACATAAACAGATAGCGCCCTAGTAATACTAAGTAATAATGAGAATATATGAGAATATATGCTGATATAAACCCGTATTTTAAAACGAATAGATCAGACAGTATATTGTTAATCCTTGCTTTATCATTAACCGCCATGACTCACTATTATGTATCAGAATTGTCCCGGGATCAGCTTTCTTAATTCCTTTTCTGCTTCTTCCTTGCTAGCGAAGACATAGAATTGATCCTGCCATTCCACTTTCAGTTTTGCCGGATACAAGAGGCTGTATTTGACGCTGGCTTGCCGTAACCGCTGTTTAATGTTGTAGAAGGCTGCGCGTTTAGTAGCTGTTGCTGGAGAGAAGTCAGGGAAGATACGAATGTGGTTATTTTCATATATAATATCTTCCTTGTTTCTGAGGAGTGCCATCACCTCTAGCTTAAATGATAATTGTTCAAAACGAACTATAAAAGATCTTGGTCGGGGTCTAACGGTGTTTGATCCGCGTACGCGGTAAGCCGCTGCTATCTCAGATTCTGCTTTAAAGTCCCCCCCGATTATTTTAGAAAAAAAGTTCAGCTGCGAATTTCACAGGGTTTGAACTTTCTCGATTCTCAGGCAGACCTTCAATTCTGACATTATACCTTCTACTCCCATCTTCCAAAGCAGCCAGTCTGTCTCCGAGTTTTTCTCTGAGTTTTTTGCATTCGGAGCTGACATTTACTGCTTTTTCCTCGGCACTGGCAGCTAAATGTTCGGCCATTTCAATCTGATTCGTGAATGTCTCCTTGAGATCCTCCAATTGATCGGTAAGCGTGCTCAGTTTAACCGAGTTTTCCTGAATGCGCTCTTCAATTTTACCCAGCACCTGTCGAAGCTCAAGTTGCACCTCTTGACGCAGTTATTCATTGGCCTGTTTCATCTCCTGTTTGAATTCCTGTTTCAGTCTCTCATGTGCCTTTGCCCTTGCTTTCTCATTAGCCTTCTCGCTTTTCTTTATATCTTGCATGAGCTCAGCGAGCATCACCTCCAGTTTAGACATTTCAATTGAGCTTTCTTGTACCGTAGATGAAGCAGCAGACTCTGCTGAAGCCGGTGTCCCCGCTGCTCCCGGCTCGCGTAATTGCGTAATTGAAGCCGCGGACTTCAAGGCCCTTTCCATTTTCAGTTGATCTTCTCCGATCGGTGAGCTATCCCAATCTGCACTCACGATTGCACCTTCACTTCCCTTTTTGCTCTCAGCTGGCGACAATGTAGCGGACCGTGATCCCGAGGAGTCTGTACTTTCGCCCATCTGAGCCAGGTCTGTCTCTGAAAGGCCGTATCTTGAACTAGGGCTTGCTGATCGTAGCTTGGGTGTAGCTTTAGTTTTCGATTCTTTTGGACCCCCCTTCTTGTTGGCCATGTTTATATGTGCTTACATATACTGTAGCAGTCCCTCTCGGGTTGAATAAATACAAGATATCTCAGGATAATAAGCAAATAATATGAAAAATAACACCGCTGCTAGTGGAGCTCCACTTCAGACGTCCATCTTTCGCATCGGACGAGACCAACTCCCATAGTGCTAAGAATCATAGTTCACTTGCAGGAGCAATATATTCACGTTTATCTGAGACAGAGGCTTGGGGCCGAGGGGAGTGGGGAGCCAGGCAGTGCTCTCCTCTCTGTCCTGTTTCACTAATACACGGGCGGAGCCGCATGCATGGCTAGTTTATGATACAATCAATTACATATCTGTTTTGCTTTTCCAATTGGAATACAGACAGGTGAAGTGTACAGAATACAGTAGCAGGATTTGAACCCACAACCTCAGGGTTTGAAGTCCAAGGTCTTAACCACTATGCCACACTGTTAGGAAAAGCTCTGTGGAAAGGCGGTCCTGCTTACAGCACCACCTTATAGTCACAATGAAGACAAATAACAAAACAAAAACATAAATAATACTTTCAGATTTAGTATTGAATATTATCTGCTGGGAAAGTCTCATCTGAAAAATCTGCAGAATGATCGCAGTTGCCGCAGTTAGGATGCTCTATCAAAATCTTTATTTGTCAGTTAGCTAAGATGCTGTTAGTGATCCAGCTGTTATCTTCTCCTGATGTTCTCATTGGTACTGAAATTTAGAAAGTTTGAGGTAAAAAAGGTCTCAGGAGTGAGAAGGTCAGGGGTTGTGGTGTTAGAATGTCCAGGGCTCAGCAATTGCAGAATTGTTGAGTGCCAGGGGCTGGTAATGCTTAAGATAATATTGTTTTTGTGTAGTACACCAGGAGCTTTGCCTCCGTTTGTTTAAAATATCTGGAAGCAAAAAACTCTCAGCGTTTTTGCTGCCAAAGATCCAAGAAATACTTTTCGCACAGACTTCTGTAGCATTGAAATGAAAGCATGAAGAAAAAGCAATGAAACATTATTATAGCAATAAGTAGAAGTATATATTGTATTTGAAAGAATAATAGATCATAAGCAGGATATGAAATACAGAGACCACAGTGACACCATGAATATCGCTTTCTGTCTGCCTCCTCCTTCTTCCAATAAAAGCATGTATTGTATTTCAAGGGTAACTTTGACATTGTTTGAATTTCTGTCATTTTCTCTACTCGCTTGAATTGTAAAGTAAAAATATATTTAGTACATTTATTAAAAAAGAATTCACTCTCACAATGAAAGTTTAAAAAAAGATTGTATTTGTTATGTAACTTTGTTACACCATCCAGACTTATTTGGTGATCTCTGGTGAAAGGTCAAGTTACTGTCATACTCTATTTCTGAGCTTTTAGTATAAATTTTAGAATCTGTTGTATAATGGAGAATAGGAATGTAACGATTCACTCTGTTCACAACTCGGTTCAATTCATGATATTGGGTTGATGATTCAGTATCTCATGATTTTTAAACAAAATCTGAATAAAAAAACCTATGATTGAAAAGTTTTTGTTTATTATTTCTGAGACAATTACTCTACGATGCATTTCAGAATCAAAAATACATTTTCCTTGCCACTACTTAACACTAGAATCCTTGACGCCTGCGAAAATATTCGTAATCCTGGGCCACCTTAAATTTCTCTGCATCTCCTCATCAACGTCTTTATTTTGCAAATGTGTCAGTCAGCACTGGCAGCAGGCTGCCTGCTATCCCAACCTCCACCGAGGCAGCTGAAGTCAAGTCAGGCACAAAATTCTCAGAGCTGAAGTTGGGTGTGAGGTGTCGGGAGTTGTATAGGGTAAATAATATATTGTTATTTGGAATACATACATTTCATGTGTGTTCCATGTCTACAACGATCTGGGTAAATTAAAGATGACTAGAAATGTGAGGCAAGAAATGTTGAACGCATAACTAAAATGTTATAGCAATAATTACAAAATGCTGACGTGAAATGTAGTACCCAGTGGATAAATTTTCTCCCCACCATTTCAATAGACAGAACGTGAGTGCAATGGAGAGCTCTTTTCTGTACATATCAATTTCTTGCTGTATCCCACTCATGGGCAGTGCCACTAATTCAGTGAAATAATCTCCAAACTAAACTTCTAGAGCTGACTTTTTGGGAGGTGTTTGTTCCAGGTCCATATTGTTCTACTCTCCTATCTCCTGTTCCTTCTCTTTTCTGGATCTACAAATAGCAGAGGTTACAATTTTTTTATTAATAAAAAAATGCAATTCAAATGTTAATATCTCTAGGTAAACTCTGACTAGTGAGGAATAATTTGGTCAGGTTATAAGTCACGATCTGTCCAACATTTAATATGTAAGTAGCGTTAGTTCCATTACGTTTCAGTATTTGAACTGTCACTAGTGTGTTTTCTATCTCAGATGCTATTGTGAGAAGTACTACTAGCGGTTTACAAAACATACTTTATACTGCTGAGCACAGACACAAACATGCAGAGCAAATAAATACCTGGCTGCGCTGTAACTGCTTTGCTTTGTCCTTCAGCCTGTTGAACACAGTGTCGCGCTGGCTGGTTTCCAGATGTGGCAGAGTCCTAAATTTTGCATCCATAGCGGTTGCACAGGACCGACAATACAGTGCCACTGAAGTACGGGTGTGAGGGGTTATGCTGTACCTCAGCTCAGGCTTGTTCATGAGCTGCCGAAACTCCTCGTTCTCAACCACTTAAAATGGTCTCATGTCCTTCGCAATAAAAATACCAGTACACCTTGTTATTTCTTTGGCCCTTGCACTCGACTATGGAAGCAGTGCAGCAAATAAATTTGTCAGAGATGTTTGGCCTTTAGACAATTGCTTTTTTGCAGATAGTGATTTGTATTTGTCACTGTTATGCCATTGTACATCGTTTAGCATGTTTGTAGTGTTTGCTGTAATGTATGTCAAAACTCTCTTGCAGTACTTGCAGATGGTCTTCTATTTTCTCGCTATTTTTTTCCATTAACAGGAAATCTAAAAAGCTTCCAGATAGCAGACTTGAAAGACAATGGGACATCCTCAATTTCTGCTTTGCCTGATTCCATCATTATTTAAGTTACTCTGTGTTTAGCTACACGTTCCCAAACTAAGGCCAGGGCTACTTATAGCATGTATGATGCTGACTGCGTCCTCTGTTATTAAAAAAGAGCATTTACGAAGAAGAGAGAACATGTAACTTTTTGTTACCGCTTAGAGAACTAGATTCCACAACATTGCTATCAACATCTATATATGCACGATACATTTTGTCATACAGTGGTACCTCAGTATGCATCCTTAATCCGTTCCAAATCCTTTGACTTATACCAAACAGGACGTATACCCAATGAATTTTTCCCATAAGAAATAAAGGGAAAATGAGTCATCTGTTCCCATGAAAAAAAATCCTATTGTTGTTGGCATATTATACATTGATGGGGTTGTATAAAATACTTTAAACACTGTTTAATGCTAAAATACATAAATACAAAAGCAATTAGATGAAATAAATGAAAATTTAACCTCACTTTACTTTTTAACAACGTCTTTGTTTTTCACAATCGCAGATGCCATCGTTCTCGGCATACGGTATGCAGCAGCCATGTCCCGGATATGCATGCCACCTTCATACTTTTCAACAATCAATTCAAATTTACGTGAAAAAACACAAAATTACGTGAAAATTCACAGAGAGTAATAGTGTGGGTTGTTCACTGAATGCTAGCAACTGGCATACTGACGCTTGTGGGCAGTCGTGGCTTTGTCTCGAGAGAGGTAAACAAGGGTAGCGCAAGGTGTTCTAGCACGCGAGTTGCATTCCAAACAAAGGTTATATACCAAGTAAAATTTTTCGCATCCAAACAGGACGCATACCAAGTTGGACTTATTCCAAAGCGGATGTACACCGAGGTACTACTGTATTTTTAAATCAGGAAATTTCGTGACACTAAATATTGTTACATTCCTAGTGGAGAACCTTACCTGCATTTTTTTCTTACATATTGGGTAATCTGTGAATTTTCATATATGAGATCA
Source organism: Polypterus bichir lapradei (assembly GCA_026402145.1). Lineage (NCBI taxonomy): Eukaryota > Metazoa > Chordata > Cladistia > Polypteriformes > Polypteridae > Polypterus > Polypterus bichir. The sequence continues at coordinate 116,158,428 of JANRMT010062791.1, forward strand.
CAAAAAAGCTTTTTCCCCCTGACACTCCAGAAAAAAAATACTACTTTATTTTGTAGAAGGATTGAGTTTTTTTTTTTTTTTTTTGCAAAGATTTTTCCTGCTGGGGTTGGTAACATAGCATATGTGCATGCCAGTCATCTGGTGACAGCTAGTGAGGAAGAGGGTAAGCATTTCTTTATAAGTATTTATCTCTGCAGCCAGGAGCGCAATGTCAAGTGGAAGAGGATAGATGCCCATTGCATGCCTAATTATGTTATGGTTAAGATTCGGGTAGTGGGAGGGTCTGATGTTAACAGCCCATAAACCCCTCCTAGTCAACATAGAAGTCCCTCCCCCTCCTCTGCCCCTCCTACTTGACATTTGGCTTTTGGCTGCAGCAATACCCTTCTTGGTGCATAAGATGCAATCAGTTGAAAGAGAAATTAAAAACTGAAAAAAATGTTGTAGGTCTAAATTTAATCCTGCAAGTGCTGAGAGATAAATATATTCTGCCCAATATAGGGTCATAGGGAACCAGTGATACCACTGGGCGTAAGGCAGGGGTGTCGAACTCCAGTCTTGGTGGGCCGCAATGGCTGCAGGTTTTCATTCTAACCCTTTTCCTATCACTTACTAGTTTTCACTGCTAATTAACTCCTTTTCCCTTCATTTTAATAACCCTGTGTTTAAGGATTCAGTCCTCTGAATTGATTCCTTTCTTCATTAAATGACAGCCAAACAGAAATGAGACGTGAAACGAGCCAACAGATGACCAGCTAAACTGGGATTTCAAACTCCAACCAATCTCTTAATGAGAAGCCGATTCTTGCTGTTAATTAAACCTGTTATTTAATTCCATGGCCTGTTGCTGCTTTCATTCTGCCACAGCAGACATTCCCAAAAGTGTTGGATTTTCTGTTTTTTCTAAGATCACCATCAAGATGTTTTGGGTACCTGAGGGATCAGCCTTACTGAGACCTTCACCTTTCTTTATTTTCAGATATTGTTGGATGGGTACAGGTGAGCTGGTCATGCAGCTGCTTGTTTTGTGTCTCATTATTGTTTGGCTGCTAATTAAGGAAAAAGAGACACCTAAGGGGTCTGTGTCAAGTTAATTATAATTAAGGCAAAAGAAGTTAATTAGCAGCAAAAACAGGTCACTAATGAAGAAGATGGTTAGAATGAAAACCTGCAGCCACTGCGGCCCTCCAGGAACAGAGTTTGACACCCATGGTGTAAGGAGAGCAGCAGCCATCGCTGGTCCTTCTGTAAGGCACAATTGTTCACCCCAGCCAAAAACCGAGTACTTGCAGGCAGTAAACTAACAGAAACCTTTAAATAATAACATCAGTTTAGTTTTCATCCAAATATTTGCTGTAGATATGGAGGAATGTTATTTACTTTACTTACCTCTTTTTGCAAGTGAAAATGGCAGAACATGTTCATACACCAAAGGGCATTTAGAGAAGCAGAATAACATAGTGGTACTCAGAAATTTGCTGGTGTCTCCTCTACTGCAGAATCCATGCCAAAAATTCAAAAGTTACCATCCATGGAAATTACTTAATTAGGTGTTAGCAGAATTCTTTTAGTTTAATGCACTTTTCAGTGTCCTAGGCAAATTTGTTTCTGGGGTGTGCCTAAAATGAATTTATATAGAAAATATTTACACTTGTCATTCATTTTCTGGACACAAGCATTCATGAAGTATTGTAATTTTAGTGTCTATCAAACAGGAAAACTGACATATTATTTTTAGGTGCATTTACTCAAAGGTTCACATGTTCTTTCTCGACAGATATTTCCAAGCTGCAGTCAATGGTGGCAGACCTTTGTGAACTGGTGAAGACTGGGAAACTCTCCTCGCCACTCTGCACAAAGATTCCCTTTCAAGATTACAAACAAGCTCTGTCAGCAGCTTTGCAGCCATTCCAGGGCAGAAAACATGTTCTTGTAATGTAGATTTTGCTGAAATACTTAAGATAAAATATATATATTATTTAAAATGATTTTGATCACTTCTAAAGAAAATGGGCTGTGGTTCCAATTACAAAAATCAAGATGCTCTATGCGGTGCACTGCTACTCCCTATGGGTTTTATCAGATAGAAGACAGCATTAATATGCCGCCCAGGTGGGCCGTCTCTAGTGTTTAATCTGACAAATGGCTTTGGGTGAGCTATAACTCTAGGACCCCTGCTCATTTAATTTGTTTATAACATGATGCAGAAAAAAAAGTTCAAGATGACCTTTTTTACTTTTCTAAATGTTTCAATTGTACTTTCAAGATTTATTTATTAAAATATGATTATAGCTTATAAAAATGGTTAAAAGTAGTCAATTGGTTTCTAGCAGGCTTTCAGTGTAATATTTAAAGCTGGACTGCAAATACAAGAAGACTTTCTTGAATGTGTGACCATCACACTAATTGGGTAGATTTGCTGCACTGTATGGCTGAGCTATTGTCACGAAACCTCAAGAGATTTGCTGCCTTTGTCCAAAGGCCATGAATCCTTAATCCTTCATTCAAATTGAAATAAGTCTTAGATTTTAACAGCGGAAGAATTAAATTAATAGACCCATCTGAAGTGTTAAAAGATCAAGAAGCTTGCTGCTCCAAATTTTAAAAAAAGGTGAGAAAATTGTTTTAATGTAAGAAAATAGAAGAAGAAAAGTCAAGTGAAAATAATTGATTTAAAGTAAGACTTCATAACATTTCAGTATTAGAAATAAAGTGAATTATTTAAAAGCTTGAAACCCTGAAAAATAAATTAAAAATGTTGATTTTTTCAACAGACACATGTAAACACCAAAAAGACAACACAAATACAGTAGGAAGGGAATGTCTAGTGCCCATTGCTGTACTAATGCAGATTTAGTACACGTCCTTAGTGTGACATGTTTTAAGACCAGCACCAGAACACAAATCTCGCAATTTGGGGCAGCAGAAGTCTGTTTATCTGTGCACTTTTTTTGTTGTTACTTGCACACGAGGGGTAGAATATCACTGCCTGATCTGCATGATAGACATGGCCATTGGGTTATCATAGGCTGCCACTGTGCAAGACTTTATGACTTCCACATTTCCTCTGATATCAGCCTTGACAGTTGTTGTATTGTGAACAGTGCTTAGGGAGCTAACATCTTTCTTGTCCTTCCACCTGATTGCAACCATTTTGTCACGAAGATTCTGCACCTTGCTGCATCTTTATATGACTGAAGTCACAAAGCATATCATTGATGTTCGGTCATACAGTGCCAAACACAACAGTTTCATAATCTGTGCCAATGTCTGATGAGCAATTCACATTGTCATTACTATAACTTGATGCAATTAGTGGTTCAGTTCAGTTTATTCTAAAACTGGATTTACAGCTTTTTTTACAGACTAGCATTTGATTTCCAACCATTATGTATAGCATTTTACTTTAATTGTACACTTCTCTCGCTATGATATTTTTTTATCATGACTACAAACTATCCCAGATGGGACCCTATTGTATGCAGAGTTATTTATTGGACTATTTGCACAAGAAGGAAAGTACAATACAATACAATACAGTTTATTTTTGTATAGCCCAAAATCACACAGGAAGTGCCACAATGGGCTTTAACAGGCCCTGCCTCTTGACAGCCCCCCAGCCTTGACTCTCTAAGAAGACAAGGAAAAACTCCCAAAAAAACCTTGTAGGGAAAAATGGAAGAAACCTCGGGAAAGGCAGTTCAAAGAGAGACCCCTTTCCAGGTAGGTTGGGCGTGCAGTGGGTGTCAAAAGAAGGGGTTCAATACAAGTATACAGAACAGAACAAATCCTTAATACAGCATAATAATAAAAATTTTAGAAGTACAGAGCAGAATTTAACAGTAGATGATATCACATAATAAGAAGTAGAATAACTAATTGCAAGTTTGAGGGAAAAAGTCTGTGATCACTTTCCACCTTTTGATTTCTCACCCAGTCAATGCTGTTTAACTCCACTACTTATGTCAATAAAACTTTCTCCCTAACAACAAATACAGCAGAAGACCCATCAAAAGAAGCTCTCAATGACACAAAGTTTTGCTCATTCCACTCCATTTAAATATAAATTAATAACATAAGCAACACTTTCAAGTTAAAATATGAGGTGTATGTATTCTGTAAACAAGTAAAAAAAAAGAAAGAAACCCTTTTATAATGATAACAATAATAATAATAATTCTTTGCATAATGCCCGTGTTGCTACCATGCAGGGCCTTTCTGGTGGTATATCTCAGTGGGATTTTCCTTAGCTTTTTGATTTCTTCCTCCCAGAACATTCAGGTTGGTTTACTAGCTCCTCCTTCCCCAGTTGCCACCTTTCCATCTTCTGTCTCTCTAGCTCTTGCTAAAGTCTTTGTGGTAGTCATCCAGTCCCTCCCTTAAAATCACTGGCCTAGCCAGATAAAGACATTTACAACACAGAGTGTGATGCTGTTGGACACGTCGTCAGTGATTGGCCCAACCTGTAGTAATCAATTCCCAGTCTGTGTTCAAGCAGCATCTAAACACAAATCATCCCTTTTAATCTACATCCATCTTAAGGCTTTCTCTGTTGCCTCTGTTATTTCCCCTAATGGTCTTTGTTCTGTGTGCACCGATCACACCTGATGACCTTGCACAGAGAATGACCTGTAAAGCCTCTGCAGCCCAGTTTTATGGGCACTCACCATGCTCGCCATCCCCCTCTAAAGCATTCTTCCCCAAAGTCTGTACCCTTGGCTTTGTTCTTCTCGCTGACTTCATTCATCTGCTCCTTAACACTTCAAGGGCTGAATATCTATTCCAAAAAACTCAGCTTTCTGAAAAGCACACAAAGCACTGGTTTTACACATTGATCAACATGAAATGTTTGTTGCTGCAAGCTGTGGCTGCTGTTGGTGCCTGTTCAGCATCTCTGGAGGCAGTGACTATGAGGTGTTGGCTCAATGGCTAACAGGAATATGTGTCGGGCCGGCTGCCAGGCTGTCTTCATGAGGCAGGTAGGCAACTGCAACACAATCTGCTTTGTACCTGTCATCGTAAATGGCGGTCATCCTGGGCGAACGTTGCGGTAGACGTATCAGCTACATGAATGTGTTCAGTACTACGATCAGCTGGGGAGTAATCGGCTGATGCTGGTGCCTCCCTTTTGTCTTCAATCTCCATCTCCAGATCACTTGTGTCAAAATCAGAGTCCAATGAGTCGGAGTCAGCGATAATAAGCAAAACGATGTGCACGGAGTATTTGCATTGTGCATTAGCTTTGATCTCTTGCCAGATGTCAGTTCCATTTTATTTTTTTTTTTGCTCTTTGTTACTCACGCACATGCAGGGAATCAAGGTCAAATCAACAAAGCTAACTTTCCTTCTAGGAAAGTGAGTCGAACTTAAATGTAACGGTGAGTTTTGTTGTAGTTTACAGCTGATGACTATCCTCAACCCCTGAATTTCGACTAAAGTCGACATCCACCCTGAAAGTGTTAAAAGGAACTGCGTGTCCCAGCATGACTACCTACCTTGGTATTTCTGAGAAAAAACACATTACCTGTTCTTCCGGGGGTCTCTGAGATGTTCTCTGGGAAGCAAAGCTCTTTCCCCACGATCCACCTCTATCTATCAATCAGAAGTGCTGAAGTAATTGAAGCTAGAGCTTCTTTCCTGGTTTGCACTTAGTCTGGGCTATGGTACTATAGATGGCCTCACCAATCACTTTTAGCACCTGGGGGTGGCACCAGCAATTGTGACTTTCACCTAGCACCTTAGGGCAAAAACTGAATATATGCTCAAGCGTTCCTGTCTAGACACACTGGTGAATTAACTTTGCCGCAACAACAGAAGAGGTTGAATGGACCGAGTATAACATCATACATGGGCTGGATGAGGAATGTAATGTGGTATGGCTCAGCCTACCACAACTTGGACAAAGAGATCTTATAGTTTGTGGTCTGTTCACATCTCATCCATGCACCTTGCTGCTGCAGTCCCACCATCTGATTCATATGCAGTTCTTCAAGTCTGGCTATCACCTCCTTTTGAAGCAGGTGGAAACTGATATTGTACTAGGCTTTGCTGTAGTGGGGTTTTGGGTTGCTCCCTAACCTTTCTCTGCCTGCTGCCAAAGACACCCCTATCCCACTGTGATGTAGCCATGAGTCTGCCTGGTCCACTGTACCCAGTGCCCTCCATTTCCTACTAGTTTTCCCCTCAATGCTGTCCTGAGAGACTTTCAGGTCACTGGACTCTGTAATGCAGAACATCTCTTATAAGGGTAAACCCACCTGCGGAGGTGAGAACTGATCCTACTTTCAAAGCCCTTGACAGTGGGCAGTGTAAAATCATAAATGAGTAAGGGCCACAAAATTTAGGGCAGAATGCCATGCTAGTACACAGCCCCGATTTATCCACTATACAGACATGCCTCCATCTCCTGAGTTGTGGCCTTGATGTATGCAGTATTGTTCAGAGTGCAACTGAAGTTCTTGCCAAGACCCTTAATGGAGTTCTCTGTAATTGATATCTGGCAGCCTCCCAGGGAGGAGCAGGAAAGATCAGTCAAATTCCCTTTTTCAGTACCAGGGACTTGGATTACACAGGATTAAAATTCATCTGAGCCATGTCATTTGCTTCTCCAAGCATTGGAAATTCATCCATCTCCCTGGTCTTCCATAAATGATCTAATTGGGGCGGGGTGGGGGGGTTGAGGGGGTTTGGTGTTAGTGTTTTGTCTGCTGGACTCTGCATTTGGTCAGAGGGCAACTACACCCCCATGGCTGACTTGACCAGGATGTTCATGACCAGGGCAAACAGAATAACTGAAATTGTTCATCCAGTGATGATCCTGTTCTCCATCTGATGCCACTCAGATGTTACTGCCCCAGAAGGGACTCTCAGATGGAAATTATAGCAATCCCAAAATGTCTCTGACTGCACATGGGACATGATACTATTCCAGAACTGGGATATAGACCTATACCCATTGGTGAGGTCCAACAGCAGCACTGTCAGATCTACATTGCCTTCCTCTGTGCCTCTCAGCTTAGCTATGTGCTCAAGGCACCCTGGGACCTTCAGGATTCCACACTTCTGTACAGAGGCATCAATGTAGCCATTTTTCAAGAGGTAATCTGTCAGATGTCAGGCAATGATACTAAAGAATGTCTTCCCCTAAATGCTGAGCAGTGAGGTGCTCCTAATCTGCTTAATACTAAACTGCTTATTCTTCATAGGAATCCAGACACAGGCAACTACAGTGCAAGGCTTAGTGGCTTCCACATTTTACCTGACATGAACATCAACATTTTCAGCATTGTGAACAGTACTAAGGGGCCTAAGATCTTGCTATCCATGTACTCACTTGTTAGTTATCTTACATTTTTGTCACACCATACTGAAGGTTCACATGATTGAATTAACATGGTTATGTCTAGGCAGTTCGGGCATACAGAGCAGGGTCACACATCAGTTTCACTATCTGAGTCAATGCCAAATGACCAGTTATAACTATCACTCAAATCAATCAATAGTTCAGCTTCAGTTTATTCTAAAACTGCCTTTGTGACTTTCTGTTCGACCATTGTATTTTTAGTTAGAGGCTCTGCCCCACTCAGGAAAGCTGCCTCACAGTGGCAAAACGCATACAAATTTTCAAGAATTCAAGAATGCTATTCCATCCACCAGAGGGCAGCAGAATACTGTCCCTAGCATTATTCCAGGTTAAAAATGTAAAGCAGATCATTAAACGTCATCCTGAGTCTGAATCGTGTCTAACAGTACATCCATAGAATTATAAGCTTGAGTCATGTTCAGGTTTAATGCCAAAAACACTAAACTAACCTCCTTGATGTTCAAGTCGGTAGAAGGTTTGGGTGGTTCTATCAGTCCTCCAACATTTCCCAAAGTCCTCCTTTCTCACTGCATCACTGCAAATGTTGCAGAGATGGTGTTCTGTCTCTTCTCTACAGCAAGTGAGATGTGCACTGCATTTCTGTACCAAGAGCCTCGTGACGAACTGGGTTTGCAATGAAGGCTGACCATTTCCTGATCCTCATGTGTCAGTGAAACACAAGACATACGAGTGATGTTAATGCAGTACTGCAGTTGTAGTAAAACAAATATTGATATGATGGGTAATTCCAATGGTAGTAAAAATTCTAAATAAATATATAAATAAATAAATAAAAATCAGCAACCAGTAAACTGAACATAAACACAATTTGGAATAACTCAATGCAGCTTGGAAATTTGATCCTTGCGACTGTAAATAAATAAAAGTCACACTTTGAAGATTTGTTACAATATCCATAGCAAATGTTTGCCAAGACAATCAATTCAACAAGTACATGAAATAGCAGAGCCAAATCCTTGACTCTCATCCTACACATCTCCGCATAAGACAATCTGAAAACACTCTGGATGTTAGAAAACCTTCCAACTGGGCAGGGAGTAATTACCAAAATAAAGCTGTAAGAAATTATAGATATGGTGTATGCTTCATTTTTTTATTTACAAGACTACAAAACAAACGTACAAATTTTACATTTTTAAAAATTCAGGGCGTCTATAACATATCTAAAGGTTTGCCTGATTTATCAAATAAATTCACAGCATTATTAAATAAAAAATAATGTTCTGTACATATTTCCTAAAGTCAAAGCAGAGATTTGGCAGTGAATGTTAATCAAACACAGAAGCAAAAAAATAAATAAATGATTGTCTGTGCCTTGCTAAAGTATTCACATCTTCCAATTACAACACATTAAGTTACAATCCCAATTAAACCCAGCAGACCCTTGTCATTCATAGATTTGACACTTAAGATTGAATAGACCTTCACAAACACACCCCAAATAAAGAAGAACATTAGGCAAGTACCTGCAGTCATAGAGTGAAGGCAACGGCCAGTGCATGGGGGCCAGTCTACGAGTCGCATCCTCACCCACCGAGCAGCCTCATGCTTGCAGGGCTTAGTCTCTGTCCTGTCGTCTATGTGATCCTTTTCTCTTCGACAGTACCACATTACCACTATTTTTTTTACATGTTATTTTACATAAACGCAATAATTGCTTCAACTTCAAATCAGCTGCCTGTCAGCTAGGTATTACAAGATGACAAATACGCTAGTGTCTCTCGTGTCCCCTTCCATAATTGTCTTGAAGGCCCACATTTTCAAACTCACATGAGGCACAGAGATCACAACCTTAAATGCATATTAAAAAAACAGTTGGGGACAAAGTCCTTCCTGAAGGATTTGTATCAGCTTTTGCTAAACAAAAAGATACAAAGGAAATGGTATCTGCTTTGCTCCTGTGAAGCTTTACGTTATTAATCTTCTGCAAGGAGATCAAGATAAAAAAAACACATACAGGGTTAATTAATAATGAATACACATTGCCATGTAATAGTCCACCTTAGAAATTTAGATTTTTGGTGTTTCTTGGCAAGGCTAAATAACCAGACTCTCTGCGTACATGGCAATACTTTACAGTTGAAACAAATTCATTATCAACCAAGATACAAGTAAAATGCAGACAGAGACTGTAAAAAGTATTCACCTACAGATTTAACACACTTTATATTAACAGACCATAACTCACTTTTATGAAAAATAAAAGTAAATTAAAACAAAACTCAAAAATACAGCGTTGAAAATATTCATCCTCTGACATTAGTCTTAAAATAATTGGTAGCCGTCACTTCTATTGTAATCATCAAGTCTTCTGTGGCGGGTGGTAACCAGTGAGGCATCTTTGCAGTTTTAATGTTTTCCAAGTCTTCTTTCAAAAGTGCTCCATCAATTGCAGTCCACTTGATGAAGAGATGGTTCGCTTTAGTCTTGCGTTCCTCCCATCAGGACTCTGAGTGGGCCACTTGGCAAGTTTGCTCTTGGCATTAAGGCAAAATAATATTTTTTTCAGAGGTTCCTACAAGTTGTATTGTTATTTTTTTTTTAATATGGCTTTCTCATTATCATTCTACCATACAGTTCAGACTGGTGGAGAACCTAATCAATTGACAGTATTTACAGACACAGTTCCTCTCATCTGAATTGACTTCAGTAATTTTCAAGTCAGTGTTATTTCTTCACAAATGTAGTCTACATTAAATTGTCAAATGAAATTGTGTTCTAAAATGAAGCATATTTTATACATTTTAAAAAATAACTAGTCTGCTCTTGCACTTTAACATAGAGCTAATGGGCAGCCTTAAAAGTTACTGAAGTAGTAAAGTTTTTCATTTAAGAACGAGTGGCTTGTGACAACAAAAGTAAACTGAAAATAATCCATTTTATCACAGATTCTTGGTCCTAGTTTCTCGAGGTAACAAACTGTTTCTTGCTCACTTGTCTGCTTGCAGCGGAGCGGTGTCTGGAGGTATTTCAAACCTCCTTACGCCAAGCCGTATTCTGCTTATAATCCTTCTGCTTCTACAATTCACTTTCTTCAGCGGTTATGTTCTGCCATAGTTTTCTTTAACAACAAACAGATGCGCATTCAAATCTTATTTTTTTCCCCCCAAAACAGTGATTATTTTTCGCCAGGAAAATTCTGCTTTACTAATTTTCAAAGCCTACAGAGTGAGATTCTCAGTAAGTGGTAGCATAAACTTTTAATGTCATTTGTAGAAAGTACAATGAATCTGAACTGAAATGATTGCACTGCATTTTATATTTAATAAAAGCTTTAGATTTTTGAAAGAGCCATGACGCCCACACGTCACATTTTCTGTGATCAAAGAACCTAACCATGATGACACAGTTTGAAGGGCTACATCCCAATTATTGAATTTTTTAATACATGAGAATTCATTTTCATGATCCACATTGTAATAACAGAACTGAGAATGGTTTGTAGCGAGTAAACTGACTGATGCCAATCAATCTGTAAATATATGGGGAAAACATGCAAATTTCATGCAGAACCTGCTGCTGTGATGCAAGAGTGACCACACTGTACTACCTCTCTGCTTATCTTAATACTTTTGTACTAAACTTAAGCATAATTAAAACTAAATGTATGCCTATAATGTCTGTTCAGTTCTAGCCACTGTATCGCATGCTATGTGTATGCTCAATCTTTCACTCACTAAACCACCAAATCACAGGTACATTCTATTGGTAGAAAGCAATATCTTTTCAAAGTAACAAAATAAGCTTCTGTGTAGTGAAAGAATGTGACAGACTGTGTGACTTTTTCAATGATTATCATCTGATTGTCTTTGGAATAGAGACAGCAGTTCACATCTGGGCATTGGCATTCAATAATAGCATTTGGCGATGACTTTCCCAGGTGAATCCACACCCTAGGGCTGAAAAGTATCATGGAGGAAGGTGAGCAGTGAAGTGCTACACTTTAGAATGCAATTTCATGTGGCAAATCTATACAGTATATACTGTACCAATACTTTGAGGAACTGACTTGAAAAATACCAAACTTTAAATTCTTAAAGAGTTGTACTTGGTCTCTTAACTGCTTCTGTACCCAATTTTCTTCTTTTTCTTCTTCATTTACAGTGTTTTTGGGATGACTTATTTTTTTGCAAAATTTTGGGGTAGTTTTGTGTGCTCTGCCTCCAGATAACTGAAACAGCAGTTCTCCTCGAGTTTGTCATTTCCCTTGAATCTTTATATATTCCATTACCTGATTTATATCTGTCCACAACGTTCTTCTTCATATCTAAGAAAAGTCTTCATGTGTAACATCCAATACAGCGATCTCATACGAACTGATATACAATATTTAACTTTAGAAAGAGAGCTGAATTCCGTTTAAAAGGCTGAGCCCCATCAGTAGACTGTTCAAACTCTAATCCCACTGGTTGAGACTGAGTTTTTTTTTTTTTTAATGATAGCAAATGCTAAGAAGATAAATAATTTTCAAAGCTGAATTATATATTTTTTTCTAATAAAATAAATAGATTATGGCCCACTTAAAGACTCAGACTTGGTTGAGAATGCCCTCTGTTCACATACAATGCTTTAACATGATTATAAATTAAAACCACCATCTTCACAGGCTCCATATTTTGCCAGTTAATTTCTATTCATGACAGCAGATTAACTCAGATATAGTGTTGTTATAAATCGAGAGTGATCTACAAGATACAAATTAATTTCAAATTCATCAGTGATCTTTTAGAGTTTGGGTTGCTTACCAGCCTCTGAATAAGTCTGTTTCAATCACATAAACCCTAGAAAATGAAGCAATGCAAAAAGAGAAAACTACTAGCAGATGCCATTATATGGCCTCTGTGGTAACATTTAAGTTAGAATGGCAAGCAGCAAAAGATAAGCATTACAGAATTACCTCAAAGCAAACACACTGTAGCTTTATGGGGTGAACTTCCTTACCATGGCTCAAGGAGCACTATGCTTTCATTTTGTGAACGAACATGCTTTATATAAGAAGAGAAGAGTCAATCACAGAAACAAAGGTATTAACTAACAAGTATATTAAATAT
>JANRMT010062791.1:116170872-116190964 GCA_026402145.1 Polypterus bichir lapradei
TTTTAAAAATCAGTCTGGCAGAATTTGCCATTTATGGAAACAGAAAATAATGGTGTGTGCAGAGGCCAACAGATGCCACTGTGGTTTGAAGATACCTGCAGCCTTACCTTGACCATGGAATAGACTTTAACCCCCTTTCCTGGGTCACATCAATAAAGGCGGCTCAACTAAGTATGTGATTATGGCTAGAAAAGGAGGGGGCCAAGAGAATGACAAAGTATGCTTGATGGTATTTAACAGGTGGCACACTGTCTGAGACAGGCAAGGACTCAAGACTTGTGTAGGAAGAGTGGTAGAATTTGTTGGTTTAAAATCTATTGTATATGCTCTCCCTGGATTTATGCCTCCCTTTTGAGGTTTATAAAACATTATTTTGTGGGGTTTGGGGAGCTTTCCTTACTTTACTGATGTATCAGTGTAGTCAAGAGATAAGCATGGGTAGCTATGAATATAAAAGTTGCATACTCATTTTGCTCACAAATTCTGCAAGAGAATTGCTCATTGGGTTCAATATAAAAATTAAAGAGGGGCCAAACTAGTCATCTCTGAATGCTTCTTCTGTCATGTTAAAATATCTTGAATATCTTGGTGTTATGTCATACACACAACGGAGGGAATTTGACTGAGGATGAATCACTGCTAATGTATGAAAGTACATGTTGGTCATGTGGATGTGAATGTCAGTCAATGTTGGTGACAATATTTCAAGAAAGTCTGTTATGTCAGTCAGGGAAGACTTAGCAATTACAGAGGAAACTATTATTAGATCATATGACAGGCTATTGCAGAGCCTTTGTTAACAATTTACCCCATCCACCTCATGTGTTGATTTTGAGGGGTCACTAGGCACTGTTTTAAAGCATGGGTTGACAATTTCTGGAGCTGGGACTCATGTCATGTTATCTAGTTTGTTATCGGCTACTGTTCACTCAGGTCTGATGAGTAGGTCTGGACTGATATCAGGCTGATGCAGCCAACAGCGCTGGAACTAGTGTGTGTCATCATCAGTAACAAGTCTCCAGAAGCATTCTGGACACTAATCATGCAACAGTGAAATCCAGAAAACTTTCCTGAATGGTATGCCATCAGAACAAAATGCTATGACACTGAGTGCCACAATTACAACAGCTGTTTACCTGCTTGTTCTTTTAGAAAGTTTGACCATGTGATGATACATCGCTATCCAGTTCCCTTTTTCAACAAGATAACACCTGGCCATATGCAATGACATCCCCTTGACTATCAATACAATATCAATGTGCTTTCCTTTCTCTGGAGTGCATGTGTTGGATATTCTTTAATGTCAACTATAATTTCACATTGTTGTCTCAGACCATGGTCTCCCCAGAGAAGCATTAGGACAATGTTTGCTGGTATCTATCATAGGGCACATCAGAACCTGTACAGTATGATTGAGTACCATGATCCACTCCCACCTTTATTAACAATGAAAGAAAGTTTATCCAATTAACTACCAAATCCTGTGTATCTCCTAATCTGTTTGCCAAATGTCAGATCATACCACTGCTTCTGGTTACAAATATTTTGACTCCTGAGTATATAATAAATAAAAGTTTAAGTGTTATGTTGTATTGAAGAAATTTGGTAAAGATTTAGATACTTTAATCCACTGATTTGAAAAAAAGAAAAAAAAACATTTTACAATTGTCTGTTAATATCCTAAGTCCATTAGAATACTGCTTGCAAGATATGGTTTTCAGTTTGCTTGGATTACATGTGTCTGAGAATCTGTGTTTTGGGATATTTTATGACTAGCAAACACTGTTTTACTGTGTTTACAGTTATCTACTATCTTGTTAACCTAACCTCTTACCACGCTCCCACACAGCTTACTACATCTTAACAGGTTACGTACCCAACTCATCAAGTCAGTCTAAATTATCTGAACAAGTTTTATTCTGCAAGTCCTAAGCAAGATCTAGAAGTATTTCAGGATATATAAAAACATTTTACAATTTTTTCAGTAGGAAGATAAGGTTAAAACAGCAAGCAGAACTTATGAGTCTTCTCCACAAGCAAAACTGTCAACATTTGTCTACAGAATGATTCTTTACAGAATACACCTGACCTGGGACAGTTGGAATTTGAACTTAAAACAAGAGGATGTGCTTGATATGCTGCACAATGCTTGTCTTGATGTTTTAACAGTATGTTTTGTGTTTATGTTGCATCTGTTATAATTTTTGCATACACATTGGTTTCATTAGTGGAAGTGTCATATGGATAAACTGAATTAAAAAAAAAAACTAAAACAAATAAAAAAATTTAATATTGATGTTGACTGTAAAGTAGTCAGACATAGAGAAAGAAAATCCCATTTGCTAACTGGTCTTATGTCCCTGAATATGTGTATAAGAAATTAGTATTGTTTAAAGCTCTGATGTATTATGTAGTTATGAAGAGCCCAACACCCCATAGGTTGTAATCATTAGGAAGAATGAAATGCAGATTTGCTCAACAGACAGGGAGTTTCACAAATGTGTTGCCTTATGGGTGCATAGGTGGGAAACTTCCCTGAAAGGGTGGAATGGCTCTTGGCCAGAGAGGAGGTGGATCCAGTAGTCACTGTCCATGCTAAAACAAATGACATATATAAGTGCAGGCTGTCAGTTCTGCAATACATATTTAAAGAGTCAGGTGCCAGGCTAAGCAGCAGAACTCACAAGGTAGACTTCTCCAAATTTCTATCTGTGCCATGCACTAGTCCAAGTAAAACTGTGGAAATCAGAACACTTAACTCTTGGCTCAAACCTTGGTGCAAGACAGAAGGGTATACTGTAGGGTTATGGTGTACTGGGACTCCTTCTGAAACAAATGGGACCTGTTCTGTCATGATGGGTTACATTTGAACTGAAAGGGAACTGATGTGCTGGAGAGGCATATGAGTAAGATATACAAGGATTATTTAAACTAGAGAATGAAGTGGCAGGAAGTTTAGGACAGTACACGTTTACAATTTGTAAAAACAAACATGCATAATAAATTCTAGCTCAAAGTAACAATTAGTAATACATTAAAAAATAGCTTGCAGTAATGCTAGAAGAATCAAAAATAAAAAACAATGATGTGGAGTTGTATGTACCTGAGCATAATTATATTATAGCAAAAACAGAAACATGGCTAAATTGCAAAGATGAACATGAGTATAACATAGATTGTTAAACGTTTTTTAGGATGGATAGAAAAGAAAAAGGTTGCAGGGTGACATTTATTTTAAAATATAAATCTTCTTTAGTTGGTTGATGAGCCAAATGTTAGTAAGAATGTCTGGAATCATTAAAGAAAGTGACCTTATTTTAGGAGCGTGCTATAGAAAAAATGGAAACACCACCAAATTGCAGACAATAATTTGAATACACATCTTTTTAGTAATATTAAAAAGGCAAGGTTAAAGGGGGATAATATAGTCATGGGGGAGTTTACTAATTGAATATAAACTAGACAAATTGCGGAGTACAAGAGCAGGAGTTTATACACATAATCAGTGACTGTTTTTAAATGCAGTATCTTGAAGCACTAATGTTGGGGGAAGCCTGTCTAGATTTAGTATTTTGTAATAATCAGGATAAAATTGAGGGTGTAGAGGTGATTGAACCATTAGGGTCAATGACCATAATATAATTTACTGTAATTCTCAGTGTTTTGGCAAAGCGTACTTGCAAAGACTAAAACTGTTAACTTCAACTTTGTTGGGGCAAATTTTGAAAAAATATGGTAAAATCCAAAAGGGATAAACTGGGAATAAGATTTTAGGTTTAGAAATAGATGAGGAACAATGGAACAAGTTTAAAAATGTTTTACATATATATATATAATTAGTTAATTATTTGGAAAGGAATAGAAGTGACAAGCTAGTTAAGTTTACACATGATACTAAGTTAGGTAAATTGGCAGATCATCTACAATTCACTTAATTATTACAGAGGAACTTGGACAGCATACAGGCTTGGGCATATTTGTGACAGATGACATTTAATAGAAGTAAATGTTAAGTGATATGTTAGATTTGAATACAAAATGGAAGGTCTGAAAAGTGAAAGAACTAGTTATGAGAAGGATTTATGAGTTGTAGTTGGCTCATCATTATCAACTTCCAGGCAGTTTCAGAAGTAATTAAGATGGCTAACAGAATATATAATATGATGTGTAGAGTACAAGGCAAAGCAGGTTATACTAAATAAAGGTTTATAATGCACTGGTCAGACCTCATCTGAAGAATGTTTGGAGTAGATTGACTTGCTAGTAACCTAGTTTGATAAACTAAAAGTCAAATGTTTATTACAGTGGTTAAAAGCATGCATTTGGTGGATCACTTTCAATATATAATTGGTATTATGATATTTTGAAAATGGTTATCTGCCTGGCTAGGTGATATTATTTTCTATAATGAGGAATAAAGGCATTAAACACGCAAACATACAAATATACATACATACTATGCATACATACAGTACATACAGTACATACATACATACATACACACACAAATACGCACTCCTATACTGTCATGTCCGAGATGCAAGAGGATTTAAAAATCTTTGCTTCACACCATGAGGGTTACTAAATCATTATTAATGGGCTGTCAGTAACCTGGCACTCTGCTGCCTGAATTGCTTAAATAATATACTCAACTGAAAGGAAACATTAATACTATATGCATTTGAAATTACAATTATAAAATCTACATCAGGATTTCTCTGAATAATTAGTGATAAAAATATTTTAAATTATTCCAGTCTCTAGAAACTGTTATGCAGTTTAATGCCAATATTGTCTCTTGAATTTGGAACGGAACCTTAAAACGGATAAGTAAATTTAATAGAAAATAATCAGCCAATTTAGAGTTGTCAATTAACTTAACCACACATTAGAAGCAGATTATCCAGAAAAAATGCACATAAACATAACATGGGGTCATGCAAATTTCACATTCAATATATGTCCTCCTGATTTCCCATAATTCTCTATTGACTGACTAATCTGAATGTACAAAACTTTCCTGGTACTGACTAGATTATAACCAGATCGTAAGACAACTGCATGCTACATATTTAATTGTCAATTATCATTATTTGTCTACTTTAAGTAATTTTGGTCACCATGATAGAAAGGGGTTTGATATTCTGCCTTATGGACAAACAACCTGCATTCAAGTCCCACTCTCAATTATTTATCAATGTGGATTCTACACTTTTACCCAATTGTAAAAGGTTTTTCTAGAAGTACCCAGGTTTTCTTTTTGTTTACTATATATTTGTAAGGTAGGACAATTGGCAAATCTAAAATGGCTCTGTGGTGTTGTGTGCCTGAAAGTGCCTTGTTCCCTATTTTTTTCAGGACAGGCTTCAGCCCCTGTCACCATGAATCAGTTTAAGTAGGCCAGAGATATTTCAGTTTTCATTAAGTTCAATACCTAAAACATATAATTCATTAGTAAATGGCAGCATACGTATGGGGTAAAAAAAATGGCTTACTTTAAATGTTTGAAAAAACTACTAAAATAATTTTCATCAGTATCTTTTACTTTCACATGTTTGTTGTAGTGAGGTGAAAATTATAAATGAAAATAATATTCGGGTGTATTAATTAAGTAAGGAACTATGATGAGTAACAGTCTTGTAGCAAAGTCAATCTGAATGATCTCTAACATATCAGTCACTGGAAAATATGCAGTTAGAAAGATTCTCATGGTTTGGGAATTGTTGTGAAAAAAGGCTGACAAGACCATATGCAGGAAATTTTCATCACTAACATTCCTTTTGGTTTTGTCCCCATAATTGATGTCTCTGGATGATTGCTGGGTACTCCTTGTTTACCTCTCACATGTATGATCAAAATGTTACTATTGAAAAGTCTGTTCAATACAAGCAATGAATAAAACTGATTTTGAAAGTTCTGACAACTCATTAATTATCAAACTGAAGTGTAAACTCAAGTTTTGTTTTTTGATTTGCTGTTTTTTTTATAAATCTTCATCATCCAGTAGAGGGTAATGGCATTACTTTTTCTAAATTCACTTTCATCCTATTTTCTTTGATATATTTTAGCAAACATATATAATGAAGGTGGACTACTTTATTTCTCTGGGCTAAAACATAAGATGGCTAGTACTTTAAAACATAATACACAAATAAGGAAGAAAAAAAAAGTATAAAATTTGTATGAAAAGAAAATTACATTTAAATACATCCATTAATAGATTTTGATAAGTCATTCATTCATAAGGCCACACACAATATCACTATGGACCTCCCATTTACTGAAGATGAACAAACCTGTATTTTTAAAAAGATAATGAATTTCAGTATATTATACATTTATATGCTCACCGATTTAAGTCTACCCAAAGATGCAAAGTTTTCTGCTTAATTAGCCAGTTTCACCATCTGTAGTTGAACACATAAAGTGAATACCAATGCACAAGATATAAAACTTAAGCATATGAGCAAACTGCTGTAATTCTATTTAGGGTGGAGAAGTATCGACTAATTACTACAGGAAAGCAACTAAAATAGACTACACTGGTAGTTAGCATGAGGGGAAAACTGCATCTACTAGGAATGTGTATTGAAGGAGCACATTCATTCATTCATGTGCAATGACAAAAAAAACAAAAAGTCAAAACTACATTATGTCCAGTCGTTTTTATCTCTATTAAAGGTGGAAACCAGAACATCCTAATAATGGAAGCTTCACCGGGTTCTTGGGTCACATTCTTTAAGTCATAAACTAGATAACCAATTAGTCATTTAAGAGGATTGTACTAAATGCCAAAATAAGTTGATTCCAATTGCCAACTGATTTGTTAAGACATATCCACTTAAAACAATGATCATTTAGATCAATTATTTAACCATTAATCTTCATTTGTACATTACCTATGTTGCCTCCTATTTCAAATAGGCACAGTTCTTCTCTCTTCACAGACTGTTCAACAGTGCTGCTGTAAAAAGAATACAATATAATCACTTTAAAGCTTCCCTTGTTTTAGTCAAACTGTAGTCTATTTTGAGCTACTTAAAGTCTCATTTCGGAAGGTATAATCATGACATCTTCTATGAATACAGCTACATGTACAATAGTAGTGCTGTAAATGGACACTCACATCATCATTTTCCTTTTCCTGTCACTGTCTTAAAAGATTCTACTCATTTCTATAAAGCACCTCCAAAAATTACGAACCAGGCTTTGTCATTTTTTTTATTAACTGTTTAAGGCATATGTTGACAAAGAGCAGAAAAACATACGTATGAGAACCTGAGACGTGTTTCATTCTGAACAAATCCATTATAACAAGTCAGGTATTACTATAATCATTTAAAGACCTTGAAACCACAACTGTTTAGCTTCGGAACCCAGATTTGTCTCCAGATTAAAATGGAGAAGAACTTTTCTCCTGATACAAAATATCCTGCCTATCAAAGTTTTCAGCCTAGTCTGCAGTATGCAAAACCGGACAATTTGTACAGAAGTTTCATAACAATATGATATACGCCATATTGACAAAAAGTAGTGGGATGCCTAACTTTGCACACACATGAACTTCAATGACATCCCATTCTTAATACATAGGCTTTAATATGGAGGTGGTCCACCCTTTGCTGGTATAACAGCTTCAACACTTCTGTGAAGGCTTTCCACAATGTTTAGGAGTGTGTTTATGGGAATTTTTTACCATTCTTCCAGGAAAGCATTTGTGAGGTCAGGCACTGATGTTGGACGACAAGGCCTGGCTCGCAGTCTCCGCTCTAATTCATCCCAAAGGTGTCCTATCGGGTTGAGGTCAGGACTTAGTGTAGGCCAGTCAAGTTCCACCACACCAAATTCGCTCATTTCTTTACAGACCTTGCTTTGTGCACTGGTGCGCAGTGATGTTGGAACAGGAAGGTGCCATCCCCAAGCTGTTCCCACAAAGTTGGGAGCAGGAAATTGTTCAAAATGGCTTTGTATGCTGAAGCATTAAGAGTTCCTTTCACTGGAACTAAGGGGCCAAGCCCAACCCCTGGAAAATAACCCCACAACATAATCCCCCCTCCACCAAACTTTACATTTGGCTCAATGCAGTCAGGCAAGTACCATTCTCCTGGCAACCGCCAAACCCAGACTCATCCATTGGATTGCCAGACAGAGAAGTGTGATTCATCACTCCAGAGCATGTCTCCACTGCTCTAGAGTCCACTGGCGGTGTGCTTTACACCACTGCATCCAACACTTTGCATTGCACCTGGTGATGTACGGCTTGGATGCAGCTGCTCGGCCATGGAAACCCATTCCATGAAGCTCTCTACACACTGTTCTTGACCGTGGAATATTTAGTAGTGAGGAAATTTCACAAATGGACTTATTGCACAGATGGCATCCTATCACAGTACCATGCTTGAATTCACTGAGCTCCGGAGAACAACCCATTCTTTCACAAATATTTATAAAAGCAGTCTGCATACCTAGGTGCTTAATTTTATACACCTGTGGCCATGGAAGTGATTGAAAGTCCTGAATTCAATGATTTGGACGGGTGTCCCAATACTTTTGTCAATATAGTGTATTTAGCATGTTCCAATTATTCTACAGTTCATATCTGATACGTCCACTCCATCATAATGCTATTATCCATCTGGTGTATTCTGTTCTCCTAACCTAAAGATCCCCTGTTTGGCTTTACTCCTGACTACCTTGATGACCTAATCTCTCGATAGTCTAATGTGAACAAAAAAAGAGACTCTCTAAAATAATCAAAGACTCACCCAGTATGAAAATGAGATAATTTTAAGTTCATGTGACAAACACGACATTAAAGATTTTATTTCATTTAACAAAGCCTAAGCCAAAATGCAGAAAATTTGTGTGAAAAAATATGTACATCTTATGTTTAATTAGATCTTCAAGAGCAGTAATGTTTTCTGCATGATTTGCAATTTCTTACCAATCTGTTTACATTTTAGTGATTCATCGTTTGATTGATTTTAAGTGCATTCTGTTTTTAACAGCTGTCTGAAGGTCCCCATCGCAGTGTAACAGCTGGTGCAAGGTCTGGAATTTGAGTTGGCCATTTCAAAACCTTGATTTTCTTTAATTTCAGCCATTCAGTTTAAAATTTGATGGTTTTATTAGGATCATTGTGTGATTGTGAAATGCTATTTAATCCAAGCTTTGGCTGTTAGACAGGCTGCCGAACATTTCCATTAAAATGCACTGGTATAAAGAGTACACTATAGTAGACTCATGGATGGCATGGCATTCATTTACTGTGAAACAACTTCAGCACATCACTTCACCAACATTCTTAATAGATAGGTCTCCCAAAAAAAAAAATGTGTTGATAATGTCCCAACACTCAGGCCTTGACTGTTCAGACAACCTGCTTCCAGAAGTCTTACACTTCATTCTAAAGTATTTCTGTAAACCTAAACCATGCCAGCATGTTCTTTTTTTAAACATATGTGACTCACAAAATGGAAGAGAACAATGGAAGAAAAGTCAGAATAGATCAGCGCTTCCCGATTCATTTTACCCTCGCACCCCCTGTGACGGACGAGGCCGATTTCGCACCCCCTTGGTTTTGAGAAGTATCAAAAAATATGAGGTTAACGCAGAAAAACAGATCACCAATTGAAGCTTTATGAATAATGGACACTTTATTCTCCATCAATAATTGTTTTGGTAAAGCCATACTCAGTGTAATCCTCCTTCCATTTTCTAATTTTTTCACGACTAGCCATGATTAAATGAACGGTAAAAAAGTAAGAGCGAAGTGACGGTGACTTATTGAGGCAGGCAGGCGAGAGCACAATAGCACGCAGGCTTGATGTAGTGCGCGTCAAGTCGATCTAAAATGCATGGTCAGATTCGAAAAAATATATCTTTCTAAATTCTATTTAGATATAAGTAGGTTCTATTTAGTGGACAGAAATATCTTTGGTAGGAATGTAAGTTGAATTTAGCCTTTAAATTTCTATGGTGAAGAAAAATTTATGCAATGATGACTAAATTTAACTTACATTCCTACCAAAGATATTTCTGTCGACTAAATAAAACTTACTTATATTTAAAATTTAAATAGAACTTGAACAGATACGATAGTTCATAATACCCACGCAGCACTAAGTACGCGTAAGAGCGGAAGTCATCCATTTTAACAAGCAGCGTACTGCACTGATACGAAATAGCCTGCCCATTTAATTATTTAGGAATGGATAGATAAATTAAGATTTTGTACAAATAATGTTTTTCATTTTTCTTCCTTGATGGATTTTGGTACCCCCAGCAAAAGTTGCGAGCACACCCAATCGGAAAGCGCTGGAATAGATAAAGCATCACAGAAAAGTTCCCTCAAGTTAGTAGAAGAGTTAGCAGACTTGTTTCATTTTATCTACAGGGTTTGCTCTAGCTGTCTGAGGGATAGTACTTGAAAATTGTCTAGCGATTTCTTCAAAAAAAGAGCCACACTAGATTCCTTCCAATTTCCAGTTACTTCCTCGTTTCTCCTGTTATTTCATTGCACTGGGTTTCTAGAAGTTCTTGTCTTGTGTGAGTTCAAGAAATAAAAAGCTATGATTGCTGGAGTTTTATTAACTGAGCTGCCAGGGTTGGCTGAGGAGATTCTGATGCACTGCAGCCAAGGAAATCAGGCCAAATCATTGCTGTTTTGCTTACAGCCTTGAAAGATAACAAAATTCATGCATGCAAAAACTAGCTAAGGGTATAAATTTAGTGACTGACCTGTTCGTTTTCAACTGTGCAGTCTTTGGAGTTATGAATGTAATTTTTCAAAAACACTGCTCTACAATCCTTCAGAACTGTTGATACAGATCTGTAACATCTAAATAAACAATGATAACCTGTATCCAGTCTCACTGTGGCATTTGAGCATAAAGTATTCCTTTTGTTTTAAGCAATAATAGTAATAATAATATATAGGATATTAATTATTGTGTTATTACAAACCTGACTTTTGTACAAGTTAAATATGAAGTAGTGCTTCCTCTAGCAAATCTGATAGTAAATCTGACACTGGTTGCTAATTAGAGGCAACACTGATAAATACATAAATAATGAAAGGCAGTAAATAAATAAACAATGCAAAGAACATCATTTTACAACAAAAAAGTAATGCATGCAAATTTTAAATTGAATTAAAATAAAATCACACTAACAAAAAAAGCATGCTGTACATACAAATGTATTATTAAATCACATTCATAAAAGAAATGCAGACAAAATAAGCATATACATTTTTAAAATCCCATTTTGTAACTTACTACCATGTGTAGTAGTTCAAAACACTGCTGCTTGTTATGCATTATAAACCACTGAAAAAGGGTGACAGTTGCAGGAATGCACTTTCTTTGTGGTGGGGGTCACATTATTACCTAAAAGGGTTATCAAATTTACATCTTGAAATAACTTGTGACTTGTTGTACACAGAAGATATATCAAATCTAAACTTGTCACTAATCAGTCACTAGAGCAATCACCTTAAGTGAAGTGAAGCACATGGTATGACTAATAAAATGATTTGTTACAAAATAAAGAATGGCAGAAAATTTACAGGAACACCATGCAAAAAACACAGACATCTCAAACACAGTAGTTTTCTTTGAAAAAATCACATTGACTTGATAAATTAATGAAATTTGCTTCAAGACTAAATGGAACAATACCTTTATACTTCACCATGGAACCTATTGTTTACAGTGGAAGGTGAAAAAAACAAAACAAAAAAAGTGTATCAAACCTGTCTTGGCTGAGAAATCTGGCTAGGACATCACTAGCTTTAAGGTCCTCAGTTAGTTGAATGGCCATGGAGACTTTGGAGAACTGCGGTGCTTGAACCCGTATAACACCTTGAAGAACATCTGTCTGTAAATAGTTAAAAATTATCACTAAATGAAATTCTGAAATTAAAGTTAATCGATGTAATCGTTACACAATATACATAATTTGAAAGTTTGTGCTTTATTTAGTTTAGCTTTACATAACGCAAAATTATTGAATGAAAAGTAATTTTCCCATGAAATCTTTACTAGTAGGGCACTGAAAAAAAGAAATAACGGTTAACTTAATTATTCTTGTTAACATAACTTCTTACAATAAAGAAACTGAACATTAGCAACATAAACTTTCATAACCTTCACTCCAAGTGACTTTGCACCCATGGTAGTACTTTGTTCTGAGGCTTTGACTACAATTTATGAGGAATTACCCTACAGATACTGAGCTTTTAAAACTTTTTCTGTGGTGACCATTTCTTTGATGTTAGGTCAATTGTGAGGTAAATTAAGTCAGTTTTCTTCATCAAGCATTTGCAAAGTTTCTGCACTTAAATGTTTTCACGCATTGCTGTATTTCTGATTTTCCTTTTCCCTTTATAAGAACTTTTGTGTTGCATTTATAATAAGTCATTTCAACATAAGCAATGCTTACTTAGCTACCTCAGCCGATGCATAGTTAACACCCAGTCGCCATCTTAGGTGGCTGCAGACTTGACAAACTATGGGTAAAATATTGGTGTGTAATAAAAAAATAATTATAAAGCTCACCTACATTACAAGTTTGCAATAATTGTAAAGGAAGAGAAAGAAACTGATTTCAGTTCAGTTTCATATGTTATTCTTTGCTTGCCGGCTTTGGACCAGATGAGGTTGTACATATCTAACCTAATCTGTTATCTACATGCAGCTACTTTTTTATATTGCTTAACAAACAAATCAAATCTTGTTGTTACATAGAAATTATATATACAGTATAATATACACTAAAATGCTTAGCTGCTCAACTCCCATGACTGTGCCTTAAGACGAGCATAAAGAGACTATAACAATACTTCATTAATTTGAAAAGTATTATTAATATTATTCTTATTATTACATTAAATATTTAAATTGTTATAAAAATATATTGCTTTCTTTTGTAATAATTTTTTCTGAATTTTATCCAAACCAATGTATTTCAACCTAATGTATATATATCTCAACCAATGTATTTGAACCGATACATCTATATCTATATATATATCTACATACATATCTATCTATCTATCTATCTATCTATCTATCATCTTTTTTTCCTGAACAGCCCCTGATAGCATATTATATACATACACACATGCATACATACATACAGTACATACAAACACACACACACACACACACACACAAGTAATAACTGAAGTTTGCATTTTGAAAGCCATCTAATTTTTCTGGTTATAGTACACATAGGAGCAGAGAAATTTACAGAATACTAATGATTTACTGGAATTCAGCGGAATAATTATTTTAAACTCCAAGATAATTAATTATGCAGGAGTGAGTCATACATATGAACTAATAAAGCACAGCCAGAAACAACAGTAAACTCTAGTAATGTAATTCATTTGTATTACAGAATACAGAAGACAGCCATAGATAATTCAGAGAAAATCAAAAGAAATCATTAGGCTTTCAGACAATATTATTATTATTTTTAATACTTTATTGATCCTCAAAGGAAAATGTAGGCATTGCTATGCAATTTTAATATCAATTGAAGCACCATATTAGCTAATGAATAATCTATTACTAGGTAATTCAATACTTGATTTCGTTTGAGCACATTTCAGTTTTGTTCACAAAAGGATGTACTTGTGATATTGTGAGCATATGACTAGATGCCTGAAATGTGGATTATGCCACACAACTAATCGGAGATATTTTTCTTTGACATTCTAAAATTGTTTGCTGTTGTTCAGGGTTGGTTCCTACTGAAACCCAACTTTGTTGTCTCTGTTCTCTATGAAAATATGAAATTTTGTCCAGGGGTTTAAAGGAGTTTTTCTTTAAGTGTTCCAAACTCCTCATATTTCATGTATTTAGAAGTAAGATCGTCTTTTCATTTCCAACTATTAAAAATCAAACATCATTAAACATCATTTTCTCATTATCACCTTAATTATTTGTTGAGGTGGGATGAATAGGGATAGGCCATGAGATGAATCCATTTGGGAAAACTTTTTTACTTTAGGTTGTCTGCAAATAAGCCTAGAATTACTTGTCAGTCAATTAGCATTAAACCAGCAACCTTCTGACACAAAGCCCAATTTCTTGAGCACTAGAGTGTAACACTAAGGTTTAAGTGAAGGACAATCAATATAACAAATTTGATTTGATGGACTTACATCCAATGTCAGTTTTTCATGCTTCTCATGTTTTTCTCTGTCATAAGCCATTTTCTTTAGCAATTTCTTCATTGCTCTGTCTTTTGAGGCCTTCTTTTGGTTTTCTATATTTTGTTTTCTTACTTGATTCATAATAAATCGTGGTATCTGTAAAAGATATGAAATAAAATAAAAACTGACAAAGTACACTTAAAATAGAAGCAACTAAATAAAAAGTGGAAATTACAAATTTGCAAGCAGCGTTGATTAGGAGTCAAGATGTGTACCATAAAATACTAAACATTATTCTCTTCTCCATTTTTGTTTTCTTATCCAACGTGTGGTTCCATGGTTCAAAGGGCTAAGAAGGTTTTGAAAATGACTGAATGAATTCAAATTATTTTTTCAGTTCAGTTGTTACCTTTGTGGACAGAAAAATATACTATATATAGCTTTAGTTGAGGACCAGAAAACTTCCCCCTACAACTTGGATGTAAAAGTAGTAGAAGAACAAATTTAAGTCTAATCTTTGCTTTCATATATTTTGATGAAGTAAACCTTTTATAAGTGTGACATTGGGTGGCACGGTGGTGCAGTTGTAGCGCTGCTGCCTCGCAGTTAGGAGACCCGGGTTCGCTTCCCAGGTCCTCCCTGCGTGGAGTTTACATGTTCTCCCCGTGTCTGCGTGGGTTTCCTCCGGGCGCTCCAGTTTCCTCCCACAGTCCAAAGACATGCAGGTTAGGTGGATTGGTGATTCTAAATTGGCCCTAGTTTGTGTGTGTCCCGGGGATGCGTTGGCACCCTGCCCGGGATTAGTTCCTGCCTGTGTTGGCTGGGATTGGCTCCAGCAGACCCCCATGACCCTGTGTTCGGATTCAGCGGGTTGGATAATGAATGGATGGATGAAGTGTGACATTAGTTGCCTCCAGCTCCCCACTAAATAAAGACAGCCAGAAGGGTCCATTTTGAGCAGAGTAATCCAAAAGTAATCTAATATATATATTAGATTACTAGTATAGTAAGTATTAGTATATATATATACTAGCAAAATACCCATGCTTCACAGCGAAGAAGTAGTGTGTTAAAGAAGTTATGAAAAAGAAAAGGAAACATTTTAAAAATAATGTAACATGATTGTCAATGTAATTGTTTTGTGACTGTTATGAGTGTTGCTGTCATCAAGGATTTGATTATCATTATTTCTTTCAATTGGGTTTGTATTTGGAGGATGTGTTGTGTTCAAGTTACATTCCGTGTTTGTCTAGTCTATCCCTGACCATCTCATCTTTGTTGTCAACTGTTGTAAAGATAACAGGTTTCATTCATCGAAGTGTTCACTACCCAAATCGGTACTCGTGAATCTAAGATGTTTAACAGACATTCCTGTTCTGTATTTGGATATTAAGTTCTGGATTTGCCTGTGAATATTTAGCGGCAGCGTGTCTATGAACGTAATTTAAACTTAAGCTTTACACCTTGCTTTCCTATTGATATGTCTACAAAGGCATGTTCAGCGTCAGAGGGTTGTTCCTTTCCTACTGCATCAATAAACAGCTCATCTTCCTCTTTATCTGAGACATCACACACTGCATGCACGTGTTTACCTTTCCCAGTCCTGCAAACTTTAGTGAAGTGGTTCAATTTACCACATTTTTTACACTGTCTTCCTTTAGCTGGACATTGACTTTTTCCACCGTGTGTTTTGTTTCCGCAGTAGCTGAACTTATGAATATGTGTGCATGTGTCACTCGCTTCATATTCTGTTGCTGCTGTCTCAATTGTGTAATGCGTTTTTTGTTCAGCGCTCTTTGGAGCTCTTTGCTGTTGTCTGCGTACTGCGTTCACAGTCAGTTCACGTGAGCCGCTCAGAGTACATGCACCGAAGGTTCTCAGCTGTGCTTGTCCTATCTCGTGCGATCTTGCAACGTCCATGGCTTTATTTAATGTTAGCTCAGACCCGGCACTTAAAAGTTTCTCTCGCACTTTTGCTGAGTTTGTGCCAAACACTATTCTATCCCTGACCATCTCATCTTCGTTTACATAAGCACAGTCCTTCACCAGCAATTTTAACTCCGTTACAAAGTGATCAAAAGTCTCGTTTATACCCTGCGTCCTCTCATTAAACTTGTATCTCGCGAATATCGTATTAGTCTTAGGCATGACAAATGCCAGCGGCAACGTGTCTATGAACTTAATTTAAACTTAAGCTTTACACCTTGCTGTCCTATCCGTTTGCATAAGCACAGTCCTTCACCAGCAATTTTAACTCCATTACAAAGTGATCAAAAGTCTCGTTTATACCCTGCGTCTTCTCATTAAACTTGTATCTTGCGAATATCATATTCATCGTAGGCATGACAAACGCCAGCGCCAGCGTGTCTGTAAACTTAATTTAAACTTAAGCTTTACACCCTGCTTTCCTATTGATACTGTATGTCCTCAAAGGTTTGTTCAGCTTCAGAGGGTTGTTCCTCTCTTACTGCATCAATAAACAGCTCGTCTTCCTCTATATCTGAGACATCACACACTGCATGCACGGGTTTACCTTTTCCAGTCCTGCAAACTATAGCTAAGTGGTTCAATTTACCACATTTTTTACACTGTCTTCCTTTAGCTGGACATTGACTTTTTCCACCGTGTGCTTTGTTTCCGCAGTAGCTGCACTTATGAATGTGCTTGTATGCGTTACTCGCTTCATATTCTTTTGCTGCCGTCTCAATTGTGTAATGCATTTTATGTTCAGTGCTCTTTGGAGCTCTTGCTTGTTGTCTGCGTACTGCGTTCATAGTCAGTTCACGTGAGCTGCTCGGAGTACATGCGTTGAAGGTTCTCAGCTGTGCTTGTGCTATCTTGCGATGTCCACGGCTTTATTTAATGTTAGCTCAGACCCGGCACTTAAAAGTTTCTCTTGCACTTTTGCTGAGTTTGTGCCAAACACTATTCTATCCCTGACCATCTCATCTTCGTTTGCATAAGCACACTCCTTCACCAGCAATTTTAACTCCCGGCAGTGCGTCTATTGGATTGCTGCTGACGGACGGCCATATATGGGCAGGCACTTAATTACATGGGAGGCGTAGTGATGGGGGACGCAACTCCGCCTCACACGGTGACCGAGCTGCAGGCTATGGCCGTATATATGTACGTAAGTAGGATTCAGTTATGACCGTTACACATAGAATTTCGAAATGGAACTTGCTTAACTTTTGTAAGTAAGCTGCAAGGAATCAGCCTGCCAAATTTCAGCCTTCTACCTACACAGGAAGTTGGGGAATTAGTGATGAGTCAGTCAGTCAGTCAGTGAGGGCTTTGCCTTTTATTAGTATAGATATATATATATATAAAATGTCAGAAGGTATTGCAATGATAGACGTGATTGATTTTTTTGTGTTGTGATAGGTGTGTGAACTTGCATATTTCACTAGTAAGTCTGCACATATACAAATTCACGTTTTCTTACCGTAAACACTACTGGTATACTAGTTCCTCCTTGTGTGTGATAACAAAATCAGGTTTATCTTTTGTGTATATCATGTTTTTAACTGATCTTGATTTATGTTCTGTTGCTTTATCTTGAAAAATGTGTTGTGTGGTTGTGTACATTTCAGTTCAGAAATAAAGCAGATATGGTTATATATTAGCTACCAGTCAAAGGCAAAGATAAAATGATGTCCTAATTGAAAATGTCAACTTAACTATAAATACTTACAAAAGTCTCAGTTTTCAAAAAAAGAAAACATATATTGAAAATATGTAGAGCTGACATCACATTCAGTGTATGGAGGGGAATTGACCCTCTTCAAGACTTCAGCAGTGAAGGCAGCTATGGAATTATGGTAATTGATACTACTCATGGCTGCAGCTCTAACAGCAAAAGTGAAGGAAACCAGCAAGTTAAAGTAAAAACCTTGCTGGACAATATATGAATCTGCGTCCCTGGATATGAAGGTCAGCAACTACTGTTAAGGAAAACAGAAGAATGACTTGTTGGGATAGACTGAATATTGTAAAATGCAGCTTTTGCCCAGCTTTGAGCTAAGCTTGGGCTATTAATTAAAATCTCTTTAATCTTCATTTATAAACATTAATCTATCTTATGTTTCAATGATGTTTGAAGTACCCTTATCCATGAAAAAAATGGCAATATAAAATAGACCTGAATTTTGTTTAAACACTAAGACAAATCGTTCTTGCTGGATGTGTCCAGCTCTTTTATCAGACAGAATATTAATCTAGCTCAGTCTTCACTAATGGAATACAGTTTATAGACCTTATCAAATGTCAACACAAAGACAGTTCTGTTAGATGCCTATCACTTAGACAAGTTGCTTAATGGCAGATAGAAAGATACTTCAACGAAGTGAACAGATTACACAAATCTGCATTTCAAAATCACTTTGCACATTGCTAGACCACCATTATACTTCTTACATATCCTTCAAGATGCAGTAGCACTAGACATATTGTCTACTGGACAATACAATCTACTTTTCTTTAATGTAAGAAACAAAGCAAACTACTACTTCAGTAATAAAAAGTGTACTATTTTAAGCTATGCAAAATCAAATAGATATCCACAATATTTTTTTTTAAATGTAAATCCATAACATTGTCAAATCTTTCAATAAGGTTAGTTTTTCTTGGCATTGCAGAGTAGATTGTCTTCTGAATCCAGGTGAATACTCCTCTACTGTACCCTCCTTTGACATCACTTCTATATTTGTTTCTTATATATGGTCATTTCTCTGACACTGTGGCCAAGGTCTACATTTTTATAGTACTTTACACACACAATAAACATAGATAAGCTTTTTGCATTTGCATCAGCTTTACCTATCTGCAAGAAAATAAAAATCCACCTAAGTGTAATTTAAAGCAATAAAACATAAAAAAAATTGAGTTGAATTAATGAATCAATATTACCCTTACAAAGTGAGAAAAAAGTATAAGAACACTGTGTTATTTCTTGTGTTGATACAGCCTCCAGGGCTAGTCAAGAAACAACATGAAGATTAGGAATACTGGTATACATGATAATATAGAAAGAGTTAAAACAAGATATAAATGCATGCAAACTCATGAGTGATTGGCATATGCAGTCAAAGGAAGAAGAGAAATCAATGCAAGTTATATACTATTGTATATACTGCAGAATTGAAGAAGAAATTAAATACGTGACCAGCAATACAGTATGCAATTATCAATTATTCACTTTATAAAAGGAGCAGAATAAGAAATTTAGTTCATCCTGATCAATGCTATAATGAGAAATGATTTTCCTTTGCTATTCTAAAATTGATTTTAATAAAGCAACAAAAATGAGCATTCCTGCAATAATCAAAGTCTTACTGTCCACAGAAGAGTCTGATATTTAATCAGAAAACGCATAATAGATGCTGATCCTGTAGCAAGTGCAAGTTCTTGTTCATAGTTCTTGGAACAAATTTCTTTGAACATGAAGAGGTTGGGTGCCATTACAACAGCAACATTATTAAGCGTCATTTTGTTCTTCTCTGAGTTTGCTATGACCCTCTGCAGAAATTCCAAGAGAGTCTGAAATCAAAAAAACAAACAAAATATTTTTGCACAAATTTAAAAAGATGTTTAAACAATCATTCAAACATTTTAATAATTGTAAAACAGCAAGTCAAAAACCTACATGTCAGTGAGGTTAATGTAATAGAGAGAGATTTACAAAATTAATTTTAATTGCAGAAAAAATAAGATACAATTTGAAGAAACAACATTGTCTTTGACAATGGTTTCTACATTTCAAGTATATACAGACTTACTTGGCTCATGCATTTTTTTAATTCCTTGCATAATGCTTTCCTTCATAATAATATAAGTATGCACTAAGATTACATTTAGCAAAAATGAGCATAGAAACAAGTCATGTTATTTATTGTAAGACCTACCCTAACACTTTCAAAAAAGTTG
>JANRMT010062791.1:116191064-116228936 GCA_026402145.1 Polypterus bichir lapradei
AAGTTACTTAAAATAAAGCACTTAAAAACCACGGTGTATCATCCTCAAACCAACGGTCTCATTGAGAGGATTAATCAGACTCTCAAACAAATGCTTTGCAAGGTGGTCAGCGGGGATGGGAGAAACTGGGATCAGCTCCTCCCCCTCGTTCTCTTTGCATATCGGGAGGTCCCACAACCCTCTATGGGGTTCTCACCTTTTGAATTATTATATGGACGACCACCCAGGTGAATATTGGATATTATAACAGAAGGATGGGAAGGAGAGACTCTTCCTCCTACCAATATATTAGAATATATCACACAATTACGCAATAGATTTCGGAAAATTCGACCGATCTTAAAAACTCACAAGGAGGTAGTGCAAGCAGCACAGGCCCACTATTACGACTGTGGCACAACCCTCTGAGAATTCTAACGGGGGATCATGTCATGGTCTTAGTTCCAACCTCTCATTTCAAATTACTTGCCCACTGGCAAGGACCTTATGAAATTAAGGCGTGAAAAGGGCTTGTCGATTATTTGGTAAAACAACCCAATCATCAACCAAGCGTGCATGTTTATCATTTGAACTTGCTGAAGCAGTGGAAGGAAAGGGATCCAGATTCCTTTGCTCCTTACCCCGCTCATTCTTTGCTCGATCTACCACCCTTAATTTTGCACCAGAGCTAAATTCCAGGCAGAGACAGGAGTTGGAAACAGAAACAGCTATCTTGTCTATCCTAGAGGTTGTAAGAGAGAAACCCGGAAGGACCTCTCTCGTTGCGCATGACATTGTGACAGAGCCTGGGGTTGTCATTCAAGAGCACCCATATCGACTTCCCAAAGCAAAGAAAGTTGAGGTGGAACTTGAAATCAAGCGCATGCTGGAACTCTGTGTGATAAAGGAAAGTTTTAGTCCCTGGTTCAGCCCAATTGTCTTGATTAGTAAGCCTAACGAGAGTTGGAGGTTTTGCAATGACTTCTGTCGGCTTACTCAAGTCTCACAATTTGATGCTTACCTGATGCCTCGAGTGGACAACCTCCTCAAGAGGCTCGGACAGACAAAATGTTTGACCACACTTGACATGACAAAGGTTTACTGGCAGATTCCTTTAACTGAATCTGCAAAGGTCAAGACCGCATTTAGTACCCTTAGCGGACACTGGCAGTATTGCGTCCTTCCATTCGGGTTACACTGGGCACCTGCAACTTTCCAGCGTCTGGTGGATAGAGTGCTCCGCCCCTATAATGCATACAGTGCTGCCTATCTGGATGACATCATCATCTACTCCAGCACATGGGAGGAACACGTACAGCAGGTCACTGCGGTATTGCGAACGCTAGGAAAAGCCGGGTTCCGGATTAATCCAAAGCAATGTTTGGTAAATCTTAGTTACCTTTTTGTTTATTTTATTCATTTGTGAGAACATTATACACAGTTTAATGACGTTTAGTGATGCAAGTGTTTTCTTGCTGAATTTGTACAATATTATTTAGTTTTTCTATGAAGGGTTACCCCTAAATGTGGGTATATTGAAATGTCCTTTCTTAGCTGATAGCTATAAATAATAGGCCTGGGAAAGTTAACACATTAACATTTAAACACGTCAAAAGTACTGACTGACCTAATATAATGACAAAATTTGGAAGTGTTACTGGGGACAGCAGTTTCAGGGGAGGGCTACGTAATACAAAAGAGCAGCTTCACAACTCTAGGGAACCTATAAAAATGGCAAGTCTGCTAAGTTGTAAATGAAATCCAGCTAGTGCAGCAGCAACAACAAGTAGTCCTTTAAAGGATAGCAAGCTACCCGAGAGGGGATGGGGGAGATAATTCTTATGGCCTATGCTCATAGTAAGCAATATAAAAGTGTACTCACTTACAAGATGGTTATAACTTGGAAGAAATTCAGGCAGCATGATCCTAAGCAACTATTACTGGGGTTTAACATAAGTCGTATTAAAAAGATTTACTTGCAGTAAATATGGAGTAACTGAATATAGGATTTGCACTCACTTTGTATTTACTTTCATATTGTAGTGGCCAAAATGTGAAATAGTTATTTTAGGAACTGTTCTGGGAAAAACTGTTGAGACTGTTGAATTTATTGTCATTTATTACTATAGAATTTCTGCAAACTTGGTGTAACTAAGGTCTTTGCTTTCTTACATCCACATTTTAGCCCTGGATGGTTTGAGAGAGGTCCTGCCGCATACTGTCACTTCCAAGTTCCAAAAGAGCTGTGCCCTCTAACCTCAGACTGATGGTTTTGTAAAGGCATTACTAGTCTGAACTCAATAGTGAAAAATAAATAAAATAAAGTGTCTGTGACTTCTTATCTGTACTCAGATATTTATGGGGCTTAAAATCTTCTGGAGTGATAGTTTTGTAAAGAATTTCATTCTGATGTATGCTTACGGTGCACACCAATAAGTAACTTCATGAAAGATTAAAGAATTGGCATCATTATCACCTTCCCTATTAAGCGTTTGACACACAACATCTGAACAACAATTACTTTCTTCACAGTTAATTGTGAGTTTAATGCATGGTAGTACAGCTTTTAAAATATATAATTGCTTATATTTAACCTAGGTTTCCTAGCTGTTACAATTTTTTCTGCTTCAAGATTTTTTTGCCAATTAATAAGTTTGTATCATTTGAGAGTGGTGTCTTGTTGCATATTGGTTAGCATGGAAAATAAATATTTTACTGTACTCTGGCTATATGATTATAATGACCTTGTAAATGTATAAAACTATAATGAAGATATAAATCCCAATAATAAGAAATGGTTTAAGAAAAACTGGTGATGTTACTATTGATTGGCACAACAGTACTAGAAAATGTGATTATTTTGAAACTTGTTACCCAAAATATATACACTGCATACTCTAAAGATGACTACAACTTCCTTAACTTATTTTTATAAAGTAAGTTTAAAAATAAACATAGAAGATGTCATATACAACTAAAAAAAAACTAAAAGCAAAGTTTTAGCATAGAAACAGGAAACACAATAATTGCTAACTAAATAATTTCCATTTAAAGTATAAATTCTGCAATATGCTAGTAAATTTTTAGTTTGCAAACTACTTCATAATAGAAGCAAAATACAAAAACTATAAGATGCCATTAACTTCAATCTAAATTTCAACAATGCTTAGAAAAATTGATTTATTATTGTAAGTTGGTACCTTTAGTGTGTTTCTGCTCAATTCTGGAAGAAGAAGCACCAAAAGATTAAGTGATTGAAGCTGCTGCTTCTTTGTGGGAAGTTCTAGTCATGGAAAAAAATATATTTTAAATATATTTTCACAAATACATTCTTTAAAAATATATATGCATAAAACAAACTGTCTACTTTTGAAGCATCTGAAAAAGAAGCACAAGTGAATTAAACAGGCTCATATACAGTAAACTGCATACAATGGAGCACTACATAATTCTGTAGGTTTAAGTAATATACATCAGAGACCAGAAGATGGAGCTGGAAGCTTTTTTTTTTACTAAGCATTTCTTTTACTGAGAATGGCATTGCCTGAAAAAGAGAAGGAGAGTTTCTTCTTTGTTAATTCCCAAAAATATTTTTTTCTGGTCTTAGCAGGTCCTGCATGAATGCTGCAGACCAGATCTGGGGCCCCACTTTATAATTTAAAAGCAGAAGAATAATAATTTAATTTAATATGGATGTCCAATCTGTAACAAGGACAGACCAAACACAATTATTATTTATTTCTACCCTGTATGGACCATTATTATACTTCTATCAATTTTACATAAGGGCTGAGACTTTAAAGATATACTGAAAGTGGCAAACTAAGGCAAAAAACAATAATGCCTAAGTTCATAATATATGTTAAAATCAGATTTTCTACAGTTATGGCCAAAAGTTTTGAGAATGACACAAGTATTGGTTTTCACAAAGTTTGATGCTTCAGTGTTTTTAGATCTTTTTGTCAGATGTTTCTATGGTGTACTGAAGTATAATTACAAACATTTCATAAGTTTCAAAGGTTTTGATTGACAATTACGTTAAGCTTATGCAAAGAGTCAATATTTGCAGTGTTGGTCCTTCTTTTTCAAGACCTCAGCAATTCGCCCTGGCACTCTGTCAATCCACTTCTGGGCCAAATCCTGACTGATAGCCCATTCTTGCATAATTAATGCTTGGAGTTTGTCAGAATATGTGAGTTTTTGTTTGTCCACCAACCTAGCACAGGATCAGGACACCACCAGTGCAGAGCTTGCTCAGGAATGGCAAAAGGCAGGTGTTAGTGCATCTCCATGCCCAGTGAGGTAAGGACTTTTGGAGGATGTCCTGGTGATAAGAAGGGCAGCAAAGAAGTCACTTCTCTCCAAGAAAAACATCAGGGACAGACTGATATTCTGCAAAAGGTACGGGGATTAGACTGCTGAGGACAGGGGTAAAGTCATTTTCTCTGATGAATCCCCTTTCCGATTGTTTGGGGCATCCAGAAAAAAGATTGTCCAGAGAAGAAAAGGTGAGTGCTACCATCATTCCTGTGTCATCCCAACAGTAAAGCATCCTGAAACTATTCATGTGTGCGGTTGCTTCTCAGCCAAAGGAGCCGGCTCACTCACAATTTTACCTAAGAACACAGACAAGAATAAAGAATGGTACCAAAACAACCTCCGACAGTAACTTCTCCCAACCATCCAAGAACAGTTTGGTGATGAACAAGGCCTTTTCCACAATGATGGAGCACCATGTCATGTGATAACCAAATGGCTTGGGGAACAGAACATTGAAAGGTTGGGTACATGGCCAGGAAACTCCCCAGACCTTAATTCCATTGAGAACTTGTGGTTAATCCTTAAGAGGTGGTTGGACTAACAAAACCCCTGAAATTCTGACAAACCCCAAGCATTGATTATGCAAGAATGGGCTGCCATCAGTCAGGATTTGGTTTAGAAGCTGATTGACAGCATGCCAGGGCAAATTGCAGAGGTCTTGAAAAAGAAGGGCCAACACTGCAAATATTGACTCTTTGCATAAACATAATGTAATTATCAATAAAAGCCTTGGAAACTTATGAAAAGCTTGTAATTACACTTCAATATACCATAGAAACATCTGACTAAAAGATCTAAAAACACTGAAGTAGCAGACTTTGTGAAAAATAATACTTGTGTTATTCCTAAAACGTCTGGCCATGACTGTACATTTGCTTAATATTCCTCAACCATATCTCCCTCAATCAATTAATTTTTGGAATTCAGTAATACGCAGTATGTGACCTTTTTGCATGCAAACAAATTTGTAGAAGCATTACACTGTACTACTGGAAAACACTATACAAGAGTATTCTAAAACCTGAAAAATCTGATGAATGCCTATGCCCTATTATGTAAGCGATAAGAAGATGAATGTTTTTTTATTTAAATTTAACACAAGTGTTGGGATAAAGACCAAATATATATTTCTAAATAACTTACTTTGCACTGATAAGAAAGCGCTGAGGTATTCAACTGTCAGAAGAGGATATGGCAGTTCGCGGATGAAGAGTTTTAATAAACTTGCAGCATCATGTTGTTTTACATTTTCCCAGATAAATGTCCCATCATAGAATTTAGACTCCAGTTCTTGGCAAAGACTCTAAAGGTTTGAATAAAAGCACAACATGGCTTACTCACTGTAAGTTTACAAAAAAAAATAACTTCCTTTTTTTGAAATGATAAGGTTTGGGAAGGTGCAAATAAGGACAAAAAATAATTTACAACTGGATTTCACTTCCTCCTTTTTATTCATCACTCATATTAAATAAATAGCTGTAGAGCATGTTTAAGACCACATACCCGTATTAGTTTTTATCTGCTTTATTTGGAAATATTGCTGAAGTAGGGTTGTGTTGGGAGTTGTTTGTGTTTATCTATACCAGGGGTGGGCATGTCAGTCCTGGAAAGCCGCAGTGGCTGCAGGTTTTTGGTCCAACCCTGTTTCTTAATGAGAAGTCAATTACTGCTTAAGTGACATTTTGATGCTTCATTTTAGTGGTCTCACTTGCTAAGGTTCCTTATCCTTAATTGCTTATTTCAATCTTAAACAGCTGCATTCACTATTTTATTGGCTCCTTATTAGCAGTAAGATGTAAATGACAAAGCAGTCAGCAGTTCACCATCTAGCTTGTTTCGATTTACATCTCTGTGTGTTCATCATGCACTGTCTGATTTATTAAAACATGTAATAGAAAGTGTGACAGACTGAAAATTATCCATTTTAGGCTTCAAATCATTTTGATGATATCCTTGGAAAGGAAAAAAATCTACGATATAAGAACCTTACATTGCAGACTAACAAGCCATAAAATTAAATAAGGCCTGAGATTGGAAAGGATTGGTTTCTAATTAAGCAATTGGGTTGGAATGAAAACCTGTAGCCATTGTGGCTCTCTAGGACCGACATTGCCCACCCCTGATCTATACTATTGCACTCCTATAATTAAATACAATATACCTGTTGGTTTACTGAGATTTATACACTGGAAATGTCAAAAGATTAAATAATGATGTAAAATGATATAATAAAATAGTATATTAACTAACTTTTGTCAAACCTGACATTATTTTTACAGGAGGCTCTTTTGAGCATAATGGAAGAAATTGTTTAAAAATGAAGACATCGGTGAGACAGATGTTACCAGTCTTTTAGAGTGAAAGTTACCTGAAACTAGACATTAAGCCCATTACAATAACTGCGCTAGAACAGTAGTGCATAAACATAAGTAGGAACAGTCCATATTAAATGGCAAGGGACCTTGTATGTGGCTGTAATATGCGTCACTGTATTGTGTGCCTTTAATTTTCTCTCTCAGTAATACTGGTTTGTATTTCCGTAAAATGCCTGTAATTTTGTCTGACAGTAATACAGTGGAACCTCGGTTCACGACCATAATTTGTTCCAAAACTCTGGTTGTAACCCGATTTGGTCGTGAACCAAAGTAATTTTCCCCTTAGGATTGTATGTAAATACAATTAATCCGTTCCAGACCGTATGAACTGTATGTAAATATATATTTTTTTTAAGTTTTTAAGCACAAATATAGTTAATTATACCATTGAATGCACAGCGTAATAGTAAACTAAATGTAAAAACATTGAATAACACTAAGAAAACCTTGAACAACAGAGAAAACTAACACTGCAAGAGTTTGCGTTATAGCCTTACGACCCGCTCGCTAAAAACACTTTTTGTAATGAGTTTTAAGCACAGGGAAAAAAATGAACATTTGAAAAATCCGTAATTTAATAAACAACCAAGAAAAGTAACATTGCAACAATAAACGCCTGCGTGTGTGTGTGTCTGTCTGTCTGTCTCTCTCTCACACGCGCCTGTGTGTGTGTGTGTGTCTCTCTCTCTCGCGCCTGTGTGTGTGTGTGTCTGTCTCATGCGCGCGCCTGTGTGTGTGTGTGTCTCGCGCGCGCTTGCGTGTGGCCCCGCGCATGCGCACTTCACCAGAAGACACACTTACACACACACAGGTTTTATTAAAAAGGATATGCAGAATAAATGTTGATACACAAGTCAGTAACCAAAGTTATTCTCTTGGGGGATACCTGATCTAAGGAGGTGCTGCAAAAGTATAAGGAGAACACTCAAATAATACAGACCAACGTACAAATTATTGTAAATATCATACATTTTTGGACCATGTATCCGTTTTTTCTTCTTCTCTCCCTAACAAGGTTATCTAAAAGGGGAGATCTGGACTGTGGTCTTAACCCAGCAGTAGAATGTTCATCTTTAATAAGCTACCACATCTACTCGATTAGGGTTAGCATTAATTGAAGTTAATTAAATGGCAATTTATTATGTCGTCTAAAATATATGAGCATTTTGTATTTCATCTGCAATCAATGCATTATTCCTTTTTCCATTGTAGTTAACCACAAACAATCACAGAGTGAATATTTGTTTATTGATATGATGTCATCCCTGCCATCATACACTTATGAAGCCAGTGCAGCCTACTTAACTTAAAATGGAATAAGCAGTTACCTTTGCAACAAAGCTCTTAATGTTTCAATCCACTCGTATTTGCAGATGTTGACTATCTTAATTAAATGTATCTCTTCATAGATACTGGGCTTTTTTCAATTAATTTTTACACTTTTATCTGAATTTCATTGCCAATCTCTCAAGACAGGTAAAATAATATCCCAATGCAAAAATTAGAGAAAGCAATACCCAAAGAGAATGCTACAAGTAACAGATCTCATCTAAAAAGATCGATAAGGAATCTTCACAAGAACACACTTTCTGTATGAAATTTTATCTCTTGCCCACTAAATATATCAAATAATGCTTACTTAAAATCATGTCATTCACATAATGGATATGGAGAGAAAATTAAAAAAAATTGTTTCAGTTCACCAGACAAATGACAAGTATATTTTGAATATTACTAAAATTATTACCATTTAGAGATCAATAGTTAATAAATGACATGAAAAAATAATGTGGTCAAATTGTTTTGAGCATAACTGTATCAGTCACAGCAACCAGCCACTAATAAAAAAAGTTTCCTGATAGGCCTGACAAATCCAAGAGGAATGCCACAAAAAAATTGGATCGATCAGTGAAATTAATTGAGCGGTCTATCAGACGAATGCAGGGAAATGATAAAATAATCTGGTCCAATGCTTTCATTAAATACAGCTCCAAGAATTGTTTCCACACTCCCTTTCACTCATAACACATTGTTTTACCACACATGCTGCACTGCCATGCCCCTACCCCACCTCCTTACTGCCTGATTCTCCTTTGCCTCTGACCCTTTCTGCATTTATTTTGAGGGCTTTGACTTCAAAACTGGCTTGCAATTTCAATATATTCTCTTAAATTTCTGATTCACTTTTGTAGCCAATATGAAATCTGCAAACAAAAGCTCCTGTGACAATCCTGTGACTCAGAACAAATACCAAGTGAGGCCAAGTGCATCCTTCGCTTGCTGCCTTGACAACTTATTGTGTTTGTGCATTACATGAATGCAGAGTACTGACCATTTTTCAATACCCATCTCACCACCTCTTATGTCACCTTGTCAAATGCCTTTTACAAATCTGTAATTACAAAGCATAACATCTATCCCTTTGCCTGATGTTTTTCTTTTATCTGTCAGACATCAAGGATCACATTAGTTGTTCCAACTTTCAGTTTTTTCTCTAACACTATCACTATCTTAACCTCCTTTGTGACCTGTTCCAAAAGTTTGATGTGATCCACAAACCAATAGGTCGCACTTTATTTTTCATACTGAAATGAGCAAACTTCTTTTTCTAGAGGATCAGAGATAAATAAACTGGACTTCATATATATACAAATATATGAATACTTCTCTGTAAGTTTATCAGAGAAATTAAAACAGTACTCCACCAAAAAATGTTTTTTAATGTTACTTATCACATGTATTTTGTAATAGTGGCTGATAAAAAAATTTAAATCGCATGTTTTTGTGGAGAAAGTATATGGCAAAGATTCAAACTGACACGATCCAATAATGACCAATGCTAGACAATGGCAAAAATGTGAAAAACGTTCATGTAAAAAATAAATACTTTCGAAAGTAACTTGTCTTACATAATTCACATGTCCCTTATCCATTTCCTAAGCACAAAACTGCATAATGCATGCACAGTATTTTTTGCTAAATTATTATTAATACAGGGAGATTCACTCAAAGAAACCCTGAATATTCTGTTGTAACTCCCATTAGGATGAAGCAATCTGAACCAAAAAATGATGCTATATAACTTGATGTATGTGTAATCAATTGTATTACATGTGATGCTGTAAGTAGTTTCCGTTTTCTGCAGAACACATTTCAACACGGTGCTCCATGTTCCTGAGCATATCAGCAAGTATCTCAGGAGGTAAAGCGACAATTTCACGTTGGATGTTTTCCTTCAAATCTTCCACAATATGAGGTTTGTTCTGATAGACTTTTCCTTTGAGCATACCTCAAATGAAGAAGTCTGATGGTGACAGATCCGGCGACCGTGGTGGCCAAAGCCCCTTTGAAATGACCCTGTGGCTGAAGAAGGACTCAATTTCTGCTCCTTGCCGATGTGTGACATGTTGCTCCATCTTTTTGGAAGTAACCTTCCGTTAACTCACGATCATCCAATTGATTCTGACATTGCTTAAACGAATTAGTGAGCCAATAGGTTTGCACCATGAACACACTGCTCAATACTGTACCCCACCATCCTGATGAGAAGTCGAGTGACTGAGTGAAGGGGTACGGGTGGTATGCACCTAGATTTCGGAAACTGAGGTTAAATATTGCAATGGTTGTCCAGCTCCTACCTCATCGATCCAATACAGGGGCATCCCGGCTTGTTCGAAGCTCCATATACTGAGGAGCACATTGCACGTTGTTTCATTCAGATTGCTTTGTCCTAGCAAGAGTTATTACAGAATATTCGGGGCCTTTTTTGAGTGAATCTCCCTGTATTTACTTCTGGAAAACTTAGCATAGAAGATAAACAGGAAAGAAGCATTCCCATAATTTAGTGCTTTTGAATCTCCCACTCATTCATTTATCAGGAATCTTGTCTTCAGTTCAAAAGCACTGCATTTTGAGAATGTGACTTTTCTATTTATCTTGTATGCTAGTAAAGTTATGCCTACTGGCTCCGCTGGTAATCAGTGAGCACCCATCGTTAGCAAGGTCAATACGTGGCTCTACATACAGTCTTCCACTGCTTGAGTGATTAGCAAGGTCCGGACTAATGGCACCCCTCCCCTAACTTCTTTTACAGACAGTCTTCCATTTTTCCAGTCTAGCACTGGTTACCTTTTCAAGTACTAGGGATTGCTCTAGCCTTTGTTATGGCTAAGCCTTAAGCTGCAGGGTGCATGCTTTACAGAAAATATGGCCAGGCCAAGCAATAAGCTTAATGGACAAGGCAATGAGTTGGGGTGTGCAAGGGTTTTAAAGGCAGGAGTGGGCATCATGCTATTTGTTTCTTTGGTACACATAAGCCCATCTTTTTGTTTGACAATTGGTGCAATGTTTTGTTCATGAAGGTTGCCACTGATTGAATTATGGCTCTTTGTTTGAACTTGGTTGTCCAGAAGGTGTCTCTAAGAGCTGTCTCTGAGTGTTACATGGTCTGTGATTGGTCATCATATAAAACAAGATGCAGAGGCTACATTTGGAAGAGTGACCCCGTCATAGAAATTGTGATTTTTTACCTGCCATTAAAAGTGTCTGGCCTTAGCTTCTCAAGAGATGGACTTGTGTTCCAGCCAAAACAGAATGAATAATGTCAGTCTGCCCTGCAGTGACATAAACTGTCTTACATAAATTGAATGTATAGTAGTAAAATACCTCATCCAAACATGGATAGTTTGGTTGGATACACCTAAAACCTGCCTTTCTCCACTTTCCACAGTGCTTGATATGGGGCAAGGCCAGAATGGTTAACAATGGGTATGGTTAACAAACTTGGGTAACCCATAATTCTTACAGCAGAAAATTATTCTATTTAGAAATCAGAATGGGTGACAGCTTCTGGAAT
This sequence comes from Polypterus bichir lapradei, assembly GCA_026402145.1. Taxonomy (NCBI): domain Eukaryota; kingdom Metazoa; phylum Chordata; class Cladistia; order Polypteriformes; family Polypteridae; genus Polypterus; species Polypterus bichir. The sequence continues at coordinate 116,202,594 of JANRMT010062791.1, forward strand.
TTAAACTATGCACGTTCCCAACAATCTCATTCCTAACATCACCTTTAAGCATACACCCCATCCATACTCAACATGCTACCTAAATAGCACATTTTTAAAATATTTTCCCTAAGCCAATTTGACACCCAAAGTTTAACTGGCTACATCTAGTTACCTTCTCACACATTTATGACAAAAAAATGTTGCAACCTCTACATCTTTGCAAGTTCATTTCTAGCTGCACATGCACTAATAACAGAACCCTTCCAACACACTAACAGCACATGCATCTCTTCCATACCTTTCACACCTTCTGCTCATTTACCTTCAGGCATCACATACTTGTATTTCTTCCCTTCATTCACATACAGATTGTTCATTTCATACCAGCTTTCTACTTCAGTATCTCCTCTTCCTTCAGTTTCTACTTCTGTTTTCACTATTTGCATAGATATCAATAGAATTGGCACTGGTTTCAAGACCATAAACCTCATCCATCCATCCATCCATCCATTTTCCAACCCGCTGAATCCGAACACAGGGTCAGGGGGTCTGCTGCACAAATTAGAACGCACTAAGGAAAGACACTTACTTTCATAAAGCAACTTTCATAGTTTAAAAATAACCACATTTTAGCTACTTTTATATTTGCAAAGTAGGCCAGTTTATGAAAAAAGACGTTTTATATAACCACACTGAAAATGCGTAATTTGTATTCCACTATACTGTATCTTTTTAAGTCACAAATACAATTCCTTCATTTTTAAATATTGCACACAATTTATCTTTTGCCTTATTCAAATGTATACATTTTATTTAATGAAAGTAAATTACACAATATGTTATAGCAAGCAAGAGAATAATAAGAAACCAAAGCAATTAATTAACTGCTTTTGAAAAAATAATTGACTTATTGAAATATCCTTTAATGTCCCTTGGCATGTGAATCTTATTTTATATTGGTTTTAGAAGGGCATAATGGCTTCCTATTAATTTCTAAAATTTGTGTGTGTACTGATATGGTTTGAAAGCAGATTATGGTTTGTAAGACCAATTCAACAAGGAATGCTTCTGGCATAAAAGATAATCAGTAATGACAGAAGACTGAACTTGTAAACATTTTGGTGAAAGAAGTAAGACAGGTAGATGCAGCTAAAATAAAATCATGGAATTTAAGTATAATTTGTAAACCAGTAACAGTTATGTTTTAACAATTACGTTACCTGAAATAAACTCTAAATAGTGCCAATGTGAATTGTTTTCTCTTTTTATACTTGCACACTTCTCAAAATCTTAATTTCCTCAAGTATATACACATACACTGTGAGAATATGGACACTATATAATTTACAGTCATCTGTCAAGACCATATATTTGTAACATTTATTCTACTGTTGCTACATTTAAGATAGTATACTTAATATACTGCATTTCCTTTGTAATGAAACATACCTCAAGATTAACCTAATGACTTTGTTGCAGAATAACTAATTTTAAAGAAAGGATTTGTTGCAAAAGAAAAATGCTAGTTGTTTTTTCTTAACTGTGACAGAAACAAATACATAGATATTGATAAAAAAAAATCTTGAAATGAGCAAGTATCACTAATTTCCATACTATTGCACTTAACATGAAGCCACTATTTTAATGTATTTTAAGAACATTTTATTGTTTTTTTTATTGGTGATTATTACTGCAAAATATTACCTTTTGTTTTCTATGTACACCATTAAAACTCAAATTGTGCCTATATCTTGTAGAACACTTTGTGCAATAAATATGAAAGTTTAATTTAAGGAAATCTGAAGTAGGTGACAAATAAATTAGCAAACATTTGCATTTTTGCCAAAAAGGCAGGAATTCTGCATAGTGTAGTGATACAGAATTAAGTTTACTGAAAGCCTCCATTGTCACGTTTTGCAAAGCTTGGTCAATATGAACCAAAGTGGTCACTTATAGTAAGAAGATAAGATTTTATTCTGATGTAGATTTGTTTACTATTGTCATTCATACTCTTATAGTTTCTCTCTCATCATCCTAAGGGACTCCAAGTGTATAACTTATGCTGATCTAAAACAACTTTAAAAGGGAAAAAAAAGAAACTACTTTCCTAATGGTTTTTTTAATATCACTCATTTTTAAGTAAGACAGTCGCATAGTAGTTAATACTGCTGCCTTAAAGATGCAGAGTCATGGCTTCAATCTTTTGCCTGATTACTACGAGATTTTTCATATTTTCCCCCAAGTCTATATGGAATTTTCTTGAGGTGCTCCGACTGCCCACCCTTATCTTAAAGACATTCAGTTCAGGTTAACTGGTGATTTTAAATTGGGAGTATGCGGAGGTGTGTGCATGACTATACAAAGTCATATCTCTTAAAAACTGGCTCCTGCTTTGCACCAAATATTGTTAGAATAGCCACTGCCCCCCATGACCATGACTTAGACTAAGTGAATTTAATATTGGATAGAAAGAAAAATTTCTCAGTGTTAGTAAAACAATTCATCTTAACTTCAGTACTTCACCTAGAAAGGGTAAGTGCAGGTTTATATATAGTTGCTGCATAAATGCAAAACCAATAGCACTTTGCAATTAATGGCCCCATTAAAAAAATACAAGGTCAGGTAGGAAAGCACTATTTTATACATTAAATGACAGTGGCATTTTGTTTTAAATTTGACAACTAACTAACAAAACATACAGATAAGACATATTCATTCATTGAGGAAAAAAAATAGTGCTGTTAAGGTACAGCTGTTTTGAAAATGTAAACTTAATGTTTGACTATAAGACAACAACTCTAATAATATTTATAAATGATTCACTCTGATATCAAGACTGTAAAGGTGAGTCACTCTGAACAAATTTCTAATGGCATGTTCCTATCATGGATACATCAAGCTGGAAATGCTGTATTCAAATGTCAAGGCCTTCAGATGTACATCTGAACAAATCTGACTATCTTACTGCCACCTACAGCAGGTCCTCTCCAGCATCCAAACAGGAAGTACTTGTGTGTGATTGGGGGGTTGTCGTTTGTATGCTGTTTACATATTTTGTCCTTCCTCTTTTGTGCCACTACAAAGTTTCAGTTTCACCTTGGTGACAAATAAAGTTATCAATCTAAATCATGTGGTATAGTTCAGGTATTTATTTAATTTTCAAACGCTTGGTGCTGTTTCTTAATGTTGTAAAGCTCATGTCATAGTTTATAATGGCAGTATTCCAAAGAAAATATTGTTTTCTTGAGGCCCATTAACATAAGAATGTAACAAAACTTTTGGAAGAAAAAAAAACAGTTCTTTCAGATAGAGTTCAATAGAAAGCTGCATTTGAAATTAAGCTATAAATACTTTATAAATGCAGTACTTATAAATGCATTAATGATTTCCTACAGATGAATTTCTATGCATTTAATAAATACTTTCAAAAATTTAATTTTAGCAGCTGTCACAGGTGTCCCCCATTCTCATGTGAATAATTTCTTTCAAAGTAACAGCATGCATTTAGTCTACACTGTTTAAAATATAATAACAGGTGTTTAAATTATAGTTTCTTGCTATAGTTCATCTTCTTCATCATTCATGATATCTCAAACCATAAAGTCCTGGAATTATTGACGAAGGGGAAAAAAAATGATACAGTAGAGTATAACAATATTTTCCATCATGATACATTACCCATTCACTGTGGACAAGTACAGGGTGTGAACAAAATAATGGTGAGAACTAAGTTTAATTTTAAAGTAATTAAATCACAATCAAAATTTCAGCTTTAAAAGTGAATCATATTAAGATGATTACTAATTACCAATATGTGTCAGATTCAAAAGATGTTTGGAAGCACATACATAAATCAATTTTCAAAGCAACATAAAGCAATTCTAAAGAGACTAAATAGCCTTAGCATGAATTGCAAGAGCATCAGTCATAAAAAACACAAAATTATTTAATTTCTTAAGAGAAACAGTCACAAAAATGATGATGCCATATGCTAAAAATAGACAAACTACATCAGCAAATAGAAACATTAGTTACAAGCTGAAGGTCGCCAACAGGAATTAACAGACTCTTCACAGGATAGCTGATAAATTCCACAAAAGTAAGACCACAAAAGTTAACACAGAACTGAATCAGAACCTCTTTGACTCTGTCTAACAAGTAACAAATTGGAGATTTGTGAAGCTCATGACATGTATTTTTTATGGCAGGAATTTGTATTGAAGTACAAAGATCCATATCATGTTGTAAGGAGCACAACACCTGGACCCTGAGCAATAGAAGAAATTAACAAAGTCTGATGAGTCATCTTTCAACCTCTGGATAGATTTACATTTGAAGGGGGCAACACTCGTTAAATCTGGTCTAGAATCCATCTTGTGGGAGTTATTAATGTAACAGCCAAGGATTATGAGGTCATTTTATAGCACCAGGTGTACTCTATGGTATAATAACTATTTCTTTATGAAGTAAAAATGATGTTTCTTATACTTTGTCCTCTGTGATTGTTAATGATAAATGAATGTTAGTTCAGATCAGGTCACATAGCTTGAGTTGTAGAATCAATCAAAAATTACTTATGGGTTGTGATTCAGGTGTGGAGGTAGGTTGTAGGTACAGTTTAAGTACTTAAAAGATGTCTGTGTATAAGACTAAAATCTAATATACTATGAACCTTTTCAATCACTTCAGTAGACGATTTACTAGGACTTCTATGTCCCTTCCATTGGAAACTGTTTCCAATGCCAACCTAACCCAACCTCAAACCCTCCAAAGGGTATCTCAGTAGGAATTCAGTTTTACTCTGTTTATTTTACACTACACTTATTGGTCACCATCCATCCATCCATTATCCAGCCCGCTATATCCTAACTACAGGGTCACGGGGGTCTGCTGGAGCCACTCCCAGCCAACACAGGACGCAAGGCAGAAAACAAACCCTGGGCAGGGTGCCAGCCCACCGCCGACTTATTGGTCACTTGCTTCATAATAGATATCTTTATTAATTTGTTTGAATTTTTCTAATTCACCCAGCCTGACAATATTTTAAAAAGTATTTATTTTTTTAAATAAATATTAGATCTAAACATTCCTAACAATGAAAAACACTCAGCCTAGCAGTCAATTACATTCAAATGAAATAGTAAGTACACCCCACAGAGACTGTTGACTTTTTCAACATATATGAACAGGCAAATAGTACAGTAGATCTTCATGCCAAAAGTGCCTACACATAAAAGTGATATAGCTAATTAAAGACACATGGAAACATTTTCTATTTCTATCATTTCCTCAACAAAAATATTGACACGTGTAATGGTCAAGTGGGGAAAAAGTAAGTACATCCCAGAAACTGGGATTTCCACCTTTAGCAAAAATGACTGCTTTTTTGCATGTGTATAACTGCCCACCAGTCTGTGACATTGACCAGTTAAATATTTCCACACTCCTCCAAGCAAAAGTCCTTTACTTGCAAGATGTTTTTGGATTTTCATGCATGAACTACCTGTTTCAGATCCACCTCAAAAAATTTCAATGCAGCAGTCCATAACTCTTCTTTTTGACGCATTTCTTGCAGATTATTTGTTTATAGTGGAATAATATTTTAAATAATTTTGTAATCTTTTAAAATTCCCTGCCAAACGCGCAGGCATCCACAACCTTCTTTCTGAGGGCTTTAGAGAGCTCTTTAGGCCTTAGGCATTCTTGTTAATTTAGTTTATGAGAATAAATACAACATGCCTATTTTTTGTGTCATTTTTTAAAGTACAGTATATATCACATTTATCTGTAGACACTGTTTGCATAAGATCTAATGTTAGCTTGTTCAAATATGTTGAACAGGTCAACAATTCCCATGGGGTATACTTACATTTTCACATGACTGCATGTCTTTTAAGTTTCATATCTCATCCATTATTTATTGTGCTTAAACCATATGAACACTGTGCCTTGAATCCTTGCCTTTTCTAACATCGTGTCTAGAGTCACAAGTGAGTTTAATTTTAAGCAGAAAATGTTTTTGTTTTTTACAACAGTTGACTATTTTTTTAAATTACTACAGTTGCTGTATGTCCAACAACAAAAAATACATACAGTATAAAACTGTACGTTTCACCTACCTTGAATCATACTTAAAATGGTCTGGTGAAGGCTGTAATCCTTGTTCCTGCTAGCAGCAAATAATGCTTTATAAACCAAATGTGATGTTTGTGCAGCAGTTGGCACATGAAATTGTCAAAAAAACACTAATATTGTAAAATCAAAGTCTACAGCTTTGGAGAAATATGTCCTTCCCTGCTGTATACATCTTTATGGTTAATTATTACATTCAGAGCTCATAAGCAATTTAAACCTTCACCTGAAGAGACTAATAATGACACCTCTACTAATGTGACTTGAGACTTTTAATTTAGTCATTAAATTTGGCACTAAAAGAAAATTCTAAAAACAAGAAGTGACATTTAAAATTACCTTCACTCGTATTGCAGCTCCTGGAATACGCAGAAGGCCTTCTGTATCCAAACCTTCAGCTTCTATATGAGACAAGAGCTAAATAATTAAACAAAATAAAGTATTAGATACTTACTTGGGCTTAGATAATTACCTGTTTACCCACTTTTTATAAATGGCACCCATCAAAAGGTATTTTCCTGTGTATTTACTCTAAACAAAGAGGGTGCAAATGAGAAAGCAATGAATACACAAACCAAAACAGAAGACACCAACTCCAATCCTTAAAAACCCTCAAATATGCTCAACAAACCCTTATACTGAGTTATCATAACTGCACAATCGCACAAATTTGTTCATGAAAGTCTTTGCTAAAATGTAAAGAAAATTTCAAGAGTTTTAAATCTACCATTTTACTTTAAGGTATCCTCATAAATATTAAATGACCTTCTAATATAATTTAGAATATTTTTACAACATAAGAACTACACAGAACTTCACTTTCACTAATGATTCTACAGCAGGGGTTCTCCAGTCCTGGAGGGCCACAGTGGCTGCAGATTTTTGCTTTAACCATATTTTAACTTATTAACTAATAAAGCAGTATGTTTATTTGGGCGTACTTTAGTTACTGTAACTCATTTGGTATGATTCAGAACCCTTAATTAAATATCTTAGTTTGAAACTGCTGTAGGTTTTATTTGCTGCCTGTTTTCTTAACCAGCCATCAGATAATAATGAGGTGCAAAGGACAATGGATCCAACAGCTTTCCAGCTAACGTGCTTCTGTTTAAACCTTTGTATATGTATCAAGAAGTATCATGTTAATCTGGTACCTTGCCTGATGAAGGGGCCTTAGCTGCCTCGAAAGCTTGCATTTGTAATTTATTTAGTTAGCCAATAAAAGGTGTCATTTCACCCTACTTTCTCCTGTATCAAGAAGTATCAATAATACATAATGTATAAAGAAATGTTTTGAAATGGATGAGAGAGAAGGAAAGGACCAAAAGGTACAAATCTATTCCACAAAACATAAGGATGATGATCTTAGAAAAAAAAACAAGTCGACAATATGATAAATGATTTGTCTTGGAAGAATGAAACCACTAACAAGCCATACATTTAAATACCAAGTTTTATTATCTGCTAGGCCTGGTTTCTAATTAGACAGCTGCTTGGAATGAAAACCAGCACCTATGGAGAACTTCCAGGACTGGAGTTGAATACCACTGTTCTACAGAATGTTTATTGTTTGCAGTTAAGTAAGTATCAGTTTGCTTTAATATAATTTTGTTTCAAGATTAAAAAATACATCACTGTTAATTTATACTGTATATTATGGACATTAAATCTCATTGTTTAATTAATTATTTGCTTAACTAAAGTTATTTATGATGTTAAACTGCTGGCATATGAATTACCAAACTTACTTTTTGTAATATAAGTGGCACCTTAGTACCCGGTACCTTCTTCTGGTCATGTTCCAGTAAAATGGTAAGAGGAACTCCAAAAAGTCCCGATTCTGCAGAGAAAGAGGAAAATATATACAAATAAATAAAAATGTATACAAAGTACCAATATATTTTTTTCTTTTTGGCAACCCTTGTGTACATTCCAAAAATAGTTTTTTAAATGTCCCCTATTCAAAAATATTATGTTATTAATAAATTACTATAAACTTAAGTAACTTTCAATGGGACTGTGCAGCTTGACCAATACTAAACAATTTATTTTCATTACAGTACACATGATTACAAGACGCAGACTAAAAAAGGATAAAGCATTAATTTAAGCACTGTAACAGTACACCCATATGTATTATTTGAGACTGACTATTCCATTCCGTTGTGGATTAATTATACAATGTCTAACAATTTGTTTGAGTTGCATTATTTTTACAACCACAGGAATAGAGAAACAGGGCTTTTCCTATGACACAACTTGCTTTTTTCACTTATCAAAATAGGTTTGCTGTACAGATACATTATAAAAATAGGCTATCTGGAATTCCTTAACCAGCAGTACTCTCATAAAATTTTGAACTAGTATTGCACAACAGAGCAGATTATTATTTTTTATCAATAATCAGTTGGTAAATGCAGGAAATAAACACAGACTAATAATGTATATGGAGTTGCTGGACAATTGAGGACATTTTTTCATGTGTTAACAGTGTGGATATAATACAGGTATGTTTATACCAGCATCAAAAACTGTTCTGTGCATTTGTAAATGTGGTGTTAGTAAATAATAATTAATTAATTAATTAATTTTCTTTTAAGAAGAAAACACCTTTTAATTCAGTGTATATTATTACAAATTGAGAAAAAAAATGATTCCGGAAAATTAATATGATGAGACTAAATGGAATCTATGATTGACCAGCAGTTTTTGGCCAGTTTTTTTTTAGCTCTTAACCAGTCCTTTATTTAAACCATTTAGAGAGACAAATACAACTACACAAAAACAAAACTAAGTTTATTATCACAGTTTCTTGTTGCTAATTCTGAGGAAACAGCAAAAATAATTTTTGGAAAAGCATAAAATGACATATATAAAGATTACATACATAAACAGAGTTTTAAAATCCTACTTAAAATGCACTTTTGATAAATATTATTTTAAATGATTTTGCAAGAGAACTTTTAAATTGTCTAAAGGACTGCCTGGCAGCAGTGTGGAAATGGACAGGTATACTGTAGGTACTTGCTGGGACTTGGGAAAAAAAGTGAGATCACTTTTTTTCAGGTTGAAGACCCCAGTTTCTCTTCACCTGAAATTAGCAGTAGGCAGTGTTGATTTGTAGACCGCTGTACTGTACATTTTAGCCAAAAGAACCAAAACCAGACTAAAAAACAGCAACCAAGGATATCAAAACCTTTAAGAGCTACAATGAACCCAGGGGTGCCGGAACACTAAGGATGATAAAGGGTTAAAGACTACTACTGTACTCCTAGTTTCCCATTAAATACAGACTTTACAACATTGTTTCTTAAACTTTTTTTTTTCCCTTGTGACCCAAATTTGCACTCTTAGTGTCTTTGAGACACAGAATCCCCGCCCACAGTCATACCACCTTGGGAGTGAAATAGGGGGGATAGTTCACCCAGGAAAATTGTCACCTACAGTATAGTTATCCCGGAAATGGGGGTTGGTCCCCCTGAGAGATTCATCAACGCGGGTCATAACGAAGCAATGTCAATTGCTTAAACTGCCCAGTGACCCATCACAAGATACTCTGCAAACCATACACGACCATTTACCACTAAATATAACTGTGAATCTCGACTCTGCACAACCCAAAATGAGTTCACTGTTTAAGGAACTATGTTTTAGAGTAAGGAGAATAGCTGGACAAAGGCACATTATCAGACAGGAAAGGAGGCCACATTTCAGCCAAATTTTTGAAGAAATTGTAGGTTATAAGCAGTACATGACTATGATAGTGAGGGAAAAGCAGAAGGTCACTTAACCAGACAGAATGATATGAATACAAGTTAGGTGGGACAAAACAAATAATGCAATCTTTTGTGTTTCTCTCAGTGATTATTCATGGTCACACTTTTGGTTTAATAAAAACATTTTTTGTATTATGACCTAAAGATTATCCACTACACTGAAATCTGATGAATGTAGAAGTCACTGCTCTATGCTAAATTCACTGCTAAATTTTTGGTACCATTTCACGATGTTAGCTTTCTGACACACATTAAGTAGATTAAAAACTGGTTCATTAGTCCAGGCGAGGTGTTTTAAAATACACATCGTCATATAATAAAACAAAAGGATAAAGTACAATGTTGTGTTACAGTGGTGTGAAAAACTATTTGCCCCCTTCCTGATTTCTTATTCTTTTGCATGTTTGTCACACAAAATGTTTCTGATCATCAAACACATGTAACCATTAGTCAAATATAACACAAGTAAACACAAAATGCAGTTTTTAAATGATGGTTTTTATTATTTAGGGAGAAAAAAAATCCAAACCTACATGGCCCTGTGTGAAAAAGTAATTGCCCCCTTGTTAAAAAATAACCTAACTGTGGTGTATCACACCTGAGTTCAATTTCCGTAGCCACCCCCAGGCCTGATTACTGCCACACCTGTTTCAATCAAGAAATCACTTAAATAGGAGCTGCCTAACACAGAGAAGTAGACCAAAAGCACCTCAAAAGCTAGACATCATGCTAAGATCCAAAGAAATTCAGGAACAAATGAGAACAGAAGTAATTGAGATCTATCAGTCTGGTAAAGGTTATAAAGCCATTTCTAAAGCTTTGGGACTCCAGCGAACCACAGTGAGAGCCATTATCCACAAATGGCAAAAACATGGAACAGTGGTGAACCTTCCCAGGAGTGGCCGGCCGACCAAAATTATCCCAAGAGCGCAGAGACGACTCATCCGAGAGGTCACAAAAGACCCCAGGACAACGTCTAAAGAACTGCAGGCCTCACTTGCCTCAATTAAGGTCAGTGTTCACGACTCCACCATAAGAAAGAAACTGGGCAAAAACGGCCTGCATGGAAGATTTCCAAGACGCAAACCACTGTTAAGCAAAAAGAACATTAGGGCTCGTCTCAATTTTGCTAAGAAACATCTCAATGATTGCCAAGACTTTTGGGAAAATACCTTGTGGACTGATGAGACAAAAGTTGAACTTTTTGGAAGGCAAATGTCCCGTTACATCTGGCGTAAAAGGAACACAGCATTTCAGAAAAAGAACATCATACCAACAGTAAAATATGGTGGTGGTAGTGTGATGGTCTGGGGTTGTTTTGCTGCTTCAGGACCTGGAAGGCTTGCTGTGATAGATGGAACCATGAATTCTACTGTCTACCAAAAAATCCTGAAGGAGAATGTCCGGCCATCTGTTCATCAACTCAAGCTGAAGCGATCTTGGGTGCTGCAACAGGACAATGACCCAAAACACACCAGCAAATCCACCTCTGAATGGCAGAAGAAAAACAAAATGAAGACTTTGGAGTGGCCTAGTCAAAGTCCTGACCTGAATCCAATTGAGATGCTATGGCATGACCTTAAAAAGGCGGTTCATGCTAGAAAACCCTCAAATAAAGCTGAATTACAACAATTCTGCAAAGATGAGTGGGCCAAAATTCCTCCAGAGCGCTGTAAAAGACTCATTGCAAGTTATCGCAAACGCTTGATTGCAGTTATTGCTGCTAAGGGTGGCCCAACCAGTTATTAGGTTCAGGGGGCAATTACTTTTTCACACAGGGCCATGTAGGTTTGGATTTTTTTTCTCCCTAAATAATAAAAACCATCATTTAAAAACTGCATTTTGTGTTTACTTGTGTTATATTTGACTAATGGTTAAATGTGTTTGATGATCAGAAACATTTTGTGTGACAAACATGCAAAACAATAAGAAATCAGGAAGGGGGCAAATAGCTTTTCACACCACTGTATTTTATCACTGTTATTAGCGGACAAACTGTAGCTTGTTTGTTATTCTGCCCAAGTTATGCTACCCTCCATAACTTTTTCATTAACTGTTTTTTTCTTACCAGATGTCTAACATTTTCTATATGTTTTGGGGTGATGCTACATTCTTGTTACATATGTGATAGTGTTACAGTATGCATAACATACTAAAAAGTCTTTTGCTCCTGACAAACTCATAGTCACAAACCTGGCTCCCACTAACTTACAATATTCAGAAAGACTTAAATATCCTCCCAAACAAAATGAAACTTTATTACCTCAGGACATGGTTTTAATAATAACTGGCCACCGACTACTTGCCAGCTCTAATGACAGGCTGAGAACAGTGTGTGTGTGTGTGTGTGTGTGTGTGTGTGTGCGCGTGTGTGTGTGTGTGTGCATGTAACCACTCAATAAAAATGAGTGACTAGTTTGTCGCTGTGATCTGTGGACTTAATCTAATGGCGTCCTTTCAGAGACATATATAGCATGTATGGTGGATGTGTATTTCTGACTGCTGACAACAGCTGCTGCACACAAAAAGCTGAATATTGGGTTAAATCTATAGTACTGTAGCTGTTTAAAATGCATTAATAAGACTCCTGTAGCTCTGACTTCCTGTGACACTAACTTGGAGTAAGTATGTTGATAAAATGCACGGCTATATTACCTAAATCACTTTAAAGCTGGTAAATAACCAGTTGTTTATTTAATTAATGTTTACTAAATGCTGAATATATAAATAAAAAAGTAACAAGTAATTGTTCTCTTTTAACAAATCAGAAAATAAAAAAGCACAAAATAAATAAAATTTAATATTCAATGTGATATTGTTTTTCATTATGATGTACAGTATGTTGTGACAACTATAGGGGCGTGCCAGCCACCCAACCAGACACAGATAAACACAAGAAGCACACTAATAAAAGCACAAATGTTATGTTTTTATTCTTTTCACCTCATGGGAAACACCTTCCTCATTTCCAACAGCCATAACAGTGTCCAAAGCACTTCACACTACTTTCCTTCCCTTTTCTTTTCTTTTCTCCTCCACTCCTCCTCTGCAAGCTTTGTCTAACTTCCACCCAACTCTGGCTCCCAGAGTACTCTCTGCTGGCTCCTTTTATATTTTACCCAGAAATACTTCAGGTGCTTGATGACTTACTTCCAGCAGCACTTCTGGGTATGGTGAAAGGATTGCCCATAAGGGCTCTGGAGGAACTGCGGCACCTGTATCCAACTCCGTCTCCCATGAAGCCATGCGAGAGACTGGTGCACCGCTGCCACCCAGGGGGGCTGCCATCTAGTGTTCCAGGGGAGGTAACACTCTGTTCACACTTGCTCCCCCGGTCCTTCCAAGGAAGAGGCATTCCGGCCCGGCAAGGGCCCCAGTCATCCATGACAATGTATAAAAAGCCAAAACCCAGGCTCAAAAACAATCGTGTGTAAAAGCACATTGTAGGATCATTAGCAAAAGCTGTATCAATTATTAGCTTAAATAGCAAACAGCTAAATTTCCCTACAATAAGTGGACGTCATCAGTAAAATACACTACATGTTCAGTTAATCATAATTCATCTGTTTTTGAGCTTGCTTAATCCTATTTAGGGCTGTGAAGATCAGAACATGTCCCTTTGGAATCAGATGAAAGCAAGAACCAACCCTACATGTGCACTATTGTAGCAGATTATAGCAAATTAATTTTACAAATATTACTTTAATTTTCCAGAAGGAAAAGTTTATCTAAAAACAATGTCTAATGAATAATTTACATATGTGCATATGATAGAATGTTTGCATAGCATCATATCACAAAAAACTGTATGTCTGTTATAAATTAAAGTTCCTAAAAACATCTAAGTAGCTTAAATTCTGAGCTAGACAAACAACAAACCACATTACCTTTATGTTTAATTTTCAGTGTTTTGTGAGATTTAAAATCAACTGCAAATGTATCAAAAAGAGCTGTCAGCTCAATGAGCGCCAAAGAATGAACTTTCCTCATATCTTGGGGAGCCAGGTCACCAATCTTTGTTGTACCCGTCTTGTCTTTCAATAATCTGAAATTCTTTAGGAAGACAAAATAAATACAAAATAAAGTGTATTCTGCACAATTTGATTTAACACTGTAGTACCAAATAGTACTAGTAACTATAGTAACTATTTACCTGATTCAAACAAAAATGATGGAGGTCATTCACAAAGCTGCAGCTTTCCAGCAGGTGGCACCATTAGACAAATATATAAAGCATAAGCAATTGAAATTATTTATTTTTGAGATATGTTATACACCATACCTACATTGTCAGAATAAATTCCATAATCTTAATATCAAAGTAGGTTAAAGTATTAGTTTTGAAAAATATTAAATGTTTCTTCTCTACATTGACTTTAAAATATTTAATACTGAGAAGTGTAAAATGTAAAACTCGCTGTGACTCATGTATTTATTGAAAGGATAATCTGAATATTCACATACAATGACTTTTTGTGATCAGTTATAAAAACTTTCAAATAGTTATTTGGAGACCTCATGGTACACATTAAAGAAAACATACTGTATACTTACAGGCATGTGAGTATCTTCCTCACTTGGAAGCTTATTATTCTTTGACCTCTCTTTGAAGCTGGCAGCTTGTTCAGAGAAGGATATCTCTAAATTGATATCATTTTCTGTTCCTTGTCCACTCTGGACAGTGGGTTCTACACATTATTAAAAAAAAATAAATTATATGTTACTTCTAGCCATAAACATTTACAATTCATTCATATTTTGGCAAGGCACTTAAGTTTCACATAGACTTTGAACCCTTAGTCAATAGATAATAGGTCACTGCAGGACCTAGTGCAGTAACCTACTAGGATCACTGTAGAGCAGAAGATGCCTTAAATCCTGAACAAGGCCTATGTCCACTTGGATAGATGTTTTGTCAGTCTATTGTAGCAGATGCAAACATCTACTATATGTGCCAGTCGGCTGAGCCAATGGCAGTACTACTGTTGAGTCGAGACAACTAACTGATAAAGAAGGTTAGGCTTTCCTAGGAGTCATTAAAAATCTCTAGAGGCAGTAGCTGAGAGGAAAAATTACTGACCATTATTAACAATAACATCTAAGAAGAAGTGGAGAACCTTTAGTGAAAGATGTATCATATAAGTACCATACAGAAGAAAGAACTTTACATAGTAATTTCTTCCAGAAGCTGTAATACACTCATTTTTTTCTGTCACAATGTCCTGCATTGTACAATCTCTGCAGTAACCTCTGCACTTTCAGGATAAACAAAGCTTATTTCAATACAGAGCTATGATATGTTTGATGCAGGATCCCTGGTGAATCTGTAATGGCTTGGATTTTTCTCCTTTTTCTTTGGAGATCTGTAAACATTAACAATGTCAAAACAGTAGATGCTATAATTATGAAACTTTTCTGTTAGTTATACCCAATTATAGACTACTAAATCAAAAACATATTTCTTAGTGGAAATGTTTGTTCTTAAAGTGGAAATGTTTGTTCATAGAGGCTAGTGATACCTCTAACTGTAGGCAACTGAGTACTTGTTGGCCATCAAAAAAGAAAAACATCTTCTTTTAACAGAGTGCATAATGTATCCTGGCCTTGTGTGGGATTTTTCTCTCTACTGGATTCTAAAAGGCAAAACTGGAACATTTGTGATTGTATTCAGAAAGGGAGAAAACTTCAGGAAGGAAAATTAAGACACACTGAAGCTTGTGCCCATGCAGTAAGTTAATACTACATGCAGGGCTGTTATGTGTAAAGGCCCATCAATGAAAAAAGGCAGAACAATGTGGGTAAAGGTAAGCTTCAGTGTGAAAGTAAGCAATCACTCGATGAGAAAATTTTCAATCCAGTTCATGATCAAAAGAAGCCAGAGTTTACCCCATCGGTACCAGTCCACAGCAGAGACCACTCATGTACAGAAATGCACTCACACTGGGGCCAATTTAGAATTTAAGAACCTAATATGCAAATCTATTGGAAATTGGATCACAACCACAGCACCAATAGAACAGCCTATACAGACAGAGAGGAAATGCAAACTTCTCACAAACAGCAGCTAAGACATAAGACTCAAACCTCTGATACTGGATAAATGAAGCAGCAGTGCCAAGAACTGTGCCACCAAACCATCCTAAGCCTTTTTTAATAGTATTTAGACTTTTTTGGGTTTTTTTGCACACTGCACAGCCCACTACTTATCAGTTGGGCTTGCAAATCCCGCAAATGGTGTGTTCCACACACAGAAATAAGATGATAGCAGTCCAAAATTCATATTTCTCAGCACGCTTACACTTAAACTGCTAATATGACATTTACATTCAATGATTACTAATCCAGAAAGATTATGCTAGATAAATGGTGTGTACAGTCCCGTGACTGTAAACAAAATCAGTTTTAAAGCACTCGTAAGTGTTGGTGGTAAATATGGAAAGTTACTGAAGGAAAGGGTCATTTACAGTATATATGGCAGCATAAATATCCCTGCTTGGCATCAGAGTATAGAGTCACTGAAGTGACTTTAGCTGCAGGTGGAAGTCCCATTTTACTTTATGATGCCAAGCAGAGTTGTGTTGCCCATCGAAAGCGCTGTGAAGCAGCTGTCTGTTGCTACGGTCTTGCCTTTGTCCAGTCTGATAGTGGTCACAGGACATTGTATCTTTGATTGCCTGTACAACAAATAGTTCTGAGCAGGCATCAGCCAGAGCGCTGCTCTTGTGAAAAGAATGGAGATAAATGTCATCAACTCAGAGAAGGAGAGGCATTGTATTATTATTATATTGTAGAAATAATAATAATAATAATAAAAATAATAGCAGCTCACTACTCAAAATGCGGAGCGCCTGGTCTCAAACCCAGGACCTTCAGGATATAGGAGAGCAGTTCTTACTTCTGCACCATTCAAGAAAACATGTAAACTCCCTGTCAACTGACATTTAAGCTTGAATTTTTAACTCATTGTTAGCCCCATGTAAATTGAATGCTTTTATTTTTCTTTGGTTATCTTCTTGAATAAAAATACACGTGTTTATTTGATATTTGGACTAAAGTCTTCACATATTACGTACCTCACGTCACTATTAGTATAACATGGAAAAAGTTTCTGCTTTAGGTACAGTACAGGCCAAACATTTGGACACACCTCCTCATTCAATGTGTTTTCTTTATTTTCATGACCATTTACAGCACTCCATCACTCTCCTTCTTGGTCAAATAGCCCTTACACAGCCTGGAGGTGTGTTTGGGGTCATTGTCCTGTTAAAAAATAAATGATTGTCCAACTAACCTGACTTCTGCACAACACAACTGCTGGTCCCAACCCCATTGATAAAGCAAGAAATTCCACTAAATAACCCTGATAAGGCACACCTGTGAAGTGAAAACCATTTCAGGTGACTACCTGTTGAAGCTCATCGAGAGAATGCCAAGAGTGTGCAAAGCAGTAATCAGAGCAAAGGGTGGCTATTTTGAAGAAACTAGAATATAAAACATGTTTTCAGTTATTTCACCTTTTTTTGTTAAGTACATAACTCCACATGTGTTCATTCATAGTTTTGATGCCTTCAGTCATGAAAATAAAGAAAACACATTGAATGAGGAGGTGTGTCCAAACTTTTGGCCTGTACTGTATGTGTTGAGCATTTTTGCATTTCTCTCATTTCCTTTCATCATACACTTACCCAGATCTTTGTAGACGCGGAACACACATGAAATGTATGTATTCCAAATAACAATATACTGTATTGTTTACCCTGTACAACTCCAGATCTCCCACGCAGATAAGCAGCCTTGGCTTGAGCTGGGAGAACTTTTTGCCCGAGCTGAGCTCCATCAAGGCAGGAGATGCGACAGCAGCCTGCTTGCTGCTTGCGCTGATCAACGCATTTACAAAACAAAAGATGCCGATGGAGAGGTGCGAAGGGATTTAAGGTGGGCCAGGATTACAAGTTTTTTCGTAGGCTTCAGGAATTCTAGTGTTAAAAATACTGTTGTGACTCTGACTTATGAGCAAACAGGCATGTGAGAATGGGGCCGAGCTATACGTGTTGGAGCAGCATAAAGGAACTGAAAAAGAATGAGTAGACAGGCAGCAAAGTCAGGAGATCTCCCAAAGACTTCAATTTTCTGAGGTTACATTGGAATACTATCAATAAAGGTCTTTCAAGGACAGTTGTTTACATATCTGTCAGTTCTTCCTCTAAAATACCTCAGTTTATTAAAGAACATTGAATCTGTTGTCACACACGTGTGAGTAGGAGGCAGCTAAAGGGTCTGAGTAAGTGTAATGAAACATCTGACCAGGGGGAGGCGGAGTGCACTGACTGTCTTTCTCAGTTCCCTACAGACCTTTCCCGGGAAATCCTGCAAGGTTCCGGCGTCTCAGAAAACATCACTTCCGAAGGCGACCCCTTTGATGAGGTCACTTCCGAAGCTGGCCCCTTTGATGACATCAATCTCTCTCCAGACCTTTAAAGCCTCCATCTTGGGCTACTATAGCCAGTTCTGTTGTGGACTCTGTTCTATGCACATCGTGCTGGGAAAAACAATATAAGGGTGGCTGCCCCAAATCTTTATGATGTCTTTGGCGTATTATTATCACACTGTTAAGGAAGGTGAATGTTGCAGGTGTCAAAGATCTGCCCGATTTTATAATAACCAAATTTTAGTACAATGTATTCATTATCACTAATAAAGGGGAGTGTGGTAAACAGAAAATTGTGTGTTGATAGGAGAACTGTTTGTATATTGCTATTAGAAAGAACCTAACACTTAATATTTTCCAGATTCAGAACTATGACAGTGGACAAGAAATAGCACTGTATCGGAGTTTCATTATGACTGTAAATTTCCTTGGACTCAAGTCAGAGGTGTTGTCAAATAATAATAATGCACTCCTATTGAATGTAAGTGATCTTGAGAATTGTGGCAATAAAAGTATCAGTTGTTGTTGTTTATTTACAACTGCTTGGGTAGCTAGTTCTGTAGAGAAAAATCACATACTGGGGGGTTAACTGATGAAAGATTAAGTGTCATTATAGTGTGATGCAGGAGAGGTGTAACCAAAAGAGGAAATTGATTCAACCATACTGGATACTAGTATTAATGACAATTTGGAGACGAAAAATGTGATTGATGATACAACAAATATTATTAGTGAGTCAATTAACGCTGTGGGTCGAGTTGTTCAATACATTTCAAGACTAACTGAAACCATGCAGTTGCATTTATACCTATCAGTATATATTGGGATTAATCATATGTCAAGTATGATGCACACAATAGGCACACACAGGTATAGTGAATTAAGGGGATAACCTAACCTATTTCTTCACTAATCCAATTAAGAATAGTTAGGAATTTACTGGACTGATATATACGATGAATGCCTGTATATTTAGTACAAATCAGTTAAAGAATACAGAAAGGGTAAGGTGTACTGATGGTGACAAGTATACCTAAAAGCCTGGGGATGTTAAAGTTTCATTTTCAGTGGGAGATGGTGTCATTACAGAACTGAGAGATAGTTACTGTAACACTAAAAACCCCACCACATAAATGGAACTTTCCTAAGGAAAAGTCTTGCTCCAAAATTACATTTTGACTAGCTGCCAACAGACTGTTTAGATTCATTCACATGCTAGTTAGGACAACCTAAGCAGCAGGGTACATGTGGTCACAGCAGCTCTATAATTTGATTTGTCATTTAGAGGTTGATCAGGCACCTCTCTAGCTGGCTAAAAAACACAACCTTTTCATTCATGACAAAAAATAATTGATGGGGAGCTTATCCAAATGTTCAGAATTCACAAACATATAGACAAGGTGAATGCAGCATATTCTTACCACATAAACGTTAAAAATGCTTTTTATTGTTTATGTTTTATTTTCTTATATTATTATTCTTGTTTTATTATTAATTGTATGGATGTTAAATTGTTTGACATTATGTACCTGATTTAGTCTCCAATAAACAAAATTATTTTGTTATATACATTGTGTGCTTTGTAGCAGTGCAAATACTTTGAGTGATTGACCCTGCATTCTTCAACATCTGAAAGTTTTCTTTTCAGTCTGTTGTTACTGATTTTGCTAGAGGATTGCAGTTATTGAATACATTAAAAAAAAGTTAACCATTTAACAAAGTGGTCTATAGTATGTGAGATTTTCCCGGACACCACCAGTCGGAAACCACATCTTCTTAAAACACACACACGTTTATTTATCATTAATAAAGACAGGATTAAAGTCCTGAACACCGCACAATGCACACAGCTAATCAATCACCACAATAATCACTTCTTTTCCTCAGTCCTTGGCCGCCTATCTCCTCCTGGGAGCTTCGTCCTGCTCCCACTCCCGACTCAAGCTCCCCGACTGTAGGAAGACGGCCCCTTTTATTCCTGCCTGGATGTGCTCCAGGTGGCTAATGACGTCCTTCCGACAGCACTTCCTGGTGTGGCAGAAGTTCTGCCCTTTGCACCGGAAGCACTCCGGGCGTCCCTGGCAGGTTCCTCCGCCATCTTGCCGAGTGTGGCAGAAGTAACTGTTTCTAGGTCCCACAAGGCTTAAGTCACCCCCTGGCGGTGGCCACGGGTCCCAACGGGTTAAAAGCTTTTCCCTCTTCTCCCGTGGTCCTCTCCTAATCCAGGGCAGTTGTCCCCTCGTGACCCAGAAGCTATTAATGCCTCTTTCCGGTCCTTCCAGGCATCCCGGCCAGGTAAGAACCCCAGACATTTGTGACAAGTACTTTATTAAAAGTAGTAAAGGTTTTAATTTATTTTCTTAACAAGAAGTAAGTTATGATACACCAAATAGATAATGTGCTTTAATAACAGTTCTTCAAATAGTAATTATTCTTTTCAGGTCTCAGAATTATAATTTGTCCATCTGGCCATTACATACATCCGACCCATTTGCAGTGTCCGGTCTTGCTTCTGAAAAAATCTGTAGAATTTAATATATGATTTACATTGCGAGACAATTTGGAAAAAAAAAACAAAAAAAAACTTGAAATAACTTTTAACATAACAAGAAAATTGATGGCATCTGACTGGCCTAGATGGAGTTTTACACAAACTTAGAGCCACAAAGGAGAGTAAGTGTTCACTAAAAAGTATGGAGCAAGTTTATAGAATTCTAGGAATATTGGGAAAAGATCTCCCTTTCATAACAGTTTTACGTAGTGTAAGCTACAATGAAAGTTATACTTGGCACTTACAGGCATATACAATTATAAATTGTAACAGAATTTTGAAGAAGACTTTATATAATCAAATAGTAGAACAATGTAATCAAACCTTCCAGAACTCTAAAAACACAAACTATTGATGAGATCAGAACATTCATTTCAATATCCTTATTTTTTTTCATTCACCTAAATTATATACAAAACAAAGTCCAGATGTGAAGGTATTAAGTGTACCACTTCCCTTAATTTTACTTTATTTGAAATGTTTTATTGTCATAAAGCTTTCATTACAATGCATACACTACAGATTAATAAGATATACCACACTATACATTATTTAGATCAGGCATCCGCTCAGGATCCTAATGTGCTACCTTAGTCTCCACTGACAGGTAATGTGTTCCATGTACTGGACATGCAGGTTTCCGCTGAGTTTCTAACACAATGATACAGATACTATTTCTAATCCAAGTCAGTGCTCTAGTAGCTGTATTTCCAATTAAAATGTAATTAACACATCTAAATATTTCCCTGTCTGATATCATGAGGTTTTAGTGTTTTATTGGTATTAAAAAGAAATTATGCCTGCAATCAATTTTTATAAATCTTATAATTTTATATTTCTAATTTCACAATAAGTTTTTAGTTTCCTCTTTTTTTGCTGCTATTGCATTAAGCATTTCATTCTATACAGTATATTAGAAGTGAGTTATCATATTTATATTAAACTGATAATCAAAACCTGTGTAGCATTTCAAGCCAATAAACTGGACCAAAATAATTATAATTTTGAACAGACTACTTTTTATGTTATGCCTCTATTTGTAGTCTGAAATAAGATGCATCACTGCTAATAAGGTAACAGAGTGTTCCACTATCCATATGGTGCTTTAACAAAATGTATTAAAAATTACTCTGAATTCAATGTTTTAGATGTGTCTTGTTGCTGCTCTTTATGCTTGTTTTGGACATACTTTGAAACTTAACAGAAAACTGCCATTTTTCCATGATATCATAATAGGGCTTGATGGAAATACATAGCTAAAAATACAGATGGCCTTTGTGGGGGGGCAGGCTTTATCCTTTTTAACGTAAAGACTTCAGGTGAGAGACTAAAGCCAGAGTCTTATGCTTAAAAGCAATGCAATGTATTCTGGGAAAGAAGAAAGGTAAAGCATGATTCAGAGTATTTTACATAGAAAGTGATGCTAGACCTTAAAATCTTTTGCATAGCCAAGTTGTCTGCTGCTTCATACAGCTTTTGATTCCCATGTGAATGACTTGGTGATAATGAATTAGTACTGTCGGCTCTGCTGTAAAGAAACAGGTATGTGCACTTGATTTATGCAAGAAAAGGAGAACTGCTTCCTTTTTTCAGTTGCTATTCTGACACATTTGTAAAGAGCTCTGTTGCAAAAATTGAAATTTACAAGAAGCATCTCAGATGAATATGTACACTTAAATGACGCTTGTTATCTTTAGCTATTTAGGTGATTGACACTTGGAAAAAGAGCTCTCTCTCTCTCTCACAAGAAATCAATCTTTTCAATTAGAGGTATATAATCTGTAGCAAAGGAACTGGACCATCTGGGAAATGTCATCTGGAAGTGAAAGAAGACTGAATGAGCCCACAAAGGTAGTATAATTATTTGTACTGCTTATAGTTGCTCCAATTGGTTGTTATGCAAATAAATACAATTTTCAAATAAAAGCTTAAACTCTGTGCCTGTTTGATTAATTACTAGCAAGCCAATAGCTACAACTGATCACTCCTTCTCTAGATTCAGTTCCTTAAGGGTTCAAAAGGATGTTTCAAGGAAGTCTTTTATTGATGGTTAAATGGACTGAAGTAAAAGATTGAAAGTAAAACACAGTTCTAGACAGCAAAGCGGCCTGCTGATAGAAGTTTCTGACATTGAATGTGAGTGGTACAACATAGACAGTGAGACATATACGAGGATAGAGAAAACAATTTGAAAGCTGGTATTGAAATTTCTTCCCTCTCCCAGTTAGTTAGTTGGTATGTTTTGAGTTAGGTGCATGTCAAAGGTCACCTGACACTATGATAAAACCAGCCTTTTTCATTATTGCTGTATTAAGAATGGTTTACTGACCCAGAGATTTTGAAGCTAATTAAAGATATTAGGAAGGCAGTGAAGTGTAGGGATTAAGGGTTTGGACTTTGATAACTCTGAGGATGTGGGTTCAAATCCCACTACTAACACTGTGTGCCCATGAACAAGTCACTTGACCAGCCTGTGCTCCAATTGGAAAGTCAAACAAAATGTAACCAATTGTATCATAAATGTTGTAAATTGCCATGGATAAAGGTGTCAGCCAAATATGTAAATGTAAATGACATTATCTTTTTGCAGTTATTTAATTGATCCCAATGAAGGGCTAATAACCTGAAATCATCAACCTATACTGATGATGTTCATTTTTCCCCTTTCTTCTTTTGCTTTACCATAGATACTAAACCTATTTGAAGATGGTTACCAGAAGAGTAAAACCAATAAAATATAACAATCTCAGAATCAAGTGATCCAATGTATTGATGGTAGTTATAGTAATGACACTGACTTAATGGTGTTCTAATTTCAGCTGAGGACATCTACTGAAACTAAATGTAGCCAGAACAATTCAGTATTAGTTTCTCCAACATTACATTCCATTCTAAAGTGAAAAACACTATAGAAGAAAAATTGGCAATTGGAAACAGTTTATACTTTCTATGATTCCAGACATAAATCTGGAACAACTACAACAACTAATGCATTAGAAACAATGTAGTTCACCTGTTTTATGTGTTTAATATGAATGTATATTAAATTTATTGGGGAAAATTATATGTGCAAAGCTTAGTCTTCTGTAAGAGTATACTGAGCTCCTCTAGTATCTTCCATATTTTTAGGTCAAGCACAGCTTGTTTGGTTTATTTAATAGCATTTTATCATTTCAATACTTAAAGATGCAAACACTTTTCACAGCTGATGAAACTGTTGGGTCACTCAATATGAATAAAACCTGTTGAATTTGTTCTGATTTATAGAAGCTTTCACTTTACAAATTATATAAACATTTGAATAATGGTTTTCTGTTATAATCAGCTGGACATATAGCAATGGGAATGTTCGTCACTTAACAATGACAGAATTTTAATTCCTAAAACACACCTTTCATCATTGGTGTAGTAAGAAGTTAAAAAAATGACACCTTTTATTGGCTAACTAAAAACATTACAATATGCAAGCTTTCAAGGCAACTCAGGCCCCTTTCTCAAGCAAGATGCAATTGTTGGTATAGAAAAGGTTTAGGTTATTAGATGCAATTGTGACCAATTGAAATCAATACTTCTGAATATAAAGAAAATGGAAAAAAAAAATTAAAGTGTACATAATAAGTGCTGTCTGAGGTAATTAATGATTTTCTGATAAAGAGCATGCTATTTATAAGTCTGGTAGTCTGAGTGTTGTATAAGAATGCTTAAAGCTATTCAACATACCACCAGAAACAGATGACATTTTTTCTTCTTCGTTATTTGATGGAGAAGGAGTTCCATTAGCATCAGAAATCTGAAAATAAAATATGTTTATATATATATATATATTTGTATATATATGAAAGGCTCAAAATTTCTAACTGAAACAAAAGTAGCTAGCTATAGCTAATATAAGTCCACTTAAATGAAGTCTTAGATGTCTAATGGAGCCTTTACGATGATGGCTGCAACACTTTCGATAACTGAGATTGAATTTGAAAACTTATCACTTTTATCCAATCCATTAATTTGCTTATTGAGATCATTTTATAATTTCATTGCAATTGACAGATACTAATTTTAACATGCTCTTGCAAAACCTATTAGAAAAGAAATACAGAATCTATAAGGAACTGGAAAGCATGTGCGTCTCTCTTATGATTCACACATTCAGTTGCAATTATTTATGGACACCAAATTAACAACTATTATGTTAACACAGATGCATCACTGAAATCAAATATGAAAAGATCATGATCATTTTGTTAACTCCTCTGGATATCCCCATGGTGACTATTCTCAAATATTTATTGCATGCATGATGTAGCACACCATTCCTGCTCCAAAAAAGTCATTTTTGGTTAAAAGACAAAAGTACCGCTGACCTTCTTTTTGTAACACAGTATAAACAAGGAGAAATTTTTATTGTTTCATTTTTTAGCAACATAAAGAGAGTTCTGTTAAGTTCTGAATTTATAACTATCTCTCCATGTTTGTATAGCTGTGGGCACAGTAACCCTTAAACTATATGTTCAGTCTAGCCCTTACTAAATGTGATATATTCACAAATTGGTATGTCTTATTATACTTGTAATCTGTGTTTTAATCTATTCCAGATCATCCGAGTTGTCAGTTTTCAGTGAATACAGTTCAAAAAAGCTTATTACTTTTAACTCTCTTAGTCACTAAGGTATGACAAGAAGTACACATTTCTCTGTGCATCTGTAATTTAGTTCAGACTACAAATTGGCACCCACATGTGTATTTGTTACATTTTTTATTTAAATACAGTTTTAAAAAAGTTCCATTCCAAAAAGTTGTTTACTTAAAATTACAGTAGGCTGTGTAGGCATCAACTTTGGTTTCAGTGTTAGTTTAGGGTGGGTTTGTGTGGTCAGACAGAATTCTGTCAGTAACAATGTAGTTATATTAGTAGCGACCAAATGATGTTTGTGTAGCTATTGTGGCATGTGGCGCCATAATATCTAATTGCTACTAATGTGTCTAAAAGGCAATAGGTTAGAGGCAATCCTACACATACAGTATATAGTACATAGAGATCTTTGTGAGGATGTACATCCATTACTATCCCTCCATATTTTTGTATTTTTAAATGTACCCCTATACAGCATTTTTCTTTTGAGATATTAAACACCTTTCTTAATGCACTGGTTGCGCAAAATTGACTATGTTCAGAGTCACTGAGCCTGGGAAGCATTTGCTAAATGGCTCTTCTTCAGCTTCACCAAATTTTGCTCCCTTCAATTCTACAGACAGCCTTCATTTACATTAAACTGGCACAACCCCATTTCTCAGTGCAATCACTGTCAGTGCTGTAACAAAACAGGGGACATGGAGTTTTAGAATGTCCCACTGGGTAGAGGATTGTTAAAGATAAATATCAACAAAAACAAAAAAAAATACGTAATCTGATCATTTTCTTTTTTCTACAATGTCGCCAAACTTCAATCAAACTGTCAAAGCATTTTTGAGATACT
>JANRMT010062791.1:116230082-116293853 GCA_026402145.1 Polypterus bichir lapradei
ACATACACATACATATACACACAGCAATTCTTAATTGCTACAGTGAATTAACACTCTGGATGAACATCTACAGTACTTATCCATACAATACAGACATTGTACTAGTTTGGGAAAATTGTACACACAGTAACAAGATACTCTCAACTTGAATGGTTTAAGTTATTTTTTTTTAAATAATCTGGTATTATCTCTTGCAGGACTAAAGGAAATGAATGCACTCTATAATTTGGCAAGATAAAGAAAAAAAGTGTAGTAGACATTTTAGTTTACAAAAAAAGTATTTATTTTATTCAGTGTTTAACTCATTTCCAGTCTGCAGCTACTTAAAGATTCTGCCTATATGCAAACCACTGGTTCTCAATGGAAACTCAATACAGTATAAGGTTTTCAAAATCCCCCTTCTAATACAATAACCTGTAAATTTCTTTTCTTACCTATAGATCTGAAGAAAAATCACACTACTGATGTACAGCATTAACTAACAGAACCCTTACATTTTTGAATGACCTGTCTACTACAGTAAGAGTTGACCCCCTCTCCTTTTTTCTCCCTGTGTTCTACATGGTATTGTTATTACTACCATGATCAGGCTACTTCAGTTTGCCATGAAAACAAGATATCTGAGTCAATTGGGAACTTTGGCATCATGGCTGCCAATCACAGCACCTGACCATAATATCATTATACTAGTATGATATAATACAGACTATGACGTATATTAAAAGATGCCTGGGATGGGAAGGATTGGTCAGCTTGCATAGATTAGCCATACTCCAACTTCTTATTTCCAAGTATTTACTGTATATATAAAAAAATATTTTTTCAAAGACCATTGTTATAGCTTTTGTTTCCCTCTAATCCCCTGCCATTTCATAATTTCTATTAATGATTAGGTAAGCAGATGTAGAATGACTCTACATTTCTGTTTCTCTACATACACTGTTTCTACTAGTATATCTGTGTTTCTCTCTCTCCTTCTCTTATCTACCTTGCAGATATTGTTGTTATCTCAGGCTTCAACAACAAAAAAAACTTAACTCTTTAGTTTAATTTGCATAAAATAGAATCAATAAGAGACATTCCAGGTTTAAGGTCAAATTTATAGTACATTTCATTTTTTTATATTTTAAAACATGGCACAAAACCTAATATATCCAGTATGAATTTTCCAAGCACAAATGCTTTGGCAGAATTTATTTTAATCAATCAGTTGTGAACATTCTAGTTCAGAATGAAATATCTCATTTCTGATTCATGTGTCATACCTTCTCAGCTTGTGATGGTGGCAAACCAAAGATTGACCTCACATCTGGTATTTGCTGCTGTTTATTCTTCTTGCGCAGAGTTTGCGTAACCATTTCTATCCTCTTCTGCACGGCAGCAGCCTGGGTGCGAGTTAGCGTAGATAGTAACACTCTGCTTTCAATGGGATCTGCAGAATCAACCAGGAGGTCGGACAGCCCTGCTTCTTTCAGCCACTCCTCCTCTAGTTCCCCTTCTACATCACACAACACAGAACTCCAACATATCAGAATGTACAGCAATTTCATGTACAGTTTAGACATTTTACTATTTGCATAGTTTTAAAAAACAGAAAGTATTTTAACAAACAAACTTATCAAAGAAAAATATAAAAACCTGACAAGGCACTATAAGGTAAAATCAAATATGGTTGACATCACCAGTTATCAGAAAGGCAGAAAAGTGCTATATAAATGTTTGTACTAGATATGCTGTTAAACTAAACATACACATTTACTACACAGATTTCAAACTAAACTATCTGGATTCAATATTGGTGGAAAGTAATAAAAAATCTCCTTACATCCCACCAGAAGCTTATTTACATTACCCTGAACTAATCAGCTACATTATAATTAAATATTCATATTTGGAATTGCATTTTATGGTCTATGTAAAGTGCTTTACATAAAGAGAATTATATAAAATATAAACTATTTTGGTGATTGATTGACAACTGCATTAATCAGTAGAATGTACATTAACATGCATAAATGAACAGATTTAGCTTCTTATGAAGAATGCCTAATCATTAAATGCAGGAAATAAATCACAGGAATACTTACCATCAGGTACTTTCTCTACCAGATCATTGTGCTGTTCTTGGTCATTGTTGCTGCTCTGAATATGCTCTAATTCAGTCCAATAATCATCCAAAGTAAGATCATCCAGTGAATCCATTGAGGCTGATCTGAGCGGTGGCTTACCAGGGACATGTTTTGTCCTACTCTGTAAATTGTATTGACCAGATCTACCCCTAGAAAATAAATATGCATAAATAAATAATTAAATAATGACAGAAAGAAGCACTGGGGTTAAGGAAAACATTTTAAGTGAAATCCAAATTCTTATTTACAGATGAATAATATCAATTAGAGAAATACAAATAGAATTTTTGACAGCTGATGCAGATACAGAATACATTATATATTAGCACTATAGGCAGATACTAAATACTATTAACAGTAATTTTACTAAAATAATAATAATGTTAGAATACCAACAACAAAAACATGAAAAGATGACAAATTTCAATAAGACATGGCATATAAAACATATTTTTTGGTTAATTACCCAAGAATTACCATTTGAGTAGATTAAAATTAGTTAACAGTAATACATGTAAGGTCACTTTAGGTAGAAAGGGCTTGCTCTTATGTAACAGGAAATATATACAGTACACTTGGGGGCAATTGATGCAGAAATTAAGCAAATATATTCATTATCAAAATAGAATACCTAATTTATGTTAATTTAGTACACATACTAAATTATTTAATTGTTTTTTCTTTACTTTAATTGAAAAATACTAATAAAACCAAAAAGCAAGCATCACAAGGTCATTTGCATATGGTTTAGTAACACAGAGAATGTTAAGGATATTTGTATTTAAAATTGCTCTTTAAAGTTACACTTGTAAAACGCTTCACATAAAATTCATCAGCAAATCACTTTGTCAGGTATCAGAAATGCCCTTTTGCAGGATTTGTTTTAGCATTTGTTTTAAATAGCTTATTAATAGCATCAAATGAAAATAGGTCATCAGCATCCCATCCGTTACAGTCAGTCTTTAATTTTCAAGGTTATCTCCCATATGTTATCAGACATATGCCATTATATAGCCCTAAAACTATTTAAATACTGACTTCTAATTGTTATTTTTTAATAAAAATGATACATAAAGCAACTCATTTTGACTCCCACTGTACAGAAGCCACAGGTGTTTATTAGGGACCTTACATGGAGGTTGCTTGGGAGTGGGTAAGTTATCTGTTATTTACTTCTGTACCATTTTTGTACTGATAATGAGGTTCAAAAGCTGGGATTAACACCAAAGTCAATATTTTAACACTAGTGCACATACCCATTTGGTTTGAAATCTGTGTCAGTTTTTACTTGTCATCCATTACATTCAGAGAATGTAGAACATGAAGACTCTCCTACTGGGGCTGCCTAAAGTGACCTTTTATTAGTCTTATTTCTGTATTGCTTTCATTTCTAATTCCCTAATTCAGCTTTGCTAAACAAAACAAAAAATTAAAATTCAGTTAATTGATTTGTATGGGCGGCATGGTGGCGCAGTTGTAGCACTGCTGCCTCGCAGTAAGGAGACCTGGGTTCGCTTCCCGGGTCCTCCCAGCATGGAGTTTACATGTTCTCCCCATGTCTGTGGGTGCTCCAGTTTCCTCCCACAGTCCAAAGACATGCAAATTAGGTGCACTGGCGATCCTAACTTGTCCCTAGTGTGTGCTTGGTGTGTGAGTGTGTGTGTATGTGTGCCCTGTGGTGGGCTGGTGCCCTGCCCACGGATTTGTTCCTGCCTTGCGCCCTGTGCTGGCTGGGATTGGCTCCAGTAGACCCCCGTGACCCTGTGTTAAGATATAGCAGGTTGGATAATGACTGACTGACTGATTTGTCACATGTCAGAGTAGTTAGAAATTGGGTATCTTTATTTCTGCACTTATACTATAACTGGATAAAACTTGCAATACCTATTGTCTTTTTTATTCATTTTTTTCTTGCAGGTTCAGAGGTATACTGTATAACTCCTGAAAGTAAACTGTGAAGGATCTTTAAATAAAATGTGCAGTGTTTGCAATCCTTATATTCACACCCTGTAAAAACACTACTTAGATTGAAATTTTATAAACAGTTCAACAATTAAAAACTACTGAAGTGTGTAGATTATAAATTGCATACAGACATATAGAAAAAAAAAACCGAATACGACAGTATAATGTTTCTTTTGCATCAAGTCACTTTTCGTTGTTTTCATTATGTCAGAACAAAACAACACAGCATCCCATCAAGGTCTGGTACCTTTTGCTTACTAATAATGGGGCGGTAAAGGAACTTATGCCAGGAAACGGTTTGTAGACATCAGTTCAGCATTTACTACTATTGTCTCTGAAGTGTTGCTAACTAAACTAAACACTGATCTGAATTCTTCCATCTGTAAATGGATTTCCAGTTTTCTGACAAAAAGGAAACAGTATGTACAGATGGGCTCCCACCTCTTAGATGGTCTCTGAATCAGCACAGGTGCAACACAAGACTGTGTGCTTCCCCCCACTCCATTCCTTGTACACCAAAGTCTGTAGATACACTAATCCTTGAGTAAAAAATCATCAAGTACTTCCAATGACACTGCCATTACTGGACAAATTACTACAGGTAATGACACAGCATATATAAAGGAGGTGATTCGTCTTGTGTGTTGGTGCCCTACAAACAGCCTGGTACTCAATACAACTAAGAAAGTGAAAATGGAATTTGACTTTTGCAAACAGAGGTATCAACCCCTTCCACTAGAAGTTAAAAATTTTGCAGGCAATATGGTATACAGTACATTAACACCACTTCCATAAATAAAAAAGCTCAGCATTGGATGTACTTTTTATGCCAACTAAAGAAATTAAAAATTTAAAAACTTATCCTTGTACAATTCTACAGTCATAATTAAAAGGGTGAGCACATTCTCCATTATTGTCTGGTTTGGTACATCAATGGTCCACTCCAACAATAAATTCCAGTATGTTGTGTTCTCCTTTATAATTGCACTCTTCTACAACTTTTCATGATGTATGTTGTTTAGCTTATGTATTTGTATGTGATGTTGTGTTATATTACAAGCAGCTGCAAAGCTATCAAGTTGAATTCCTGTACATTAAGTACTGGAAAATAAAAATAATTCTGATTCTGTCAGACTCTAGCAGGAAGGAAGTTACTAGTGTCAACCTTGTGGTTCATTGTGATCATGTATATTAATAATATGTGGCCTTCGAAAGACACTCTCGCTGTCCAAACCCGACATAGACAGACACAGGACACAAGTGCAACACACATGCTATTTTTTTATGTTACCCGTTGGAAACGCCTTCCTCTGTTTCCCACCTGTACAGCGCAGTCCCAAGCACAAGCATAGTCCAGCACTAAACTCTCTTCCTTTTCTCTTTTTCTTCTTTCTCTTCACTTCCACTCCTTCTGGCAAGCTTCATCTTCTCCCACCCGACTCTGGCTCTCTAAGTAGTGGCTGCTGGCTCCTTTTATAAGGCACCCAGAAGTGTTCCAGGGGCTTGTTGACCTTCTTCCAGCAGCATGTCCAGGTGTGGCAGAAGTGCTCCAACCGAGGATTCAGCAGTAGCTGCAGCACCCCCTGGCGGTGCCCACGGAACCCAACAGGGCTGCACCAAACTGCAACTCCCATGGAGTCCTGAGGAAGTCCAAGGCACCGCTGCAACCTAGCACTCCAGGTGTAATGCTCTGGATACACTCCCTCCCCTGGTCCTTCCAGCGTAGAGACATCCTGGCCGGGCAAGGGCCCCGGCTGTATGCAACAACTATCACATCACTGAACAATGTAGACAAATTCATTTTGATATTTGTTTCCATTTGTCTTCTTTCTGAATATTTAATATATTAAAAAAACTTTTATTCAAAAGATTTTTGTGGCACAATACAAATTCATATTTCAGTAGTGACTAACTTTAGGTACTCCTCATTCATACAATTACCTTTTGGCTAAGTACATTCATTTTGTAAGTGCATTATCATAAATAATATGACAATAACAAACCATGTTTGCGTGCAAACTTGTTGTCAGAAATTCACAAAGAATTAGAAGAAAGTTGGAATCCAAAAAATTGTTCACAATTATTCAACAACAATGCACTCACACCTTTAATCTTATTTATAGTTTCCAGTTACACTTCCCTGAAACAGTAACAATATATGTATATATGTTGATCTTTAAACTGACTGAATGCACTGAATTATCTCTATCTCTATATATAATCTTCATTTGGATCTTGATCTTTGTTTGTCCATGAATGAATTAGAAGAAGCACTAGATGGCAGTAGAGAGATAGCTAAAACATAGGCATTGCATTAAGAATCTCCTCCAGGCTCCAGGTAAAAGGTACGTGCCTACGTAACATATGAATGAAAGAAAGACAGTGGGTAAAATGAATGACAATGTAACAGCACGTTCTGGAAATTATTATTGTTACGTTGTAGCCGGCGAGTGCTGCACGTCTCACAGTTGTACCGTGGCTTGCTCACATGTCAGTGAAGTGATCCCTATTTATGCTTTAAAGAGCCTGGATACCTGTGTGTCCCCCTTTTATAACCATTGCTCCATGTATATTGCCTTACTCTTTGGATTGCCACAAAGCAACCTCCGAGATTATAGAAGGGTTGAGAAAAGATCGTGAGAGGAAACGATCGTGAGTAGGCCGTTCCTATCGAATCAATATCCAAGGGTTTTCTTTTGTAATTTTGTTTCCCTTATAAAAAAATCATAATGCTGTGAGACGAAGGGCCCAGTTCACAACTGGCAGCCATGTTTAAGCAGGGAGCCCTTCACAGGCAACTTTAACACGCGCAACGTAGTTGGGCACACATGCCTAATTGTTTTATAATTATTAATAGCTCAAGGACGAGACAACCACTGCATGTGGTAGTTTTTCCAGGACTGGAGTGTTCATATGTCTACTGCAAATGAGAACACAGAAACTTTAAATATGTATGATGTCTATGCATGAATCACAGCCACATTAGTCTTGGCCAGATTGATGAAAGCATTTTTCTTCTCCCATCCCTGGAGTGAGTAACAAGAAGCTGCATGGAGAGACTCATATCCATCAATTCAATGCAGAACAGTCAAACTGCAAAAATATTAATGAATACTCTAAATTTTGCTTCACATACCACAGCACTAGTGAAAGGAAACTGGAATTTCCTGAATTAACTTTTACAAACATGATAGGTCTAACAAGGAGTAGAAATCAAACTGTCATGCAAACCTTATAGGTATTACTGGGTGTAGCTGCTTTGCTGTCTCAGGGCCTAGGAAATTCATCATCATAGAATCCACTATTCTTTGTTGTACCAGAGGGTGCTTGAGAAAAATGTAAGGTCATCTGCCAGAAGATAGCTGAAAAAATTGTGCATGAAGGAGTGATAAAAGTTTCTCCCATTCAATGTCCACAAGACACTTATAGGAAATACCTGCTTGAGGTTGTTCCGGTCAGAGGGAGTAATAACAGTTATTATAGCCAAACTAACATTTTCCTAGGACAGCAAAATTTGGGGGGTATGGAGGTTTGGAGTGGGCATGTTGTTTGCAGGTGGCTTTTTCTTGACTTACAAACACTCTGGACTCAATTCCAGTTCCCACTAGCCCTAATACATTGTTTTATATTATTTTTGCAATCTAGCTACAGTATCTGTGGTCTTAATGATACACCCAGAACCTATCATGAGTGGTCTTCCAAACTCCAGGACACACTACACTCAGAGGTTTTCTTAACAAGGGAAGATTTGTCCGTTTTTTTTTTTTTTTTTTTTTTATTTTGTTCGGTAGCAAGTTCACAGTTTTAGTTTTGTTTCAGGGTCATCGACTTGTCATTAACATGGTTTGGTAAACATAGATAATTCTCACACTGGCATAGCATTGGACTATAGAAGCAGCAAAAAAAATGAAACAATCAAAACTGCATCAGGACAGGAGCTCTTGAATACAATGCTAAAGGCTGATTTAACTCAAAATATAGTCATTTCCCAAATGGGCTTACATTAAGAGATGTGTTAAAACCTGTCAGGTATCAGCCTCTTCTGTTGTTCACCGCCATCTATGACATTAGCGGTTAGCAAGCTAAAACAAGTTCTCCATAGACTCTCACTGGAAAAAATCTCTTGTCATACATTAATTGGATAGCTATATTGCATTATTTGAATAAAGTAAATAGGAATCAGGGGTGAATGTTTAAAGGTAATCATTATACTTCAAGTTCATTGACTTTTTTATATTTGTCTTGTCAATTTATTTCAGTAGCCTAAAGGAAAAGTTCATGTTTATAGAGATACCTAGGTAAAATTCTAACTAGATTGTCACCATCATTATAAACTACCTATTAGGCTGGTGGTTTAAATAAAGTACTACAGAGTATGGTTACAGTTTAAGTGAGGATCTGATGAATTTTTTCCCCTTTCATTAACATTTAATACAAAACTAAATAAATAAAGACTGCTAATACAGCCCAATTCCTACATGTTTTCTGAAATAGCAATCCTCAAGCACATATTTTTCTTGTAAACACATCTTGCTACAACAAATCAACAGCCCCCCTTGATATTTTCAAATTGTTAATCCATTATTTTACAGCTAAACACTTTGTATTTTTCTCTTCCTGATCCTAGCTCCTCTCTCGTATCTCCACGTGTCTATGTACAGGTCTGGCAGCTAGTGTGGCAAAATTGCTGGTTCTACTTTTCCACAGACAAAAATGGCTTATCTGTTCATTTTTCATGAAATTTCCTTGTGTTTTTTTTTCAGTTTTATCACCTTTATATATACTTTTTAGAAGATCAGATTTGAATATATCCATGTGTCAAAAAAGAAACAAGTAAGAAAATTTAAGCAAGGGTCTAACATTTAGATGCACTAATAAATTTGGTTAGCTGGTTTGATAGTTGGAAGCATTTTTAAATGCTCTAGTCACTTCATCAAAGAGTTTGAAAGTGGTAGATGACAAAAAAATGTCATTATGTGTATTAGTAGCATACATAGAACATTTTTAGTGCCATTTTACAATATCATGTGGAGGATATTGCTTTCACAGATAGCAGATTCCTACTCAAGTAATTAAAAGATTCATGTGCTACTTTTAGTTGTTGGATGGAGTGGTTCTGTGGCTTATTGGAGTATAAATTTCTTAAACATACAATTTTTTAAAACACTCGGCAAAGAGTTAAATCTTGGCAGGTGCACCCTAACGTGATATCAAATCAATGTGGTACTTTGCTGATAAATTACAGTGTCACATGAATATTAAATCATTATAATTTTTACATAATAATTTTTGGCAATAATGGATACAATGAGGCTATTAGAAATAAACTGGATACATTAGGATTAAAAGTCAAGACGGAGGTAAAAAGCTTAGGGGTAATTGTTGACTGTAATCTGAATTTTAAATCGCATATTAATCAGATCACTAGGACAGCATTTTTTCACTTAAGAAACATAAGTAAAGTTAGACCTCTTATATCACTGAAAGATGCTGAGAAATTAGTTCACGCGTTTGTTTTCAGTCGACTAGATTACTGTAACGCACTCCTCTCAGGACTACCCAAGAAAGACATAAATCGTTTGCAACTAGTGCAGAATGCAGCTGCTAGAATCCTAACTAGGAAAAGAAAATCCGAACACATTTCTCCAGTTCTGATGTCACTACACTGGTTACCTGTGTCATTCAGGATTGACTTTAAAATTCTGCTTATGGTTTATAAAGCCTTAAATAATCTCGCCCCTTCTTATATATCGGAGTGTCTGACACCTTATATTCCAAATCGTAACCTCAGATCCTCAAATGAGTGTCTCCTTAGAATTCCAAGAACAAAACTTAAAAGAAGTGGTGAGGCGGCCTTCTGCTGCTATGCACCTAAAATCTGGAATAGCCTGCCAATAGGAATTCGTCAGGCTGATACGGTGGAGCACTTTAAAACACTGCTGAAAACACATTACTTTAACATGGCCTTTCTGTAACTTCAATTTAACTTAATTTAACTTAATCCTGATACTCTATATGTTCAATTTCCTCATAATAACTATTCAGGGTAGCTCTACAACCCGTACTGACCCCTACTCTCTTCTCTGTTTCTTTTTCCGGTTTCTTTGTGGTGGTGGCCTGCGCCACCTCCACCTACTCAAAGCTTCATGATGCTCCAACAATGATGGATGGACTAAAAGGCAGAATTCTACGTGACCATCATCATCAAGCCTTTCCGTGAGAACCCTAAATCCAAAGAGGACTGTTTCATTTATGTTAGGTAGAATGCCCAGTGGGGACTGGGCGGTCTCATGGTCTGGAATCCCTACAGATTTTATTTTTTTTTTCTCCAGCCGTCTGGAGTTTTTTATTTTGTTTTTTCTGTCCCCCCTGGCCATTGGACCTTACTCTTATTCGATGTTAATTAATGCTGATTTATTTTGTTTTCATATTGTGTTTATTTTTCTATTCTTTATTATGTAAAGCACTTTGAGCTACTGTTTGTATGAATATGTGCTATATAAATAAATGTTGTTGTTGTTGTTGATAATGGAACCATGAGATTGTTTTATAGAGTAATGGAAATACTGAGCACACATTTAGTCACTGTAGCATAATATTTCATTGAGCCATCTTTCATACATTACTACATAAGCTGAACTTTATTTGTTTTACTTTAACGGACATGAGCATCACATCACTTACCCATTTCAATTTCAAGGAGCAGCAGGAGTGACCTGCTGTGCCTGAGGTTCAAACAAGACGCCGCAAACACATAACAGGTAGGGATGTCAAAAAAACTGGCATTTGGAACTAATCTGGTACCTAAATTGTGAAAACGTTACAGTACCAGCTTTTTTACAGTGTCAGTATTACCAAGAAAGTCAATACTGTACTCACGCATGACTACAACAAGACAAAATTCTCTGGAAGGCACAATAATACATGAGGAAAAACTAAATATAAAAATGACTCATGTTGATGATAAAGCACCACATCAACACATATTGGAAAGAAAAACATCAAAAGCCATGTCATTTTTGAAAACGCTTTTGTGTTCATACAGGAAAATTTTAGCAAACTGGTGCAACAATTGAACTTTTTTTTTTTTATTTTCAAACAACATACACAGGCTTACATTATTGCCACTTTTATCCCATTATGCAATTAGTTCACAAGCATATTTGTTTCCTCTTTGAGAGTGAAATAACATCACTTATCAAATCATTTAACTTGTATTGTTATGTAATTGTAAGAGGAGGTGAAAAGATAACAAGATAATTACTTTTAAATAGTATCCTACACAGTCCCAATAAATGAATGGAGGCTTCACATTCATTCTCTGATTGGAACGAGCCTTCTACAGATGTCCATCAATCCAAGGATGTGTCCATTTTCTAACCAATGTATACAGTTCTGGGTTGTACAGGGGTGGGATTTACATGCACACAGTTACACATACTGGACTGTGGGGTGACTGACAGCACAAATGACAGTTGTATCAAGTAAACATCAGTGTAAGATTCAAGTGAAGAGGGCTCTTTAGCTTGTTTACACTGGCAATGACATGATGACACGTTAATATCAAAATAAAGTTTAGTGTTTCAATGCTTTAATGAACCAGGCACGTCTCCCTATTAATGTAACATGTATAGGCTATAATAGATCTGGTACTTCATAACATATCATTCTTTATAAACCCTGAAATATCCCCAACATTATAAACCCCCATTTGTTGTTGCACTCTGAGGATCCCCATCTCTGCCACAAATTAAAATAAAAGTCTTGTATTGTATTTTGATATTTATGAATTCCAATACTTACTTACTTAAATTATAGTTTGGCAACTACTTGATGGATATAACAGTATTTTGAAGCTGTTGTTACTGTTAGTATTTTATATTTTGTATTGCATTACAGAAAAAGGTACAATATTGTTAATTTCAATAAACTGAGGTACTTTAGTAAAAAGGCATGGAATGGGATTTCTGTTTTTGCTGTGTGACGATGCGGGTCCACTCCACACTCCTATGCATCTTTATGGGAGCCCTTAAACCCAACACCGTTGGTAATGTCACCGAGATGAGCTGACAAAGGAGGACAAATCTCACATGAAGCCAGGGGATATATCCAAAAAGTGCTAAAGTGCTTTTATTAAAACAATCAAAAAAAAAAACTGCAGTGCATCAGTTTCAATAAATATTCCATAAAATCAGTGTCCAGTGAGGATAAAAATCATCAATAAATAAATCCTTTAAAATCCGAGGTCAAAATGTGCAAAAGTTAAAAAGCAGTCTCCCTTATCCCGATCTCGGCACACCTCCATCTATCTTTCTCCCTGGCTCACCCATAACTCGCGTAGCCGGCGGAGACCCAACAGCCACAAGCTCCTTCGGCCAACCTCCGTCTTGGCCTCCTACCGGACGTCACTGCCAGATCGTCCGAGGCCGGCTCTCCTCCTTTCATCCTTCGCGCTCCCGCAGTCGCTCCTCAGATCCCTCGGGAGGACACCTGCCCTGCTCACCCACTCCCTCAAACTTTCAGTGGGGCAAACTAGCCCCCAGAGCACAACAGCTTAACGCTCCTTCGTGGGGCCCCAGCTTAATCAGTCTCCTGCTATAGGTGGCCAGATCATCCTGCCAAAACTGGCATTCATGTCCTTTAACCTCCTACTCCTTTTTTTTTTCCTCTTCTTTTCCTCGTTCCATCCCGGTTTCTCGATCCGATATCTCTGGTGTCGACCCGTATATTATATATATATATATATATATACTTATATTTATACACACTGTGAGATATGGCCGGCCATTCATCCTAGCCAATACCCCCACGCCGCTAGATGGAGCCCTTCCGGCAGCATGGAGGTGCTCCGAATTCCAGCAGGGCATCATAGACATTGGAGTTTTCCTTCACAGCCCTGCTGGATACCATTGGGGGCCGCAAGGGGACGCTGCAGGGAGGCTCAGAGACTTTTATTTGCCCTATAACCCAGAAGTACGTCCTGGTCACAGGGACAGAGAAAATGACGTACTTCCGGGATGAAAAAAGAAGAGTTTTGATCTGACCCGGAAGTGCTAGGAAGTCACATGGACTGAAGGTTCCGAAGCACTTCCGGGTCATGGACTATAAAGGACTATCCCAGAAAGATGAGTTGAGTCGGGAGGAAGGGTGGCAACGCGTCTGCAAGTGGAGGATTGTTTATGGTTATTGATTTATTGTAGTGATTTATGAGTATTGTGGAGTGGAGGATGCTTTGTGCACATTATTATTATAAAATAAATAATAATTGGACTTTTATCTGGTGTCTGGCGTCTGGTCTGAGGGTTCAAGGGGACGACAGTGCCCTCTATCTGTCACAACACACATCCCCGCGTGCCTCCATGGGCGCAGCGCCTTAATCACACACTGCAGGAAGCCAATGAGGAAATCGAGAACAATGCACCCACACGTGCAGGTGCGACTCGCTCCAACCATCTCATTACCTCCCTGCGGTTGTGCAATCACGCCCATGGAGAACGGCACGGCTACACGGATTTAAAACCCGGCCTTTTTTTATTGGAAGCTGCGGATCCGCTATGCCACATGCTGTGGAATCAAAAGGTACTGAGTCTCTTAAAATTTCACTGGTATTGCATTGAATACAAAAATTTTGGTATTGTGAAATCCCTAACAACAAGACCTACTCCTGCATTCTTGTACAGTAAGGGACAAGATGAATAAATAGTCAACATCAACAGCTACTGTATTGTATTAATAAAGAATATCATTATTAGCCAACAAAATTTCTAAGTACGCATCTATCATCGTACCTTCCTTAAATGGTACTACTTGGTCATGCCACTTAACATCTATATCTGAGAATGCTTCATCTCAAGGTGTACTTGCTTCAGCGTGCACGACTGCTAGTGTTTCACTGCCTAGCCATCAAGAGCAGCTGTTAAACGAGTAAAATAAAAAATATTAAAATAAATCTACAACTTGAAGTAGCTGCTCTTAAGGTAAAATTGAAACAATAAACTAATTTGCAATGAAAGAGGCAGAGGATGTCCTATAGTTTAAAACAGATGAGTTTGCAAAGTCATCCATGCTTCTCAACAGGAGATTTTGCGATTCCAAAAACGTGTATAGAGCGCTGTATTCAAAATATCTCAACAAAAAACTGAACTGTTTCAACAAATTTCCTTTAAGAATAAATGGACCAATGTTCAACATAATCAATTTGTTGGGAGCCAAGTTGTTTCATGCAGGGAAACAGACAGACAGACAGACAGGCAGACAGACAGACATAGATATTACAGTAGATTCTTTTTGCATTATAATGGAATGCACTTAAAAACACTTAATAGGGTGTACTTGCATTTTCATATGACTTTACACACTGATTGACAGTCAATTAACTCTCTGTGCTTGCATTTTACACTTGGCCTTTTTTATTTTAATCTGTTTACCCTTTGGAGAGGAACAGTAGCCTTGTACCAATGAGAATTTATGCATCACTAGTTAGAAATGTATTTAAAATTATTCATAACCCCTTTGGGTAATAAGTCTGTATTCTTCCCTTTTGTTTCACTGTGAAAATGCTTCAGCGCAATTTAAAAATTATATTTACAGTGCATTAATAAGGATCATAGTATGCAACATAAAAACACACTAAAAACACAGATTCCTCTGGGGCATAGTTTTATCTCAGCGTGAAAAAAATATTGTGAAGTTTATGATGTTTCTTTATCGTACAATAACACAGATAAATTCAGCTTTGTTTCTAAATTGCTGAATGTAATCATATAAAACTATTGAATTAAAAAAAAAAAAACACAGTAAATTATTCTGTCATCACAAAGCCTTTTAAATTGTACATAGCTGCTAGTAAGACTTTCTCAATGCACAGGAGTCAGTGATTAAATCAATAACCTTGTGGTGTAAATTCAAATGCCACAGTGACTATGTTGCTCTGCTTGCCAGATTTGCAAAATGCAGTTATTAGCAAACTGCCCAAGAGAACAATTTCAGGAGAAACATTTAGGTAAATATTGGGTTACCCCATCCCAAAATGTAAGTCTATACTGTAATACACAAATGTGAGGCATATGCGTTTATTTATTGTGTAAGTCCTACCACTTTCAACAAGGGACTTCTTTCATACATTAGAGCTTTATGGGTCATAGGGAGAGGTAGATAACACATAGGCAGGAGGTGTGGTGTAGTGGTTTACAGCTTTGGCCTTTGGACTTCAAACCCTGAGATTGTGGGCTCAAATTCCACTAGTGACACTGTGTGACCATGAGCAAGTCACTTCACTTGCCTGGACTCTAATAGAATAATCAAAAGAAATGTTACCAATTTTATTTCAAATGTTGCAAGTCACCTTGGATAAAGGTGTCAGCCAAATAAGTTAATAATAACAAACAATTCTAAAAAAGTTTGAACCATTGTTTTAAATAAAATGTTGACAACCGGGGTAAATGACTTCTAAAAAATGTGACAAACCTTTCAAATAAAGGATAAGCTAAGCATTATGTTATACTCTATCATTGATAACATGCAATATCAAAATGGACATTACAGTGTAAACATACAGAATAAGCAGTACAATGTAAACCACTGAAACTATATATAAAAAAAGATAACAGGAGGAAATGTAAATTAACATTTAACTTTTTATTTTAAACTCAATCAGGACTTGAGATCCTGACTTTGATGGTAAACAATCTTTTTTTTTCTCCCTAAAGCTTGTACTATGTGTGGTCTTAAGCCCATAAAGCTGTGCACAGTGCAGCTCTATAGCTAAAGCGGTAAGACAGGGTTGTTGGAGTTATCTTTTATTTTCTTTAGAACTGTTTTAGTACCAGTACTACAGACCAAAAGCTGCCATCAAAGTCACAATTTCAGTACTAACACTGTTCTAGACCCAAAACCACACTCATTTTAGGCCATTTTTGGACCATAGTTTGCGGAGGAAATTACAGAGTTATGATATAGGGTAAACCAATAGGTGTCTTCAGCAGAAATGATCAGAAGAAGTTGAAGTTGTGCATGCCTCAACCACCGAACCTGGGGTCCCCCCCTTGATAGGTTAAGCAGGGGTGAAATTTATTCTTCTTTTCATAAAACTTTACAAAAAAATAGGGATCAGTAATATAGTCCTTTGGAGTGTTGTTTGAAAGGTTGCTGATCACGAGTATGATATGTTTGATATCCAATTATTTACCAATAGTTCTAGCCCTCTAAGAGCTACTCTGCAAAAGGTTCAAATTGACATATTTCAAACATAAGCATGGGGTATCATTTTAGACTATTTCAAGGTTAGTGATTACAAATATGATGTCATTTTTGATCCTTTACTAGGGATCTAGCTCACAATGGGCCTCTATCAGAGGGTGAAAACTGACACAATTTTATTACAATGGGGAATATTTAGACATTAAACATTTAAATTGAAGTACAGAGGAACCTTGGATTGCGAGCATAATTCATTCCGGAAACGTGCTTGTAAGCACTCATATATCAAAGCGAATTTTCCCATAAGAAATAATGGAAATTCAGATGATTCATTCCATACCCCAAAACTATTCATATAAAAATGATTAATACAAAATATAAAGTAAAATACATAAAACAAATTAACCTGCACTTTGCCTTTGAAAACAATCATGGCTGGTGTGAGTGAGTTCCTAAACTCTTTTGGGATTCCACCCAATGGGACGACACGCGGAGGAGCGTCCCAAAGCAACCACAGGATCCCAGCACTGTAGCAGTTTGCCATAAAAACAAATCCGAAAAGATCCCGGAAATGCTATATGCGCCTGCCGTTGATGGGTGATACAAGGAAAATTATAAATGCAGGGCGCAGTATTACTTGGCCACTAACCTGGCCCCGACCTTGCCTGACTGCTGTGTTTTTTATATAGGAGAGTGTGTAGCAGATCCCACTACAATAAATAACCGTGCTGTCTCTGTTTCAAGCTGAATAAAGCTGGTGTTGCTAAAGTACTGAGACTCAGCTTTGTGTTTTGGGGTGCAAGAAAGAGACTCACACGTTACAATACACATACGTGGTCACAATGCTATAGTAAATAGTATACGCTTGTAAGGATGTTGACTATATGAGTGAGGCACGCCGACTGAGCCCGAGAATGGGAGACGATTACCCACAATCCCGCAGTGAGAGGGAGAT
Source organism: Polypterus bichir lapradei (assembly GCA_026402145.1). Classification (NCBI taxonomy): domain Eukaryota; kingdom Metazoa; phylum Chordata; class Cladistia; order Polypteriformes; family Polypteridae; genus Polypterus; species Polypterus bichir. Next base: position 116,247,330 of record JANRMT010062791.1, read on the forward strand.
CCACCACCAGCTCAGTTGTGAACACATGACGCTCGGCAGACAAAGCGTATACATACTACTCGTATTGCAAGACCTTGCTAGTTTATCAAGTCAAAATTTATTAAAAATTTGCAAAACACTTGCAAACCAAGTTACTCGCAATCCAAGGTTCCACCGTACACACTTTAATATTTCAAATATCTGATGCAACTATTCTACTTTATTAAGTACTTCTACCTCATGAAATAAATCATAAAATTTTTTACCAACACTTGAATTGGGGCAGCTTACGCTTGATTTGTTGTTAGTTGCTCTGGATGAAGGAATCTGCTAAATAAATACATTACTGATGCATTACACAAAGATGTTTACAATGAAACATTTAACACATTCAGTTTCTCCATTTGTAGAAAACATAAAAACACCTACTAACCTAGTATAATGTATATGAATGATGGATTAGCAGTGATATTACATATTCTAAACTTTGGCACCAGTAATTTTTTGATAAATCACCTAAAATGTAACCTGGTTTAATACCTTACAAACATACTGCAGGTTTAGTCAACATGAAAATGCGTACTCCAAAAAAGGGCATTAAAAGGCAATGCAAATGTGTATATCTGCAAATGCTCTTTAATTACATCAGATTGTGGGCATAAAAAAATCCAAAATATACCCCAGAATGAATGTATAAATCACCCTGTAAGTGCCACCTTCCCCAATTATAGATTAGAAACTCACATGACTATAAGCTTATCCTTATACAAATATAAACTTATATAACAAAAGTTGGGCTAAAATAGAACTCCACTGAGCAGTTTACTATTAAAAAGGAATAGACCATCAGAAGTGACAAAATAGTGCTCTAAAAAATCCTGCAAGGTTACATAACATTTTCAAGAGTCATGCATCTATATTTGGCGACATTCCACAATTTCAAGGTAGTTTTGAGTATTCAGACTGTAATACAGAGTCAAAAAGTATTTAAATAAAAATACGACATTATTATCTCAGTGAACACCCAGTGCTTAACAAGATGTGCAAGAATGGTTAGCATCTGCAGTGATTTCATGGCACAGGGAAACACACACAATGATTTATATGTGGTTGAAGGCAGACAGGCATTGTGAACATTCTGAGGTGAAGGTGGAGCTGCACCAGAGATCAGTTTCAAGTCTGCAATGTTTCATGACAGTGATGAAAGTCCGAGAAGCGTATAAATGATTTCAAAGGAATTGTCGTATGATGATATTCTTGTCTTGTCTGCTAATAGTTAAGCAGTACTGAAGGAAAATATACTGAAATGTAAAACTAGTTTGAAAATGAAAGGCCTCAAAAAAAGGAACTGAATCTTTTTGAAGAATGCAGGAAAGTTCTGCTACTTACGTCATACAAAGGAGCAGGCAAAACAGTAATAGTGGGGGGACAATGTATGTTCTCCCTTCTGACTTCTAAATGAACACCTTTCCCTTGAAGGGCAAAGTTCATGAAATCTGTTTGAGGAGCTACATACTCTTTGGAAATGACATGTGGTGAATGATGGAGGAACATGAAGCATAGCTGGAAATATGGACAAAAGAATAATCGTGTGGCTGTGTAAAGTGTTGCGGAATGAGAGGAAGATTAATGCTAACTTTGTATGAAGATTTGAGGCATTGTACTGAGGAGAAACATACTAAAGAGGTATGGGTATGTGGAGTGAAATGCAGACAATGACTGGGTGAAAAGATGTGCCAAGATGACGCCCAGAGGGAAGCTGAAAAAGACACAATTGAAGGTGGTGTCAGACCACAAAAATGCAAGAAAAAGATTTGAGAGATATAATTGGTGAACCTGGGCAAACCCGGAAAATGGTTAATAAAGCAGAAGACAGTAATGAATTCTGTACATAAAAAAAATGACGATAATATAGTTAGGACAGGAGGATGTTTACTCTGGATTTGAATGCCATAGACAGAAAATGTGCTTATACAACATGGTGTGTAACTTTCAATTACTTGTAGATTTTAATACCTACTAGCCTTCCAAACAGAACACTTAGTATAATTTCTTTAAAAGACCAGCTGATGCTGCCAACAGCTGTAGCAAGTTTATCGTGTTATAAGTTGCAAATAGTGCAGATCATCTTGGATCAAATACAATAACCACATTACTCTCAGAAGCCTTGACTGCACTTTATTGTTGTCCAGCACACATCTTTAAAATGACACACAAAACTATAAAAATACCTTCACCTCCAACACCATAATCCTATTATTACTGAGTACTCTGTATAAACCTAGAAGGTAACTGATTTTAAAAAATCAGTTCATGCCATTTTTGTCTATGGTGTCTGTTTGGAATGTTGCCTGATTTGTAAAACATCAACTTAAATGTATGTTTTATTCAGAATAAGTGTTTACAAGGACTAAAAAAAATTTTTTCATTTTTTTTATTCATAAAGTCAACCTTAAAACTGTGCCAGTATGGAGTGTATTTATGTGTGTGAGTTCAAAGCAACAAGACTGTCGAGGGTTGGAGTGTACTTATGCTAAATGCTGTTGCAATAGTCTCTTGTTGAGAGTGACCCGGTTAAAAAAAAAAAAACAAAAACAGACAGACACACAGATGGACAGATGTATACAAAAAACAGATATTCAGATGACAGATGCATGGCAGGATGCAAACACAATAATGATTGGTGGGGATGTGAGATTTTCCTTTAAGTAGGATTCTTGTTCAGATTTTTGCTGGATGGCTGAATCTAAAACAATTAAACGTGACCCTCAAAAAATGTTAAGAAAAGAAGCAACGTAGTTCTCAATAATGAATAAAGTTATTTTAGATAACTTTCTATCAGATTACTTTTATGAAATCTCAAGGGCAAATTCCAGCAAACTCATGCATAAGCCAGTGTAACTCTTTCTTGAAGCATTTAATTCACTTAATACCAAACAACATTCCCATGTATGGTAAATTCTGAAATTAAATCTTAACACAATGCACATGTATCTAGTTTTCAAAGCTCCTTAATCCCCTGCTGCTAAAGTGTGCCGGATAACATTTTGCTCAAAAACATTCAGAGCTCACCAGCATTAAAAACAGAACAGAACATTATCAACAATTCACCATAAGAATAAACAAAAAAAATGTGCTTGGAATAATGGTTTCTTACTCTTTAGGCAGTCTAATGAAATAACATTTTTTGTGTGTATATGCATTGGGTGCCTGATCTAAACATTCCATCAAGGTGTCTCTGATAATATTCTAAGATCCTGTAATTCAAACTACAAAAAACTGAATCCAGTGTTGTTACATCTAATTTATTCACATTTTATTGCTCCTGAATGTACCTGAAGATTGTTGTAAGAAATAAATGTTAATTAAGAGATGGGTAATGAAGACTAAAAAGAAAGTACAGTATATGTATAAAAACTAAAGCATCGGCAATTGTGATGCCCAAAATGCTTGAAGATCCTCAGCCCTCAGCCTACGTAGATCCTCACATTAGTACTGTAGTGACTTCAGGGTCCGAAACTGTGATGGACACAGATCTTATTTCATGATGCACATATAGATCTTTACACATATAGATCTTTACAGTTAATTGTAAATAATACAATAAGCAAAATTTGTAAACTGGGACTGGGGAGAATCAGAACAGAAAACAAGGCCTCAAGTCAAGCTCTAAAATGTAACCTTCTGCAGTGCCAGTCAATCCATAAAGCGAAACAGACACCTGCCTAGGTTACCATTACCTTAGGGGTGCTGTTCATGTAACTCACGGGTGCTGCTCATTTCCATTACATCCATGCAGTGGACAATAAGAGGTTCCATTTTGGTAATTCAAGGAGAGAGCACTAGAGACACCATGGGGGATGGTCTAATAGAAATAGGAAAGTCTAATATGCTATAGCAGGGTTGCCCAATGTGTTGATCGCAATCGACCGGTAGATCGGAAAGGGAGTGCAGGTAGATCGCGTTGCATTCAAAAAACTTTTTTTTTAAATGTTAGTTTATCATATATCCTCCCTATGGCATTTGCCACTTGATTGACATACAGGGCAGCCAGTCTGAGATCTCTTTTCTGCTAACACACTGGTCATCCCGCACGCACGATCAAACGTGCAAGCTACTGCAAAACTCCAGCTACCTAAGTCATCTAGTTAGCCTTCCAATTTATATCGACTAAAGAAGGGATTTAAAAAAAAACTTTGTTGTTTATGGGCTGGATGCGGAATTAGAAGAGGATTTTTTTCTCTCACAATGTCACAATCGAAGTGCTTTTGTCTGATCTGTCAATCTATCATTGCTATTCCAAAGAAGGAAAATGTGGAAAGGCACTTTCGAACTGTTCATAAAAACTACGAAACTGACTTCCTTCTGAAAAGCGATTTGAGAAAGAGAAAGGAGAGGGAACTAAAATTGCAGTTAAATCGGACAGCTGTCATTTTTCACTTGGCTGAATTCAAAAGCAAAGGCAGACACACCAAAGCATCGTTCAGGGTGAGTCACTCAATCATTAAGCATAAGAAGTACTTCCAAGATGGAGAGATGATAAAAGATGCCTTCATTGAGGTAGATGGCTAGGGAGAAATTCCTGCTGAGATTTCAAGACCCCTGGCCGGAGAAAAAGGAGTTTCTCTTTGTCATTAAACATGCAGAATACAAGCAACTTAATAATGATCAATGGCCGCTAGACTTGGCGTTCTTTTTTCCGATCTGACCAACATGTTGAATGAGCTTAATTTACAGCTGCAAGGAAAAGAGAAAACCATGGTCAATATGATTAGCTCAGTTAATGCTTTCAAACGAAAAACGAAAAATGCAACATGCAAGGCAGCAGCACTACTGCTCCATAACCATGCCACCTCCACATGTGTAATTATTAACAATATTCATTATTTAAGTAAAGTGAATGACTTATCTGTAAAATGTACCATACATTCTCTAATGCATTTCATCATGAAAGGGATATTAAGTATATATCTAAGGATTCTAAATGTGCAGAGAGCTTTGAACATCATAAAACGTAATGTGCTATGTGTGGCGATTGCTGCTCTCAGTTCAGGAGGAAGCCCCAGAAGCACGTAGCGGTTAACAAGTGGGTCAGTTTTAAGATGACGTTTACGACAGTCTACTTTATTGATAAAACTTTAACAAGTTTAAAGTGGACATTTCGAGATTAAAGCTGAAATTTCCACTTTAATCACAAAATAGACATTTTCACTGTGTCCTTAATTTTTTTTCTCTATGGCTCAAATACGCTGCCGTACATTCTAATGCTGATGTGAAGATGAAGAAAAAAAAAAAAAGACTTTTAAAATGTATCGTAGGGGAATATGTGGAGCTTGAATATAAAAGCACCACTAATGCATTCGTATGTCGCCATTTTGCTTCACCACATCAAACATTGAAGCACGCACATTGATTCTGTAGGATCCACAAAGCAGTTTTCTGTCACATGAAGATAGTAAACAGAGACTCTGAAGTCACATTCCAACTTCATCACACTGCGCCCCCCGAGTTTTTGCTGGTACTGCTTCTGATGAGCCGATGCCCCGTCCAGGGATTGTTTCTGCTTCGTGCCCAGTGCTGGCTGGAATGGGTGTAACCCTGGATTGATGGATTTAATCATTAAACTTCCATCCTTTTCAGGTGTTTCAGGCAATTCACAGCGAAGCTGAACCTGTTCTCACCGTGATGATATCTCACACTGCCACCTGGTGGAATCTTCACGATTTACGTAAAGTACGTGCACAAGTATAAACAGTACAATGCTTGCGTAGCATTAGCGCCACATGAAGTATAACCCTGGCCTGACTTTTCCAAGCACACCTCCAAACATGCAGCTACTTCTGCAGGCAGAAAAAAAAAAAAAAAAAAACCTTTCTAAAGAGAAAATAGCTTTAAAAATTCATGCACGGTTCCTTAGCAGCAACCAAAACCCAATATTTTTTAATTAAATCTCATAGCACAGAAAACACCAAAAACTCTCAGCAGCCTCTCGCATTTGCAAAGTTCACTTCAGCATGTCTCAAACACGTCAGCCTCCACACGTCTCTAGCACTGTATCTGATCATAATGAGAATATTATGAATACAGGTAGTCCCCAGGTTACGGACATCCAACCTACGACAAACGAATGGGGCTGCAGCTGCGACGCATGCGCCTCAGTAACTGCCGCTCCATCATCTTCGGCCTGGGGACGCTGCAAGCAGTGGCTGGAAGAAGGCTGGAGGGGGGCGATTTCAGTGGTCACGCAGTGTAGCATCGCTCGGGCGGCTGGAAGTGGCAAGCGGTTTCACTGCCCGCCCACCACACATGGCTGCCCGTTCATTCTCGGTGGGCAGCTGGTAATGCTGCAAGCGGTGACCTGGTTGTGGCTGAACGGGGCGAGGGGGGTAGCATTGTAGTGTGCCTCGGATGGCTGCCTGTTGAATGGGGGCAGTGGTGAGGCGGACACTGCAAGCAACATACTGTAGTGGAGGTGACTGTGAGGTGGGCTGGTGATGAACCGCCTCTCGCTGCCCCCATTCATTCTCAATAGCAAGCCTGCTTGTACTGTTACGCACATAGCAGGAAGTTGTCTCTTGTCAGTACAGGGTGGTCCAGATCTAATTATGCAGATCCAGATCGTCTGGATGACTTCGATTTATGCAGGGGCGATTCCAGTTCGGCGCAAAGACGATTCTTCATGTCGTCAGTTCGCATACTTCTCGATGGTCCGGGATTTTTCGGGTGATTTTCTATGTAATAAACTGAATAAGTTATAGCGTAATGAAAATCGCATAATTAGATCTGGACCACCCTATACATCAGACGTGTTGACGTCTGGTGCCTTCCTGCTGTGATAACGTGTACAGTGCTGTACAGAAGAGCTCATCTTAACCTTTTGTCTTCACCCTTTAAGAATGTCTCTGAAACACAAATCTAATGCAAGTGCTGGTGATATAGTAAAGAAGCGAAAAACCATCACCATTGAAAATAAAGTAGAAATAATAAAAAGGTCAGAAAGAGGTGAAACTCCATCATTCACTGGCAGAGCACTTGGTTACAGTCAGTCAACAATAGCATTTATTAAAATAATGTACCTGTTCCGACTTATATACAAATTCAACTTAAGTACAATACTCCCTATCTCGTATGTAACCCAGGGACTGCCTGTACTGCTACCAAATATATAATAGTGACCCACCTGGGTAATTCTGTATTCTAGAAGAATGTATATGCTTTTGGCTATGTGGCCAATAGCAAGTAAAAAAAAAAAAAAAAACCTTAAAAAAAGAGCCTTCTCCTTTCTTCTCCCCAAATCAGAAAACACGAGACCCAGCAAAATAATAATATTGGACCACCCAGGCTGGCACTGTCACCTGAACCCGACACAGACAAGCATGGGACACAAGTTCAAGGCATACACGTTTTATTTTTTTTTTTTCCTCGAGGGAAACGCCTACCCTTTTAACCAACAGGCACAACACAGTCCAAAGCATAGCACAAATACAATATGTCCTATTTTCTTTCTCTTCCTCTTTTTCTTCTCCTCTACTCCTCCGGTCAAGCTTCGTCTTCCTCCTCCTGACTCTGGCTCCCCGAGTAGTGGCTGTGGGCTCCTTTTATAAGGCACCCAGAAGTGCTCCAGGTGCTTGATGACTCATTTCCGGCAACACTTCCGGGTGTGGCAAAAGAACTGTCCATAAGGGCTCAGCAGTTCCTGCTGCAGCACCCCCTGGCGGCACCTACAGATCCCAACAGGGCTGCACAAAACAACAACTCCGATGAAGCCCTGCGGGAGTCTGAGGCACTACTGTAATCCAGGGGGGTTGCCATCTAGTGTTGCGGGGGAGGTAACGCTCTGGCCACGTTTGCTCCCCCGGACCTCTCAACGTGGAGGCGTCCTGGCCGGGCAAGGGCCTCGGATGCACGCTACATAATTATTAAAGATTTTTTGTACTATTTACAAGGTGTTTCTATGTCCTTCATAGAAGAAAAAAGAACATACTGCAGCATCTGAGTGGGAACAAAAAAAAAGACATGCAAGCTGCATTGATACCCCATGCTCTGGTGCCCTGCTACCTGAAAAGTCAATTTGGGAAAAAAAAAATGCTGCGTGGTATTGGTATGCCAATCAGTGCCCTGAAGAGTGGAATGCACTGTGAGTGTAAGAATTTATTTATTTTCCAATAAATGTCATTTGTTGTAGTAGCTATTGTTCCATTTGTGTTAGTTGATGTTTCAGGCACTGTGGCACAGTGGTTAGCACTGCATCCTTACACCTCAGGTCACATTCAATGCATTTCACTGTGTTCAGCAAAATTCTAAACATTTCTGTGATTTTGCTGAACTCACGGCAAAGCAAACTCTGTGGGTTAGCTCACCACTAGTAATCACGATACTTTGAAGTTATGGCTTATAGCGCTTAGAATAGACTAACAGCCAAGGAATACAAACATGAACATGGGATTTGCTCCCACGTCACCAAATATATCCTAGGTTTGGTGAAAAAGCAAATCCAAATTAGTGTGAACTGTGTATGTGTATAAGAGAGATAGTGGCTATAAAATGATTGTTTTACTTGTCAAAATCCTCAGAAATAGCTTACCCCAAGTGCTTAAATCACTCTCAACAGAAAAATAGCAACTGCAAGATTCACTAAACAAGTTATAAGAAACCACATCCCTAGGTTTGACATTTTACCACAGAGAGGAAAAAGGCAGTGGGATAAAGAGCACAGCCAAACATCTTTTAAAACACCAAAATTTCATTAAAATGTTTTCCCAAAATGACAGATATGCTGTTTTACAATACATTTTCAATCCCAAGACAAAGATTTATACTTGAGAACATTCTTGGCTTAAAGACTGATATATTTGGCAAGTTTTAAGGTTTTATCTGAACATCTGGACTGGTGCCCTGTGGATGCCATGTTTAATAAAAGCCATTAATTTTTTTCTAAATTACAAAAAAAGCTTCACTTAAAAACACAATTATCTTAATCTTTTTTTTATTCATTCAAAATATCCGAAAATTAAACTATGTACATTCTTTATGTATTTCAAATATGTGTTCTGAGTCCTCAAAATAACTCGGTCCTTTATGAGGAATCTGAAATGTATAAAGTAAGAAGTGTATTTGGATTTTTGTAATTTTATTTAAAAAAATAAAAAAAGGTTAAGTGTTCTATAAGTGCTAAAATTTACTGTCCCATGATGTTTGACATTCTCAGTGTGAATCATTAATGTGACACAAGCAAAATTATACCCCTAAGCAGAACACAACTTTGACAGCTGCTATGATAAGCTAGACTCTATCACATCTTGTAAATACACTACATACATACTCCTAAAGGTGGTGTACACATCCTCCTCAAAGGAGGAAATTTCAAAAAGAATTGATTAGGGCTGGGTGGAAGAGATGACACAGAAATACTGAAAGCTCTGCATACTGCATAAATTTTTGGTCAACACACGATTTAAATACTGCATTGAAAGTGGGGAATACTAGAAAAGGGGAAAGGAGAAGGTTTGTTCCAATTATCAAGGAATCACACTCTTCATCATCCCAAACACTTGCTTATATTTTGTAGCAATAATGCAATATAAAAAAAAATATGAATGCCTTAAATTAGCGTCATATCACATATTTTCTAGTCAAAGGGGATAACAAATTTGCTGACTGATTTTGGCTGATCTCATAATCCACATATGTCATATTACATGACTAGAAATCATGGGATATGTCAAATCAGACAACTATGTAATGACTATCCACTACTGTTTCATTTTCCAATGTATTACAAGCTCACCGCTTTTTCTGACAGCCAGTACTGTGCTTCATCATGGGGCCAGTGTCAGTGTGTGTATATTTATGCATGCAAAGGCTTCACAGGTATGACGAGTTCAGCTGCAATCTTTTCTTTTTTTTCCCCATTCTGAAGTAGTGTGTGAAACAGGTGCCATCAGACAGATGAGTCTCTCTTCTGTTTGTCAGGTCCAAAACTTCTGTGTTCCTTATTCCTTGTAGTTGCAATATATGCATTGCACTTCCAGATGAGTTGTCATTGGTTATCAGCTCTCACACATGCACAAGTCCAACCCCATAAAAAAATCAAAAATGTCTGATTTTGTCGGTGTAAGTTGCAGACTGCTTGCACTGAGTTGCCGAGTATGTCAATCTACTACCTTACTAAGATCAATTAATGTGACATTGCCTTTACTTAAACTTCACAGAAAGAGAGACAGAGAAGAAGAGAGAAAGAAAGAGCATACCATTGAAAGTGAAAAGACATTTTATTTAAAACATGATGATAATTTTAAAAGCCTTGTTTTTATCATTAAGCACTATTCTGAAATTCGTTCTACTACTGCCATATTTTTACTGGGAAATAATAGAAAAATCTTGCTGCATCACAGTGCCTGGACCCAGATGCAATTTTCAGCTGAGTTATCTTGCTTGTAGAATTTGCACATGTTCTTCTATGGTCATATATTTTTACTCCAAGAACTCCAAGTCCAAAGAGTGGATTATAAATTGTCTATACAATGAGTGGTCAATGCATTATATTTTATGCTAATAAAAACATGCATACTTAAAGAAATGCCTAATGCATGCCTAATGAAAGACAGTCAGGTTGATAAGTCAAAAATCAGGGACTCTCAGATGTATTACTGTAATAAATATATCTTAGAACTCTAGTAATTGCAATCAATATTTTTGTAATTCTATATGTTAGCTAACAACCAAAAAAGCTCTCTAGAATTACGTCAACAAAATGATAAAGTGATGATAAGCATTATCAGGCGTATAGTTTATGTGCACTGTACATACATGGTTTATATTCAAGAAAGGCCAAATTTACTGTTCTCAGCTGCTGGAGTCACTTGCTTAACTTCCGTGGCTGAGTAGATACATTATCTAAATTTCCTTTTAGAACAGTCTGCCACAAACTGACGTCTGAAGTTAAACTAGAATCTGACAACTTACATATCATATAGGAAGTGCTAAAATATATTATAAAGAACAAAGATTCCAAGTTCTTTTTATTCGCCATAACCTATGGAGGGCAACTTGCAGGATACTTCTTTACAAATTCCAAGAATATTTAGCTCAAATGCTTTATGAGGCTATAGGGCTATAAAACAGCTTGAGGAAGTTGTTTCTTTTTTTCCTGGGAAGGAAAAAGTTGTATTTATGTAAACATCTGATAAGTTGCCAGTTTTGTATTGATTTAATCTTGCTGACAAAAATTACTCATCTCCCCCCACCCCCTTTTTAAAACCTATGTGGATGGTATTACAACAATGACTAAAAACAAGACATACGCCAAGCATATTCTAGATAACCAAGGTGTGAAACAATCCCAAAAATTCCAAAAGACAGTGCCTTGCATCAGTACTAATGTAGCATGTGTGTCAACTAACTCTCAAAAATACTAATATATGTTACAGTATATGTCATAACTATTACTATACTTAGACATGTGAATGCTATAACAATCATTTATTTCTATGGCTATCTTCAATATGGACATAAAATGTGAATCAATGCCTTTGATGTTGAAAATGCAAACCTATATGCATTTCCAACATCAAAAGGAATGTTGACGGCCATGGGTTCTACACTGGTGAAGAGCCAATACCAAAAATTAAAGGTCAACCCATCAAAAGTCTTAGGTGAAGGCATGATTGAGGTTTTAAAAACAAAGAGCAAGTCCAATAGCTAAGGCAAGAAACAGTTATCACCTTCTACAAAATTGAAAAAATATAATTTCTGGACAAACTGAAGCTATGGCACTTACAATTAGATCTACTACTTCCCAATTTAATGTGGCCTCTAAACCTCTAATAAATCTCCATCAAATATATCAACAAACTTGGGAAGACAAGTAGCTTTTAATAAAGGCAATGACTCAATCTATCCTGATTTCTATGGAGTGTATGATTCTGTTGAAGTGTCGCCTTGAATTTACCAAGTCTCTGATCTTATAAAATTTGGAAGGTCACTGGCAGGCTCCTTGATATGGTAAAAACAGAAGTGAAAAGAATAAAGTGGACCCCATGAATGGGTCCCCAATCACACCACTTCTCTTTATGCCAGTAATCCATGTGCAGGACAACAAGGGAGAGCAGGAAGTTGCACCACTTTGAATGGACCATTGATGGGACATGGGGGTGAGAGGTTTGGTTCAGTCAGTCTTAGTCAGGACCCTACCTCAGGCTTTGCCGCCATGGGTGGGCCTACGAGTTACATGAATCCCAATGGCATCACTCAGGAGATCAATGATAATGCAAACCATTCTGCCACGTTAAGGCATGGTCTTAGTGGGGGAAGAACATAAAATCAGTCCTTAAATGTCAGGTTATTAATGGGTCAGATACAGAAGGAAAAGTGAGGCATTGTCTTAAGATAAGTTGAAAGAAACAGTCTAAGACAATTTTGGCTTTGTCCTCTTATTTAGCATCACAAATTAGACTTTCAGCTAAAACCTGAAACCTATCGTACACTGGGGGAGGGAAAAGAAAACAACATTCACACTACCAAATCGAAATCCTTGCAAAACTAAAGAAAAAGGAAAAAGTGGCCTCTTCATATGTAACCTATGAGCAAATGCAACATCTGGCAACTGAAGCTGCTCTCTTCATCTGATAAGAAACAGTGTTAACCAAGATCAGGTGACATCTTGCTAGTAACCTAGCGACTCCATAGGAATCCATTGGAAAATGTTAATGCCTTTGTTTATGTAACCACCATTTATATATTCTTTGTCTCCATATTCAGCTGTGCAGTTGGCTTTCCCACATACTTCCTAATGTCTAGGACGTAGCCCCTACAAAAAACGTTGAACATCTTTTACTCCAAAATGGAATTTTGATGCTTGAACTTAAGTAGTGGAACATAGATAGTAGCAGAGCTCAGATGTAAAGAAAAATGAAGTGCTGAGACCCCAAATAAAAAAAATAAAAAACTGGTCCAGCTAAAAAGAAAGCAGTAAAATTTCTGGAAACATTTCAGGTCCTTTGTTTCAGGGCCATTCATTTTAACATACTATAAATCAGTAATGATACTTAGTTGCTGAACTGGAAACTGGAAAGTATCTAATTCTCACTTACAGGATCTGTAAAAAACTTTTTCAAAATCTGGCAGGATCTAATCAATAACATTTCAGAATAAGCATTTAAATTGAGGAAGTAGATTCCCTCTTCCCTTTCTTATTCTATTTATTTTATCCATTTACAAATTTATCTATTTACTTATTTTTACTATTTTAAAGTTTTACTCTGCTGGCTTTGCTCTCCTTCTCAAGGGAGGGGGTTGATTTGTTATTGTTAAACTTGACTTGCTTGTATGGAATGTTATTTGATTTTAAGAAAATAAATAAAATGCAAAAAAAAAAAAAAAGTAATGATATTTACTGAGCCTTGGAAATATACTTTTACTATATTATACAAAATGTTTACTGTGCTTTTACCCCTTATTCAAGACTGAAATCAATGATAAAAACATATTATTTGCAATGTATAAAAGTATACACATGAAATATATACTGTACATTCATTTTGTAAACCAGGACAATCCATTATAAGGATCAGTTGTGTAAAAGCCTACAACAGCAGTACTGGGAGCAAGTCCAAAAATAAATAAATATAGATATAAAAAATATATAAGATATTTACAGTATTAACGCAAAACCCACATTTTTAAAATGGATAAAAAAACTGGAGTACAGTATTTGGAAAAACCTAATGCAGACACTGGGAGAAAGTGCAGATCATACAGATTGATCATACAGATGGTGTCTGTGCACATACATATAATATGACAAGTTTCTGCCAATATAAAAAGACCATTTGCAGCAGTGACCGGTTCTCCAAAAGTAAAAGGAGCACTTTATTGCACTCCTATTGCAGTAAGGGCACCTGGCAAGAATGAAGCTGATTTTGTTAACCATCAGCAATGACATTCCATTAATGCACACGTCATCTGTGATATCAAATCAAGTCATCGGTGATACCAAGATCCCATTGTCCTGGGTCAACCTGTGATTCATTTACTTTGAGGCAGTAGCTTTGGTAGATATGATGGCATTGTATGTGGTGAATGGCTTGTTGGTAAGGTAAATGGCTGTTTCATATGGCTTGTACTAGTAATTGTATTAGCAATCACTAAATGTGCCAGGTGGTAGTAGCTACCCGCTCAGATGCTGGCACCTTACACCTTTCCCAGACCTATTCCATACCCCCGAATGGAGAGGAGAGGAGCTATAAAACCACAAATGATCTTGAGATCTCAGTCACAGTGTGCAGCCAGATACTCTTGAACAAAGGCGGTGGTATCTCAGTGCATCAGGAGGGAAGCTGCTCTGCTAAGCATTGAAGTTCTGTAGCATCATAACTGCATATGTATGAGGTTGATTAGCATGTTCCATATACAGTATGGATGTTTCATGGTAGCGTTCAAGATGCATTCACAAATACATATTTAGAGTGTTTGTGATTAATAATGGGTAAACTGCATATAAATGGGCACAAATCAGGTTTTATAAATCTGATTTTTTTTTTTTTTGGTGTACACATTTTCCTATTTTTGGTGTGCACATATTTACAAGCTCAACTCCATGCAAAGTTTTATAAATGACACCCCAGGTCCTTCAGTAGGGATTTCATTGACCCCAAAAAACTGATACTAGTCTTAATTTAGTATCATTTACAAAGTAGATTAGTTACTTTTTGGAGTTACATTTTGCTATCGAAATATCTTGTATATAAACATCTGTGCGTGGAAGTGTGTGTGTCTGTCCGACCCAAAAGTGAGAGGTGGAGTCAGGATAAGGATATGAGAGACCAGCACGTCAGCTAAACAAAACGTTCGAAGAAGGCCAATCGCTTAGCCAGTAATACAGAAGCAAGACATGCACATGAGCAAAACGGTGTCCCTTTTACTTTTCCTCCCACCGCTAATACACAAGTGAGGCAAACACGCCTGAAAAACGAAACCTCCTAGGAGGGAGATGCCCAGAGTAATTCCTTTCAATTACCTGACATCTCTACATTTCAATTTTTTTTTCTGACAATTTCAATAGTTTCTAGGAACCCGGGCTTTTTACAGCACAGGCTTAAACAGCTAGTTTAATATAAATACAAGCAGTAGTTACAGCAATGATCCCTGTGTAAGCCTGAATTTACTTATTTTGAAAATTTTACTCATACTATAACATTTTAATTTTAATTCTTAATCCAATTCTGTGCTGCAAATTCTTATCTTGTAGTTTGAAGCCTAGCTTTTCCTGAAGTGGTTTAAAATATGTACTTTAATCAGTTGACTTTATTACTTCCTCAAAAAACTTTAACATATCAGAGGAAAGTCAAGAGTAGTTTAAAATGGAGAAGACCACGTTTCACTGACGCACATTTCCTTGACTGCTGGTTCTCTCTATTTTTTCCACATCTACTTACATCAATTTGCCTGCAACAAATGTTGAACTAAGTAGCTTATTGTATAGTTACTATGGTAGCTTTATCACTACTTTTAATACATTTGCTAGCTTCTGAAAAATACACGGTAAGCTTTTATGCATATCATCACAGGCTTCTTTGTGCCTTGGAGTTCTGATGGAGAACTGATTTGCCTTTAATCTTTCAAGTCCAGTAGCATTCTAAATCAGGTTTTTTCACCAAAGAGCAAAGAAAAATATCTAGCCAGTATATCTAAAATTAACACATAAATAGATACTAAGTAATCAGTTTTGTAATTTTGTTGCTGTTCCGAGTTTTGGTACTAACAGATTAATTAGAAACAAATACAGGTCCTACTGTATGAAGTTAAACATTCATGTTGGAACTCTGCTTATAGCCACTGCTGCCTTAGAATATACTATTTCATCCTATTCAGAGATAAATAAGCAACTAATGAAAATTAATTGATAACTATTTTTAATAAATAAATTTGATTATTATTGTAATCCCATGATGTCTTTTGAAGATGTTGTACATGGTAAGTACTACCGAACCTACTAATTTGCACCTTCATGATATTGGCCAATTCACGGCACACAGAACCCAAAATATTTGAGGATCTATTTATTTTCTGTCAAAACAATACTTACTCCAGTGCTGTACAGCCAATAGTTAGCTTCTCTTTAACCAACAAACAAAAATAAATCCTAACAATGTCTCAATGTGTCATAAGGGCTTCCTGTTAATAAGGGCTTCCTGCTACATAAAAGGACTTTGTGCTATGCCGCTTGCCCAGTTACAGTACCTCTTGCCAGCATGTTTTCAATGGGAGGAGAAAATTGATGTGTTGCATGTTGTCTGGACATATAATTAACAAATTCATTGTATTTTGTACATTTTATAATTGTACTACTACTATAACAACAACTACAACTTCTGAAGCTGGTATAGCCATATATTATATTAGATGCTCTCTATTTGCACTGATAAATGTACTTCCTAGTGTCCCACACACCAAATCTCCTATAAGTAATGGTAAACAGGCTTTTTGATTACTTCAAAAACCTGGAATAGTTTCTTTAAAGTTACAGTACTATAAAACATATTCCATTGCTTCCAGTTTTTAGAATTAAGAACTAACCTGGCAGCTTCAGGTACAAGCCTGTAAAACAAGAGTGAACAGAGCACCAATCCACCATCTTACATTTGTTAAGCTAATACATTGGTCTTTGAGACACAGGAGAAAACCAAAACACAGGTAAAAGGTTCATGAGGTCACTAACCACCAATTCAGCATGCAAAATACTCATAGAATATTTTTATATTCTAAAAGTGTAATTACAAATTATTTTCTTTTTATTTTATGGATGTATTTAATGATGTTAACTTTACATAATACATAAATGAACCAGCCTTCATAGCGTTAATGTGATCTGATAGCTGGATGCTGCATATTGTTTATGCATTAAACTCAATTAACAAAGAATTTACTCCTAAAACCTTTGTTTTTTGGGTGCCACTAAGGAGACAGGTGGTACTGTTTACACATTTTTTTGTCCATTTGGAAGTGTTTTTTTCTTTTTGTTTTTGCTGTTTTTTTCAGCTGCCTGGGAGCAAGGGCATGTTGTGTGTGATGGGTATGAGTGCATCTCAGCTGCACATGGTGGTGAATCATTGCCAGCAGGCGCAGTACAGTACAGAAGATAGACAATAAGTAAATAATTACCCAACCTTGTATGCATTAATCAGAAATAAGTAAGTTTCCCTTACAAGTAGGGAATCCATTCCCGGATGGGTTTATCCATTCCCGGGAATTCAGGAATCCCACATGTCATTCCCGGGAATCCCGAGCGCCTGGGATGACACAGTGCACGGGCATCTCACATGTAAATGGTTTTAGAATGACCGACACTTATCTTTAATAAAACTAATACAATATGTTGACACCAATAAAAGACTAACCTTATCTACAAGCAGTTCATGCTGTCATATAAGTACATGTATCTAGTTCAGGGGTGCCCACACTTTTTCGGCTTGCGAGCTACATTTAAAATGACCAGGTCGAAATGACTATATATTGCATAGTTTTACTGTCAAATAATGCAAAGAGTACGCGACACGTGTTTCGCCCTTTACATTGCGCCACAGCATGTGGTTCGTTTATTTGACAGCATGTAGATCGGGGTAATTACATTCATGGCATCTGAATGTATGGGTGGTTACCTTCCAGGTAACGCTTTTGTCAGCAAACATCCGCCACGCTGCCCTCTTCAGTTGCGAGAAGCAGATCATAGAATGTTACAAAGTTTTACTGTCAAAAAATGCAAAGAGTACGTGACACATGTTTTGCCCTTATTCTGGGCTCTTCAGGCATATACACTCACTGCACACTCACTGCACATCAGCGCAGGGTCGTTTGAAGGAATTTGGGGGCCCCAAGCAAAATGGACATGGAGGCCCCCCGCATGCACGCACGCACGCAAAGGAACCACAGCATAGCCATACAGTTTAAATTCACTCACACTTTATATAAATAAAAAAGGTTTACAGTGCAAATACTGCTGTTGCATATACTGTGCATAAATAAAAAAATCTTTAGAGTGCAAATACTGCTGTTGCATATAAAGTGCATAAAATTTGAACATTTTCAACAATTGAACATTTGCAAAAAACACCACTGTACCATAAAATCAAATATACATTAAAAAAGTGCACAATAACTAAATCCAACATACTTAAAAAAACACACACACACACATACATACTCACATTAACATTTTTCAGTTCTCTCAAACATGTGCAAATTATCTAAAACTGCTGTTTGCGAGCCTTGTTTTCTTATCCTCCTCTTCCTTTCTCTTCTTTCTTTTTTGGCTTCCTGAAGCATAATTCCGCTTCATGACTGCCGAGGAAGTTTTGTATTTTGCCGGCAGCAGAGATCGCGTGGTTGGCTGGCTGCTGTCAGCGAGGGGGACCCCCTTGAGGGGGATCCCGATAACAGTGTCATTGCACTTTACTGCATTCACTATCAATGGGGCGCTCACACAGTTTGTCGGTGCATTTTATTCTTAACCAGTCGTTGTCTTGGGGCCCCAGGCCAGCTCGGGGCCCCAAGCAATTGCTTGGTTTGCCTGCCTTGTCGCGACGGGCCTGCATCAGCGTCAGAAGCGAAGCCACGGCGTGTGGTTTGTTTATTTGACAGCATGTAGATCGGGGTAATTACGTTCATGGTATTCGTAGTCTGAATCACAATCTGATTGTATGGGTGCATGTGGGATGACCAGTGTGTTAGAAGGAAAGAGATCTCAGACTGGCCGCCCTGTATGTCAATCAAGTGGCAAATGCCATAGGAAGGATATATGATAGACTAACCTTTAAAAAAATTTTTTTTGAATGCAATGCTATCTACCTGATCAGATACTGATACACTTGTTAACACCGCCATTTCAGCTTTTACTGATGCATCCAGTTTCTTTTCATCATTCTGTGATGGCAAGTTTCCTGGCACAAATAATGCAGATGCAACAGACTGACGCATTGCAATTTCAAGTTGCTGTTCAAAGCTGTTGTCTGACAGACGTCAATGAAGTCTGCCCTGTCCCGGCATTCGTGAGCTGCCGAGTGCAGACTCTTCCCAGTCCACTGTGCTCAGTCTTAGTCGGAGCCGGGAGACTGACAACTATGCTGGTTGACTGAATCAATCTGCAAAACACTACACCATGGGCCAAAAAACCGTGGCACTTTATTATTTTCAACTATAACTCTGTTATTTCTTGATCTATTTTTACACTTTTACATGCTATATATGCGAGCTTGGCCGTTCTCGGTTTTCCGGGAATTACAGCAGTTTCATTCCCGGGAATGAAAAATGTTCAGGAGCCCGGGAATGGATTCCCTACTTACACGGAAGGAAGAAAACGAATAATAGTTAAGTCAGATGCATCAAGTGTAAGCTAGGAGGAAGGAGAGGTTAAAGAACAAGAGCATTTAACTAGTTATTGTATTGATAGTTGTGCTAGGTTAGAAAAAGTAAGTGACTAACAGAAAGACTCTTCTAGAAACAGGGTGGTATAAGGGAAAGTTCAGTATGAGATAGAAACACACTCAGCAGGCAACTTAAAGTATGCATGCAGCAGCAAGAAGAAAGCATTTAGCAGTAGGTGTATGAGTACCTATAACATTAAATATAGAGGTATTAACCAGGTACTGTAGTTCATTAAGCTCAAATTCATTTTACATTTACATGAGCTGTCACCCAAAGAAATTTTAAACGAGGGATCTACAATGCATGAATAATTTTGGACTTTTTGGAGGCCAGCTTCAAAGAAGTCACACAAAGTGTCACTGAACTTGAAGCATATCTTAAAAATGTTTAGGTGGGGCAATGTTAACACAATCAATAAAACACAAATTGAAACTGTGTAGCAAATTTGAAGTAATGTGTAGCTGATGAACACTAGCCATTTTGCCAGCACATATACAGTACAAATAAATCTGGTAATGTTGGCTACTTGTTCATTTGCTAATTTAAAGATAAGAAACAAACTTGACCTATTTATCAATTGGGTATTTTCTTTATTTTTCATGCAAATAAAATTAGCCACTGCTTTTAATATTAAAATTGATAATCTGCTACAATCATAAGTAGAAAAATAATGGAATGATCTGAGGCTATAATGCTTACAGTACAGTTACAGTAACTTACAGTGCAGTGGCATGAAATAAAACTCAGAAATACTATATTATGTAACAATGTCAGGAATGTAGTAATCTTCCACTCCAGAAACAGCTCTGCATTAGACTCCAACAGGGCTTATTTTCAGTAACCACAATCCTAGATAAATACTGAACTTGCCCCAAATCTAATTTATTTTACTCTATTGAATTTAAAGTCAGTTATTGTCAGAAAAACAGTAACACTTGGGTTTAAACAACAAATATTTTTAAGAAGTACCATAAGTCTGATGACATAAAGAAAAACTTCATATGAAACAAAATTATTTTGGAAACAAGCAGCAGTGACCTTGGTTAATGCTTCATGGGTCTCTCTTTAGATAGCTTTTTATGCAACACATGCACTGCTAAGTGATACATTTGTTGGAAACTACAAAAATGTATATCTTCTTGATTTTGTGAAATGACATTCCAAATGGGGCAGCACGGTGGCGCGGTGGGTAGCGCTGCTGCCTCGCAGTTAGGAGACTTGGGTTTGCTTCCCGGGTACGCCCTGCGTATAGTTTGCATGTTCTCCCAGTGCAGAGCTCTAGAGTGCGACCAATTTGGTCGCACGTGCGACCTAATTTCTCAATGGTGCGACTAAAAAAAAATCAAAGGTTGCACCGGTGCGACCAGCCGTTCGAGGGGGAAAAAAAACGAAACTCCGTGACTCTTAAAGTCTCCCTGTTGTTCAACAACAGACACACATTAGGCCTATATCGTGGTCTAAACCAATCAGAGATAGTGAAGGGCGGATCCCGCCCCCCCCTCTGATTGACCATGGTCCAGATATTCCTGTACGTGTGTGTACGTTTGAAAATGCATGTGATGCAGTCAGACAGAGAGAGGTGAGTAGCCCATCAGGTAAACAGTGAATGTAGCCGCGGATTATGAGAGAAGATGAAAAGAACGATTGACAGCTTTTTCGTTAAGAATGTTAAGTTAGGGCCTGATCCGTCCGAAAATCATAACCAATGCTCTGACACGGAGCCATCAGCCTCCCAAGTTATAGCAAGCCCTGGTCCGGAGATGGCATTAGATAATGAGCCACATACGATCGAGTCCGAGCCCACTGAAATTAAAAGGGGTAAAGTGTATACATTTCGAAAAGAGTGGCTTGACCAGTTCCCTGGCTAAGATACAGTAAAGCCGATAATATGATGCACTGTATTTACTGTAAAGAGTGTGGGAAGACCATGACCGGCAGTAGTGCATTTGTGACTGGTTCTAATACATTTAGAATTGAAACGCTGAAAAAGCACACTGCATCTATAAAACACATTACATGCCGCGATAAATGCACTGCTCAAGTGTCCCCTCTCCCCGCTGCCTTTCAGCGGCAGGCAGCAGCAAACAGATCATCAGACGAGGCCGAGATGATAATTAAGTTTAACGTTGCCTACAATATTGCAAAAGAAGAACTTCCCTTCACTAAATTCAAGTCCGAAATAATTCTTATGAAGAAAAATGGCTTGAACGTAAACCCGACGTACAGCAATGATGTCGCATGCGCCCAATTTATAGGAGTCATCGCAGATACATTGAAAAAAAAGACGTCTGTGCAAATTGCGAACAGTGCGTACATGGCATTCCTGATCGACGGAGACACAGATATCGCCACAAAGGAATGCGTCATTGTGTACGGTCGTATCTTGCGGAGAGGAAGACCGGTGAATATACTTATTGGACACATTGAGGTCGAGCATGCTCATGCCCAAGTCTGGAAGATTTTGATGCTAGAGAGAGTGTGGCCAGCTGGTTTAGTCAAGGCCAAAGATCAAGAAGGCCAAACTACAGGAGTTGGCCATCCGAGGGGCATCTGACTGCAATGGAGGATAGTCCATAAGACATTGAGCCATGAGATGTTCAGTTTGAAGCCCTTAAAACACTTAATTTAGATTTTCTTTTTAGTTAATTTATCTTGAGACTTTTTAAGTTTAAATTTCAGCTCAGTAAAGCACTTTAAGCACCAACACTTTTTCAGTAAGTTACCTTTCTTGTAGAATTGTGCTTGCCTTCAAATAAAGAACTTTATATTGACCAGATTGTTAGTTAATCATTTACAAGTCAATATGGCCTATATGGACAGCGATTAAAAAAATAAATAAATAAATAAAGTGAACTTGTAAAACTGTGGTGTTAAATGTGATGCGGTTGAAAATTTGGGTGCACCTAACTTTTGTGCTGGTGCACCTAAGAAAAAAAGTTAGGCGCACCAGTGCAACCAGTGCAAAAAGTTAGTCTAGAGCCCTGCAGTGTCTGCGTGGGTTTCCTCCGGGTACTCCGGTTTCCTCCCACAGTCTAAAGACATGCAGGTTAGGTGCATTGGTGATTCTAAATTGTCCCTAGTGTGTGCTTGGTGTGTATGTGTGTGTGTGCACGCCCTGTGGTGGGCTGGCACCCTGCCCAGGGTTTGTTTCCTGCCTTGCACCCTGTGTTGGCTGGGATTGACTCCAGCAGACCCCCGTTACCTTGTAGTTATGATATAGCAGGTTGGATAATGGATGGACATTCCAAATGTGTATCATGATTTAATAATGCATGATGTGATCACTGAATTTCATATAATCACACACAAACCGATACATACAGTATGTAGAACATACTTAAACAATTATATAAAAATCCATCCATCCATTATCCAACCCGCTATATCCTAACTACAGGGACATGGGTGTCTGCTAGAGCCAATCCCAGCCAACACAGGATGTAAGGCAGGAAACAATCCCTGGGTAGGGTGCCAGCCCACCACAGGACACACACACACACACAACCACACACCAAGCACACACTAGGGACAATTTAGAATCGCCAATACACCTAACCTGCATGTCTTTGGATTGTGGGAGGAAACTGAAGTACCCGAAGGAAACCCACGCAGACAAGGGAAGAACATGTAAACTCCACACAAATCTACAATTTTTTTATACTGAATTTATCTAACTGATAGCTAAAGCTGTTCAGAAGGGACAGGAAACCACATCTTTAGAAATGAATACATTCCCACAAAAGAGGAGGTCCTTTTCCCCGAATAGTCAAAGGACATGTTTTCCTCTCAGAAAGGATCTGTATGTAGCATCCTTTTCATCTTTTTTGGCTTCAAGAGTTAAAATGGTAGCAAATTATGCAGCAAGTCAATGTCTTTTATGTGCTAACAAGTGAGTAAAATACATTTTATACAATACTTTATCTCAAAATTCATATACTTTTCAAGGTTAAAATTATACATCACTTCATGATAGGGTGGTCTATAAAAAGCACTAAATAAAAAAACGACTGATTGTTGGTGTGGGTTAAAAAAAAGTATTGAATCAAAATGTAAAGTGGCTTTTTAATATATGCCCTGTGGGAAAAGAATGTGCATATGGCCCTTTAGATTCTCCATCATGAACTGTATATGTTTGTTTTCATTAAGCATATTAAAATATATGACAGTTAAGAAGTAAAATTGCAGGCTGCTTTAAAAAAAAAGATAAGATACACTTAATTCCTACAAGGTTCTTGTTAATGTGTTAGTGTTTCAGCCTTAAATGCCAGGTAAGTAAGCACCTTTAATGGTACAGATCTAAAATAAGACCTAATCCTATTAAAGCACTTCCCCATATTTTTTCCAAGCAAGGCGAATAGAGAGGATAATACAGCAGAAGCGCATCCCTTTGAGTAAACAGCATTGTCAGGCCAGTGCCTGAAGCCAAGCAACAACTACCGGTAGCTGAAAATTCCCAACAAATTGAATGCACAAAACAACAATGACAAAATTAGCAGATGGTTAAGTATTCACTTAACATTTGAATATCACAAATAGATATTTACATGAAAAATGTAGTCAAACCTCAAAGCTCTGTAAGCAAAAGAAAAATGTTCTTAAATAAAAAATAAGAGAAGGTGAAACATCACAGGATATCTCCCTCTTCCCCCAGGCATTAATTAATATGAATTGTGTATTAAAAAATCATATTTTTTTATGAAACAGCATGTTAATATTTATTCTACCTCTCTCCACCTGGCAAGCAAGCAATTTATTTTTATAAACATTTCACTCAACCTAAAAGTAGAATTCTTCTCTTTTTCCTGTTCACACTTGAGCATGAGGTTGTTGACTTTGTTACTGCTTTATACTAGAACTTTTACACATTCATAGTAGCAATTAAAAAGCAGCCAATTTCCCTTTTCACCTATGACAATGAAAAATACTGACATGTCTGATGTTTCTTTTATTCCTTAGTAGCACAGTATATCCAAGGTCGCTGATATTCACTTTAGCTGCATCTACGAACATACTATCTCTTTAAGTATAACTTTCAGCATGTTCTCAAGTCTACAACTAACTCTATCTCATGTGTTCAGCAACTAAAAGTGGAAAAAAAATTTAAAGACTCTCAAGTTATTCTTTGACCATTTGCTCTCATCCACTGTACAGGACTGGTGTATTAAGTATTAAGGCAGGTTCACAGACCCATATCACTCACTTGCTGCAGTTTTTCAAGCAGCTAGTTTTCAAAACAGCCATGGAGTTAACTGCATTTTAAGTTTCCTTATAATTTTTTTTTTTTGTATCGTCTGTTGTACTTACTGATGATAATCGCTCAATTGCATTTAATGCATACTGTTGTTTCATAAACTGCTCTGAATAGTGGCATCTCTCAAACACTAAGAGTGAAGAGGAAGCACACACTGATAATTACAGCATGATTATTTATGAAACACAACACAATTCATTGTGTCTCTGCTTAAATAAAAGAGAAATGGGTGGCAGAGCAAACAGTATAACTGGGATAACAAAAAACTGAATAGGGACTATGTTGATTACGGTTTAGCAATCACAAACTACTTTGTCTAAATCTCTTATGTGCATTAAAAGTAGAAAGAAGCAATGGTAATGGTGTCAGTCTATATTTTCTTATTGGCTATTTCACCTTGTATGCATGAACATCTGACAGTCACTTTTATTTGAAAGCTGCAATTATCACATCTAAGTCACAATGTAAGAGTAACAAGAACTTCATGCTTTACAAGTGCTACTTGGTTAAAAAAAGGTAAATAAATTATCAGATTCGACAGACTAGTTAAACTCTATAAATCCCATGGGGAAATTCAAATGTATACAGCAGCAGAAACATAAAAAAATAGATTTACAGGATAAAAAATATGGCAAATCAATCAATTAATCAATCGATAAAAAAATAAATAAAAGTAAATAAATAAATGTACATATATTGTACAGATATTTCAAAATGACATAAAAAGTACATCATGAGAAAGCAATGAATTGCCTGATAGCAAGGGGCAAAACACACCCCCAGAAGTGCTTCTTAGCACACCAAGGTGAAACGAGCCTGTGGCTAAAAGTGCTCCAAGAGAGCACCTGGGAGGAATGGAGAGGATTTTTCATGATGGTATCCAATTATTTATTTATGTATAAAATGGAGTTAGTGTAGGGCTGTGTCAGTGTGTATCTACAAAAGGAAAAAAAGAAATGATTATTTCAGTACTGAAAAACAGAGCATATCCGATCTTTTAGAAATGTGACAGCAGCAGAAAATTCACACGGAATTAGCAATTTTTAGACTGGTTTAGACCACTTTTCTTATGCAACTTGAATAGGACCTGTGTTTGAATGCTTCAATTTCAAATAAATGGATATTTACACCCCCTTTCACTTTAACGTTAATGTGAAAACTCTGCATTGAAAATCAATACAACACAACCGCTAAATGTTTTCCGACAGAAATTGCGTGCTTCATGCACATATTTTTCCAAGTGTTTCTTGCGGACACAAAATGACATAAGCGATGGAACTTCTCCCTCAACATTCTGAAACTGTCAAACTACTGTTTTACATCACAACCTTCCACATGTCACCTGCAATACTCCTGGCTTCATTTTTTTGTCCTCGGGCTTCTAAGTAAAGATATAGCAAA
Organism: Polypterus bichir lapradei; assembly: GCA_026402145.1. Classification (NCBI taxonomy): domain Eukaryota; kingdom Metazoa; phylum Chordata; class Cladistia; order Polypteriformes; family Polypteridae; genus Polypterus; species Polypterus bichir. Next base: position 116,273,380 of record JANRMT010062791.1, read on the forward strand.
GATGATTCCAATCAAAGAAACATCTCTGTTTTTTTCTTTTCTGTTTCTCTTTCTTACAAACATAAGCTAAAGAATTTGCAGACATTGTACACTGAAAATAATGTTAGGTAATGTAACAGCTAGCATACTGTTTTCTTTTCATAGTGGTCTAGAAAGTCACATTTTTATTAATTCATCCTTTATAGGACACATTCAGGATACATATCTTTACAGACTCATATCAGATCTTTGAAGAATCAAACAGAAAACAAAGGATACAAGCCACAAACTGGAACTGAGCCACTTACAGCACCTGTATGAATGTGGGCTGTGTATTTAACATTAAATTTTTTCCTTAAGCAATAGTATAACCTTTATTATTTTCCCTTATTACATACAGTATATATAAATGGCATATATGTTACAATATACATGACTTAAACATTTAACACCCAGGAGTGTTAACCAATATTTGAATATACTATATTTAAACAAATACATATTAAAACAATTCAAACCTTAATTATTGGCTAGTTTGACAGTCAGATTTGAAAAATCAGGTCCAATACAGAGTATACTAAAGCATAGAAATTTGAATAGTCAGCTGCTTGTATCACTGAAATGATGACTGCAACTTAGTGTAAATATTAACATTAAAAATATATACAGTAGTATTTGGTAACAGTGCATAATTAGACAAAGTGAATCATTAATATGAAAAGTAATTGCCCTGTAGGAGGCATACGGGATGGACAGGCATCCCGTCAAGAAGTCAGGAAGATCCCTTACCCGGACAGGATGCCCCAAGAGTACAGAAAAGCATCCCGGTCAAGAGAGGGAAGAAGGTTGTACTTGAACTTGGACCAAGGGATGGATGGACATTCCAGCCGGAGAAGATTCCCTAACCAGATGGAAGATCCCTGGCAAATGGACAGGTGTCCCTGCCAGACATGATTGCAGCACCTTCCCTGGCTGGGATAAAAGATGAGGACAGGGAAGGACTGTCACAGAGGGATATTTGTTCCCCCCAGAGGATCTGTGGCAGCAGCATTCCATATCAACACCCATTCAGGAACCAGCAGGGAATACCAAGAGTTCTAGACTGGCAGCACTGCCCTGCTGGGGTCCGTGGGTGCTACAAGGGGGCACTGCTGGAAGATGCCCTCCCCAGTTTATGGGACTTTCGTATGACCCGGAAGTGCTTCCATAAGACAGTCACCCTGGCACAAGAAGTATTTCCGGGTCCTTAATAAAAGGGACCGCATTCCCTTATCCAGGCGAGTCGGAACTAGTAGGAAGGAAGGCAACACTGGACTGGAGGAGGGCAGTGCGGTGGTGAAAAGAATAGAGGAGAGGTGAATAGTGGAGAGACTGTGTTTTTACCTGTGCTGTGTTACTTTTGGAGACAATATGGTGAATAAACCATCCATTATTTGAACCCAGAACTGCCTTGGTGTAATTGTGTTGGGGGTTTGGGGCAAGCAGACACCCCAGTTCCATCACAGCCCTATATTTTTTGTCATTATTTTTTGAAGAAGAAAAAAAAAGTGCAAACATCAAGAGAACACTTGAATAGCATGAACACAATAAGTGCTATCAGCAAAATAAGCATTATAAAGTAAACAAAAGAAAGCTGAAGGACAAGTAAAGAACAAAGGGCTGTTACTAGTTTAAAGTAAAGATCACTGTTAGCAGTGGAAATAGGCTTTGACATAACACAGCAGTCAGGTTCTTTTTCATTTCCATTAACTGACCCATGCTAACAGTTAAGATGTTAGTAGTCAAGATGTTTTATTTGTGTTTTACTACTTGTATCATCTTTCATACTCATTTGAACAAAATATAGAGCAGCACATTTATGGCCTCTTCAACATGGCTTAAATTCATGACCTGATATAAATTACCAAGTATAAGGTACACTATTAAACAATTTCATAAAAGTATGGGAATCACCTGTCACATACAGACCAGCATTTCTCATAATGCCTTTTATTGTGAGACAAAGAAAGATAGAATATTACACTGCAGTCAAGGCTAACACCACCCCAATTACCATTATTGCACTAAGCTGCATCATTAACATAATGCCCTTTGCTCAAGCCCAGCTATTCATCTGAAACGCCAAGGTACAGTACTAGAAATGTATGCTGAGCACAAGCTAGATCTAAATATCAATGACATACTTGCAGATTTCAAACAAGTCGGAATAAGAAATAAAAAAGACTAGTTATCTTCTGGTTAAAAAAACAGTATTTTAACTATGACTATAAATTTGCATAGTTTCTTTTATGGCTCACTGGCATTTGGTCAAATGAAGACAGTGAATGAAAAAATACAGAATACTACTGCATCTATAAAAGCTTTCCTTTGAAAAAACTTTGTTAATATTTTACAAAGGACTGTTGAAGACAGAAAATGTGTAAGTGCTGCCAAATCTCCCTTATTTTACACAATATCACAATCATATGCACAGTAATTAACTGCCAGGTGGAACTTATCATTTTAAATGGAGGAGACATAGTTTCTGCTTTTTACAGAACAATAATAAGATCTTACAAACTGCCTATTGATCCACTAATTTACTACACCATTTTTTTAATTACTAGATACAGGGGTTCAAAATCTGTTAGGCAAGAGGCACAAGTCAAAACTGCATAGAGAGGCAGACAATCACAGACATATAATAAAAAAAATACAACTGAGAGTCACCAATTAACAAAACAAACTGTACAAGACTTTTTTAGATTATAGATGAAGACAAACCCTCATTAAGAAGACCCACAAGAGTAAAAGTGTAATATTCACAGAGGCAGCGACTAGGCAGCAAGAAGTCTAAATGAAACCATAAAGCAGCATGATAACTTCTGTGACATAGTGTGACCTATAAAAGTGCAAATCATGAAAAATTTTGATTTTCATTCAACAAAATATATCACTTTGGAACATGGAAGCAGGAGATATCTAATATTTATGATTCTGAACTCAATTTTACTTGAGTCTATTAAGAACCCCACTCAGCAGGGTGTTGGGCAAAGCAGTTCCATTAAAAAGAGAGGCAGGGAATAATAATGCAAAAGTGCCTGAACTTTAAAGGACTTATATTGTACTAATTGTCTCCCGTGGCTCCACCTGCGTAGTAGTGAAACAGAACAAACTTTAAAAATCAATAAACAAACAGGTATCGCTAACTAAGCAGAGGCAAGGTACACTCCAAAACGCAGTGGTAGAGAAACTCAAACGGAGGCTGCCACGTGAGTGAGGAGGGCCCTGCCCACCTCCCCACTCCTGACGGCACATTTCTCCCTCTCCTCGGCCCGCAACCTCTGTCTTGCAATAGTGCAAATATATCGCTTCTGCAATGAGAGAAGTCGCAAAATCAACTGGAATGTTCAAGCAAACTAGGCAAAAAAAACCCAATCTAAATCCATTAAGTTGTTCTTTTGTTCACTAGCTAAGTGGAAGTAAGGTACGCCCTGAGGCTGGCGCGTGAGTGAGGAGGGGCTCGCCCACCCCCCCTCGGTCCGCTGTATCTCTCTCGGAATCGCACAAATAAATCGGTACTGCAAGCAAACTATGATACTTAGCACGATGAAAGTAGTCGCAAAATAAATCGGAATGTTCAAGCAAATTATAGAAAAAAAACATGATCTAAATCTGTTAAGTAGTTCTCTTGTGAAAAGCGGACAGACATACAGATGTTGGATTTTTTATATAGATAGATAGATAGATAGAGAGAGAGAGAGAGAGGGAGAGATGAGGCAATGACTGGAGGATTGTTTAACACTGTGGTCTGCGGGTGAGTGTGTCCCAGGTTACATCCACAATGCACTACTTTTTTGTTTAAAAAACACAGACATTAGTTTCAATTTTTACCTTTCATCCACACTACCCCAACATTTTAACCACCAAAAACAAACTTTTGAAAACACTCTTCAGAGTCGCATACTAATAAAAACAACTGCTCAGGGATGTAATAGGGGTTGATAAAAATGTAGACTTTTGAAAAAAACAGACTTTATCCATGCTCATTACATAATTATTCAATCTCATTTTCTAACTTGTCACCCTTCACGGAAGAAAGCTATATTTCAACATAGTGAACACAGAGGGGATGCTTTCTATGGTGCTTACACAAATACATCTACATTTTTTTTAGCAAATTTGAAATACTGCATACATGCGCAAAAGGCAAATAATTTATCAGTCACTATAGTTTTACAATAAATCCCACGGCCAACTATGTTACTATCCCATGCCAATGTGGACAGAGATGTTACTCATTTAAAAACAGTGTTTTTAAATTAAAATGTAGTACCGTGCGCATAGCGCCAGAAGCACTTACATCACTCCTTGGTTACTAAGCTAACAGAAAGCCTCTACAGGATGGACAAGATGGCAGGAGAATTCCTCCAGACTGTTAATTAGCAAGACAGGGTACCTATGTGGTTCAGATACAACCTTGTGCCTTGTTATTAGGAACAGGAGAGCTCAATGGTATTAAAAGAATGCTCCACCCAAAAACGTAATTGTTTTTAACGTTAGTCACCCCATATAGTAGGGCTGCGCAGCCCTAGAAAAGTACCAAAAAATGTAAAATTGTACAGTACCAATAATTAAGGATTTTTATACCAGAAGCTTTCTTCTCAATAACTAACCTGCCTCGGTGGTGTATATTAGATTAATAATCCATTCTGTAGACCTCATTAAACATAACAGCAGACTTAGATGCAATTGAGATTTGACACCACCAGCCCCCATAACTTAACTATAAGTAAGATGTGTTAGAAAACAGACATTTCCATGTAAATTCCACTTGGACAGAGCCAAAGGCCCATTCTGGAAAGGAAAGACAATAAGACAAACCACTGCAACATGCCAGTCCACATTCCTGTATGTAATATTATTTTATACCTAATAAACTATTGTATCTCATGCACCCTACAAATACAGCAGGTTCAGTTTTATTTAAATATATACATCTCTATTAAAATGAGTGATTTTGTATGTGTATTATCTGCCTTTTTTGGTTGGACTGCTGTAATAATTGCAAGTTATTTTCTTTAGGTTCTTTTGGTTGAAAAAAGTGCCCCCTTACACAATTAAGCTAATAAATGGACTATAACAATGGTGCTTGTTTCTGCTCATTTGTAAGTTTATAAATGTGTATGCTTTCTGTTTATACTCCTTTTTATATACACGATTTTCCCATATGGTTTGAAATGCTAAAATTGCTCAATTAAACAAATTTGGAGCAAACAATTTAATCCCCTGTACAAATTGGTTGGAGACTGACAGCAGCCATCCTGTGCAGTCTTATCTTTGCAGCTTCATGTGGCATTCCCTTCTAAGCATGTTTAAATGAAAGAACATCAGACATCCATTAGTTCGCCACCTCTTCTGTTAAACACCTGATCATACTGACATCAAAAACAACAACATGGAATTAGCATATTATCCAACATTAATAAAGTAAATATGACGAATTTCTTCACTTAACATTCTGGAAGCAATCGCCACTATCTGTGCAATATGTTATACATAATAAAGTAATGGTTTTGAAGTTACTCCTTTAGATCTACAGAAACACAATATGTTGATTGTTACGATTACCACTGACATAGTTTTTGTTAACTACAACAAATTCTGTTTCTAGCCTTTTGATCAGTGGTTCCTTATCTTACCCAATCAGCATACTCTCTGGTGCAGGCTGCTATTAAACCAACTCCAGTGTGTCGGCTCAAAGTGCAAAAAGCATCAATGCTGCTCATCTATAGCTGCTCTTAAAACGAAAGGCGTGCTGATAGGCAAGATGTTTAGATTACGAACTCTGCGTCCTCACAGGGATACGATTACAGTCTCCATAGGACTAAGGGGGTCTCCAGATCTACCCGCATTGTTTCAAGTTCAGCCACACCACACGCTAATTGAAAAGCCACACATGGCTGTCACGTCACGGAGCCGTGTGAATTCGAATTTTACGTAATGAGCCGTTTTACCAGGGAAGGTGTTAAGCCAGAAACTGAGCGCACCGTGGCCGTGCTATTAACATATTTACGGCTGTCACTGCTGGACTTTGCCCTGACTGCAGCTTTCTCGCGGAGACTTGCCAGTGGCTGGCCGCCTGCTGTGGCAAGAGTTTTTCTCACCTTGGATCCGCGAAGCCGTGGTCCTCTCGGTCTCTGACCCGCTTTGACACTTCAGAAGCGTCGCCGGTCAGGTGAAACGCCGTGAGCACGACGACCTTACTGTCCTGTTCGCTCATGATGTGCGCGGCATTCCCGTCGTCGCCCTTTAACTAACAACAGCAGTCGAGCTGCCAGGATGCGCTTCAACTTGTTGAAGTTGTATCTGTCACTGCCACAGCACTCCTCCTCCTCCTCCTCCCCAGTGAGTTGAGTAACTAAACCGTCAATCCTCCCAGCAGCTCAGCCTAGAAAGGCGGGGCTTCGTCTTTAAAGCTTTAACCAGCTGATCAGCCTGTGCTTTTTTTTGAATCGGTCACAAGAGGCCTTTGGGTGTTTACTTAAACGCTTCAACGTCATAAAATGATTTAAGAGAATATCGCATATGCAAAAGCAGAAGTTCCTGTAAAATTGGTGAGTCTAGGAATCGGCCGGATTAGTGGTTCTCTACCTCTCTGTGATCTGACTGGAATCATCCATCCATCAGATTTCAGCACCCACTTTCAGCACATCAGAGTGCCATGAGCCAGTGGTGCTCTCGGAGTTGTTTCCATTAACAGCACTTAGCCCCGGCTTGATTCTTAGTTTGGGTGTTACCACTGTGGAATTTGTGCATTCTTCATGTGTTCTTGCACATCTAAACAGGACAGTCCAAACTGAAATAGGATAATTAAATGTGCGTGTCCTGTGATGGAGTAGGCATTTCACCCATACCTGATTCCTGCTTATTTTAATGCGTTGCTACAGCGAAGATATGCGGACTATTTGCCTAGGAACTGTACTGAGGAAAAATAAAGACATTTCAGAAAATGGTTGAATTGATGATGGAGCGGAATGACAACCGATTCCATGTGTACATAAATGTGACACTGAAAAATCAAACACGATTGGGGGCTCATTTGCCAGTTAATACTTCTAACAGCATAACACGTATTTCCAAGAGAACATCCATGCACAGAAATAATTCAACAGAACAAATATGGCATCTCAGGCAGGTACTGAAATGGATTCCAAGTATCAGCAGGCAGTTTTATTACTTATTTATTATTTATTTATTTGTCTAGAACAGGTAAAAGTTCAAGGTGGGATGGAAGCAATCCAAGATGTAATGAAAAGGCAATAGTGCAATCATCCTGTGTTTATCATTTGCACAACTAGGAGCATAATTATGAAGACAAATATAGTGGTTGCTTGCATTAACAGAAGATAGGTGTGTGAATCAAAGAAGTGAATGCTTAAAATTAGCAGAATATGCTGGTAAGATACTACTAGATCTCTGAGGCACTGTGTTTCACTTTAAGGATGGTGACAGTCTCTTTCACATCCGTGCAATACCCTGGATTGTAATCTAGCACTGCTGGCCTGCTTCATGTGTGTAATTTCACACTGTTTTGTACAGTTAAATGCTGACAGGCTGCAGTAGCATTACACTGCACAGGCCCTTGAGATATGCAGTTGCTATTTTATAAATACACATTATTTTTCATCCTTCCTTGGAATTTAAAACATTTGTACAGTACTCCTTAATATTTTTGTACTATACATTTTTCTGTTACCAAGCAACAGTTTCTGTAGAGCCCATTGTTTCAGAGATTATGTTATAGTACATTATAGATCCATGTATGCAAGTAGTATGTTGAATTTTTTTGTTTTTCTATAGCTCAGACTTTAAACTTGTAAAAAAAAGTGAATGCTATGACTGTGTTTAAGACATATGGTAAGTTTTCTATTTGGTTAAGCTAGAGCTTCTTAATTTTCCCTAACTCATTTTTTTTTGTTATGTCGATAATTGTGTGGTTCTGTAGCAAGGTATGATGTAGGTGTGTCAGTTTTTCTTTTCTGGTACATACTGCCGCAGTGATCACATCAGATGAGAAAAGCCTCTCTTTTTTTCTTTTTTTTTTAAATTTCTGGATGGTTTTAAAAAGAAATTATGTGTAGAGTTGTGGGTCACTCATAACCATTTACAAATGCTTGGCATATTCCCTAAATTATTTCAGTATAATTTTGGACCCCTTTTCAACCATAATGCCTTTATACTGACTACTCAGATGATTTATGTAAAACTTTTTAAAACTCTCCATAATTCAGACCTAATCTTTCATAGTAAGAACAAACAACACCAACAGTATATCAACATTTTGTTAAAGAAATTGAAAAAAGAGTGGTGATGAACTTTTCAGTTCTGGATAGAGAGTCTATAAATTTCAAAGTTAAAAGAATCACATAACTCTACTGTTTTAGAGTAGTTTAATGATTACTTCTGGACATGTCGTTTTATCAGATTAGAGTGTATTTTCATACTTAAAACTTTGCTCATCAGTTTTATAGTTGTTAATCTGTTTCTAGCACAATTAGTAAATTCATATAGAGTAGTAAGTCCCATATATTAAATCACTCATTAACAGTCTGAGATAGTGAACAAAAATATATTCTATTAAATATTAACAATCTGCACTTTGTTACTTAGTAGATTAATATCTACCTTGAATTGAGCCCCAGACAATATAGAGGCTGCCGTTCAAAGTTGCACTGCTCAGGTAAAAAAGAACAATTCTCTGGTTTTTGGTGCAATAACTTTGGGGTCTTTTACAGAATCCAGACAATGGGATGTGGCATTTGTTAACCTAGCATAATAGTAGCACTGGGTTTCTTCAACCCAAAACTCCATAATATTGTGTTAATTTCACACCATTTTCCAGATTCATCAATATTCAATTCCATATTTAAACTGCACATACTACTCTTAAATACTTGTGCACTATTACAAACATATTAATGTTGGCATGAAACAGAAAATTACACCATTCAGCATAGCTTTATCTGACCTTTTTAATACAGTTTAAGGTTACAGAGGCTGGATCCTTGCCCAGCAGCTTTGGGCAAAAGGTTAAAAAAAAGTTTTGGACAGAGTGCCAGTTTGCTACAGAGTGCAATCACTCACGCATTCTCAGGAGGCCAATTTTGGAAGACCACATTAAACCTGCACATGTGTTTAGAATATAGCAGAAACATCTCATGCAGGCAGTTCAGAATCCATCCATCCATCCATTATCCAACCCACTATATCCTAACTACAGGGTCAAGGGGGTCTGCTGGAGCCAACACAGGGCGCAAGGCAGGATACGAACCCTGGGCAGGGCACACACACACACACACACACACACCAAGCACACACTAGGGCTAATTTAGAATCGCAATGCACCTAACCTGCATGTCTTTAGACTGTGGGAGGAAACCGGAGCACCCGGAGGAAACCCATGCAGACACGGGGAGAACATGCAAACTCCACGCAGAGAGGACCTGGGAAGCAAACCCGGGTCTCCTAACTGCGAGGCAGCAGCGCTACAGAATTTATATTTGCTTAGTAAATCAGGAACATTTTTTCTGAAAGCTGTGTGTGTGTGGTTTTGCATAGCTAATGGGAGTGAGACACTCCAAAAGAAAACAATGCAAAAAACAGTGTTGGAAAGGTTTGAGCAGGGCGTGAGATATGCCCTGGAATTTAGGACAGCTCACCCCAGGCTCTTCTGAGGACAAGTTGGAATGTGATGAGATCACAGCAAAAATGAAAATGAAATAATTTAGTATTTATTTCAATGTCTTTGTTGAAGGAACTCATTTTTACTTTATCTCTGTGATCTCAGTTACCTTTTTAAGTGATAAACCATTATAGGCATAGTCATTTTTTGCTGTAGCATATTTTATGTATGGCTATGTACTTCTGCGTTAATGTACTGTTAATTTAACTGCACACAGTTTTCACAAAGAAGAGTCTCTGTATCCAATGACAGCAAGTTATATTCTTACCATTGTTTTTCTATTGCTGGGAGGTGATCATTGATGCATGCTGCTAGGTTAGTGCAAAATGGGCTTGTGGAAGCAGTAGCTTATTGCTCTGCAGAGCTAACTTGTTCAGCAGACATATTCCACAGTGGAAAAACTCCCAAAGTACTATCTGATACTCAGTTGTAGCAGTATTCGATTGTTTAATTTAGAGTGTTTTGCAAAACCAAAATTAACAAAGAAAGCTCCATGTTTTCTTGTTTTGTAAAAAACCACTACACTTAAGTAGTATTGTAAGTCTGTATGTTTTAAAAATCTTAAAGTACATGATATTGTAGCGTCTCCCCAGACATAATGACGATCTGAGACGGTCACTTGGTTAGTTCCTTCTTTATTAATCACAAAAAAACGGTTGCTGTTGGCCGCAACCACGCCGAACAGACAGAACTCAAAAAAAGACTCCGAGCGAGAGCGACATGAACGTGTTCTCCCGCACTCTCCTCCACATTATCACCCCACAGCGCTCCCCCCGCCTCGGCTCCACCCCCCATCCCTCTGGAACCTCCTTTACCTTCCACTCTATTACAGTCCATCAGAAATCACAGGGACAACAGACTAAATAACTGAGAGGGATGCAAATCACAGAACACAAACTGCAGAACAGAACTCTACAATAAAGAACAGAACGCTACAATATGTTGTGATAAGGCTGTTGGTGCAGCTACTTGATAGGCAATGAATGTTTGGTTTAATTGAAATGAAAATACTGCCTACATTGAAATTTTTGTGGTAAATAATAGTTTGAGATGTACTTTAATTTTTAAATTTCATTTTATGTAAGTATTGAAAAATGGCAATTTAAATTAAAAAAGAAACCCTTCCAAACATTTTTGTTAAATTACCCAGTCAGAGAAGCCTGTGCCTGTTTTAGGGGCTGATAAAAACTTTCATACCTCATTGGCGTACTTGTGTATTTCTCACAATTTGTGGTTTTGCTCTGGAAAGGATAAAGCAATAAACACATACAAGAAATAAGCAAATGTAATGGTGACATAATTCTTTTTATGATGCCGTAACAAGTGCAAGCTCTTAAATTTGTCTACATTTTTCAAAATGAATTAAGAAGCAAATATATATTTGATTGGATTACTAATTTGTTGAAACTCCTGGTTTTGGAAATTAAACCGTGTATCTATTTTCACATTGCAGTTTCCTCTGTATTGAAGACTATAATACACTTATTTAGTAAATTGGCCCATAGCCATTAATTTACAAAGGACACTTTTGTCAATCCTGAAAGAATGCACAGAGGAGCCTCTTTATTGTGGTAGTTATTTTTGATGGTGCTGTATATAGGAAAGACCAGTAAAGATGGACCTTTTGCATAATCAAACTAATGAATAGAATTTCATTCTGCTTCTCATAAAATAATAGACGGATCACCAAGACAATGAATTTATTTATTTCTTTTGCCTATCAGCTTGCTCATTAAATGCTTGTATGTGGGTCATCCAACAAGTATGATAGTTTAGAAATGTGTCACAATATGAAATAATATGGGTCAATAAAAGTCTAGGAATGGACAAATGTCTCCAGGATTTAAGTTATTATATAAACAGTTGTGTTTACACAGTATGTGTAACAGTTGTGCTGTTAATTCTGCAACTATGCAGCCAGTGCAGTCTAGCACATAGGATATGGGGCTTCACATCAAAAGCTTGCTGGTTTAATTCCCATCTTTGACCATGTTGTGATGCCAAGTCACTATACCGTCCTACAAACTATTTGATAAAAACTTTTTGCACTGTAGCCCCGCACTAATGAAGCAGTTTGGGATGGTGTCAAGATATTAAATAAAAAAGGTCTGTTAGTTTTGAAGAAATTCATGTTACTTATTCATGAAATTACAATTACAGTGGAATACCACAGTTGTATAGTATGCAAATAACATTTTATTTTGTGATTATACTGTGGAAGTAAATATCAATAAACAAAAAGACATTTTTTTAAATGTTTTATTGTCAGCTTTTTCAACTGTATTGTGGTACAATTTCTTAAATAAGACTCATAATATTTAGTCTGTATGAATATTAGAGTTATTTGTAAGTAAACATAGCTGGACTGTATTGTAAAGATATTGGGCCAAAAGCTAACATTATTTTTGATTGGCACGACCCTGCTCAAGAAAAAGCAGGTTTGGAAGATAAATGGATTTGAACAGCAAGTTAAAATGGTTAAAAGGTAAATTGAATCGGATATTGGTATGTATGCAAATAGTCAGTCATCATCCAAATCGCTATATCCTTACACAGGATCACAGGGGTCTGCTAGAGCCAACACAGGAACAAACCCTGGGCAGGGCACCAGCACACATACACACACCAAGCACAATTTAGGATCACCAAAGCACCTAACCTGCATGTCTTTGGACTATGGGAGGAAACTGGAGCAACCGCAGGAAACCCACGCAGACATTTGGAGAACATGCAAACTCCACGCAGGGAGGACCCAAGAAGTGAACCCAGGTCTCCTTACTGTGAGGCAGCAGCGCTACCACTGCGTCACCGTGCATATAGACCACAGAATATTATTATGTATATATAAATATTATATTGTGAATGTAAAAGCAAATACCAAAGTGTTATGATTATTAGATTAACTAAAATCAAATAAATTAACCTGTGTGTATGCTTGAAGGAAGGCATGAAAGTAGCTTCACTGACAAGAAACAAGACCATTGGAAATTGTCAGTCGTCCGATTTCATTGGATGTAACTATTGGTAATTCTTATGTGATGAGCCACCAAGGCACTGTATAAAAAAGGCTTTGAGAGCACTCAATGACATAGTGTTTGATAAAAGAGAGCATTAGAGATATGAGAGAGAGACAGTTTTGAAGACACAAGGAAACATGTTCTCAGAGGACATTAATAACAATGTTTGATAAGCTTTCCGCCAAAAAAATGAAAATGAACCATAATAAAGGGATAAAGAACATGAAATGATGTGCAATTTAAAGGAACATCTTAGCTGCATTAAGAACATCAGACTCTAAATAAATGGACAGACATCTCCTCGCTTTAAGAAAAAACTGGTAAGTCTGTAACTGCTGTTGCTGTCTGAACTTTGATTTGAGTCATTCAGATCATATATTTTCTCCTATTTTATCTTCTAGTGTTTGATATGTCTGATTTCTGTGCAAATAAACATAAGTTTAGATTGAAATAAAGTTTGGTGTTACCGCACTTACACTGCCTTATAATTACTGAAACTAGCAGTCACAGGGATTGGAAGGTCTATAGAATAAGGGATGGAGATACTTTTCCAGTTTTCTATAGGATTCATATAATTCCAGCATTCATTGGAGAAAGTTGTAGTCTGCTCATTCAGGTTCAGTCCTTGCAGTGGTGGTAAACTGGGAGTAGACTGTGTTCTGTGGTCCCGGGACCATGCAGCCTGCAATTGCTAAGGTATTCAGAGGTGAAATCCTTTTAGGTGTAGCAAAATGGAAGCAGGCTGTGTTCTTTGATCCCAGCTTTTGTAAGGGTATTCAGAGGTTGTGCAAGGCATAGCGAAAGTAGTTTAAGTGTTAAATCCTTACAAGCAGGAGGTGAGCTGGGATCAGGCTGTGATCTGTGGTCCCAGTAACAAGAGAGCCTGCACTTGTTACAGATTCCAGAGATAGGTATTGTGGGTCCGTGAGTAAAGCAAGATTATTAAGTTCAGGAATGTTATTTAAGTATTTTTTTATGAGCAATATGTCCAGCAATAAAAAACAGTCTTAGCTGGCTAAAGTGCCATCTGTGGACACATTTAATAATATAACAACAACCCTTTCTCCAACATTTAAAAAAAAATAAATAAATTTGAATATTTTGTAGTAATGAGTCAAGTATTATTGAAAATAAGTGAACAAACTTTGCAGTGATGTTTTGTATTAAGGAAAAAATTAACTCTTAGATATTTTTTATTTCCATGGTTATGGCTCTCCCAGCTTTCTAGCTAAAAATAAAGAGATTAAGTACAGTAGGTCACAGAGATTTTGTCCCATTACTGTACTAATTTTCCCTTACTATGCATGGTGAAGTTTAAAATTGTATTTAAAATAAAAATTTCTGCAAGCATTGAAATATAAGGAAAGACGCAGCAACTGCCCAAAAGTCAGTTTCTTTGTGTACAGAATACTGTAGTTATATACTGATTGGCGACTTTATTAATTCCACTTTCCCTTCACATGTAAAGACTGCTCATTTAGTGATATTGTTACTCTATATAGACTGTACTGAAGTGTGTAACTGAAAGGGACAATGGGGAAGACAATAAAAATGTAAGTAACTTTAGATGCAGTCAAGAGAATAACTGCAATGGCAAACCTGAGGGATTTGTGTATGTAACAGTGAAATGAGAATAGGCTGTGATCAACTAATGGAGTTGAAAACACATGAAGAGAAAATAGAGACTAACATAATTTGTATCTATTAACAAACTACATCAGTCAACCAATCTTTACTGTGTGTAACAGTAGTGGACCAGCATTGATGGATTTCACTTGCCCTGATAACTTTCCATCACTGCAATATCCTGGTGAAACTTTTCACCATGTTTGTTTGTCACTGACTGCAACAAGATTAGCAGGGGATATGTCCAAGTGTGAATGCAGAAAATGAATCTTTAGCACCATTGTCGGAGAAAGTGGCCATTGCCCCTCTTGCTAGGCTTTAGTGGCACAACAGGCCTGTCAAGAAAGCAGATTTAACAGCTGCAAAAAAAAACCTTCTTGCATTCCAAACTAAGTGGCTGAACTCCAGCTTGTACCAGGATCTGCCCAGACTTCATCTGATACCAAAGGTGTAAATCAGAGTTGCACTGACATCCCTCCAGAGGCCACTCTGCAAACCTCTTTAGTCAGGGAGTGCGAAATGGTCTCAAGCAAGGACAGAGACCTAAAGAACTCTGGAACTCTTCCCAGGGGCAAATTCCGCAAAATGACTTACTAAACTCTTCTCTCAAACTAAAGCTATTAGCAGTTCTTCCTTGGTGAGCTGAAGCTGACAAAATCTTTGTGGACCAGACCAGACTGTCAAATCAAAACTATGTGCCAGTAGTCTGACAAGGCTGAGAAGCCATTACTTCAAGATGGGAACTTCATCATCTAAACTGTTTGGCCAGAATCAATAATGCCTTTTCCCTATGAAGTGGCAAAAGGAGAGCAGAATGCAAGCTGAGGAAGCAGCACTGCAGTATTGACAAGGATCATATGCATGAAAGAGAAAGAGTACACTCCAAATCATGAAAAATCTTCTACCTGAACCCAGATTAGCAAAAAAGCAGCAACTCCACACAACACTGGACATCAACCATAAAGACCTGTTGTCAGAAAACTATTTATCTGTGCCAAGATAAAGCAGAACACTAAACACCAGTAAACAGCTGGCTTATATAATATATGTTTATCTGTCTAGTCTTATATGTGAACATATACTGTATGTGCAGTTATCATGTTTCTATAATCCTTGTGTTTATCGATAAATTGTATTATTCTGTTTCTTAAAATAATATGCTTCAGTTACCTTGACATAATTCTAAGGCCAGAGACCTGCCTCCTACAATAGAGAAAGGTAAGGTAAAAAAAAAAGTAGGAGCCTTGCCCAATTATTTTTTTTTAACTTATCGGTATTGCCAAAAGCAAAACTAATGATTAATTAATCAAGTTAAAATTTCAAATACTACGCTATGTTGCACTTCATAGTTTTGTATGTTTGAATCATGTCGTCAGCCAGCTGGACATAGGTGCTCTGTAGCTGTCAAGAAAATGATCTACATCCTTGAATGGCCGCCTTGTGCTTTCCTCTGGCCTTACTTGTGGATCTTTAGACCACTTGTCATTGATGACGTATCTGATTTGTGGACCAACAAAAATGCCTTCCTTAATCTTGACATAATTTATTAATTGAAAAATCTATCCCAAATATCAAAATCCTTCACCTTCCATGTTCATTGCTTTTACAAACATTTTCATACTGGAAACAACAAAGCAAAAATATCTTTGTTGGGTCAAAAAGTTCTTTATGTTCCACACTTTTGTGCCCAGGAACTAAACACTTACAGAGTATCCAGAGCTTTTCACGTTACTTGGTATATCTGGGCTGTTCTCCTAGCAGCAGTGCCACTACTTTTAGATCACCTCAGATGTTCCAGTTGTAGTTGTTGTACTGTAAATGTATAGGAAATCCCAAAAATAGATGATTGTAGTAAAACGGCACATGATAGGAAAATGTAAATTTGATTGTGTAATCAGCCGGCCAAAATCTATGAGATACACCCAAATGTTTTCTGGGAGAATAATCTTTATTTGCCAGTGTTATTGATACATGGAAAGATGAATTTACTAATCCTTATTTTCAGGTATAATTTAACAAAGTTCAGATTTTGCTTTTCCCTGTATCGTTTCATAACGTGCATTCCTTCATTTTTGGGACAAGCTTAAGATTGCAAGAGACAATGCAGGGAACATAAAATGGATGCCAGGAACCAGTCTTACATGGGGCTCATGCCTATTGCATAGGTTATCATATAATATGCATCAATGTTTCCATTTTCTGAACCTACTTATTTCTATTCCGGAAACCACTGATGTCATCCAAGCTGGTTTTAACAATATATTGCAAATAAAGCAATAGCAGAAATGAAAACTTCCCCTTAAGACTCCAAAGCTTTCAGATGATTTACAAATTGCTTAAAGACTTTAATGCAGTGTCATCAACTTTGTTAACCCTTTGAGCATAGATAGACACACGCTAGTCTGGAAAACCAGCTTAACTCTCCATATGCTCTCACTGATAAATTCATCAAAGCTCCTTAAGCTCCCCAGTCTGTCTCTCCTTTCTGCCTCTTTCATCTAGGTGTGTCTTAGTCTTATCTGGTTAGAGTGCCTGGCTCCACAGATAATCTTTCCTCATTTTCTACTATTCTGTTTTCATATTTTGCATTTCATACCTGTTTATCTTTCTTTTTTTAAATTTTTTACAACTTGACTTTATAACTCTAACTTTGTTTAAAGATCCAATTTCTTATAGATCATAATTAAAATATCATAAAGCATGGAGTTTTACCCTTAATATCTGTTTATCTTTCACATTTTTGTTTCAGTTTATTTAATTTCCCATAACCTGAGTTTGAAATTTCAATATAACTGTAAAGTTTAGATTAGGATTTTCATATATTCAATCTGTCATAGTTTGTGATAAGAAGATCATAAAGCACAGAGCCGTAAAACTGTATGGCATCCACAGAGTGACAAGAACAAAACCTAATTCCATGTAAGATATAAGCTTGTTAAATGCTATTTAAGATATAAAACAAATGCAGAAAAAACAGTTGCAAAGTAGATTCAATACACTTTTGTTCTTCCTTTGAGGCTGATCCTAAATGTTCTGCTTGCTATTGATAATACTGTGTAATACAATATATCATTGCACCCTTTTATTATGAAAACTCCTTCAGAATTTTTTTAATTGTTCTGTTATAAAAGAACAAATATGAAAGAAGTTAAGCCAACTCATTATACTCTTACCTATGATTTTATCCAGGAGTTACAAATGTGACTGTTGCTGATCAGTCTAGTTTTTTTCTAATGAAAAAGTCATGAAATAGCACTCTCATTCTCTATTTGTACCTGTACTTATTTTCTGCTGATCCCTTCCTGACTCTACAGTGTATATGTTATAATCTCTGAGATTAGACTTTGTCTGCTCTCCTGAATGGTGTCTCACTCTCCATTCTTCCCTGGGTGGACTGTTTTCTTTATCTCTCTTCTGTCCACTCTAGTTTTACACTCTTGAGTTAAATAAAAAAACAAAAGTGATCGCTATAATAACAGACCAGTTTGTTTTTTCATGAATGTTTACTTTCTGCTTTCTCTTTAACTTTGCTTACAAGCTTCTTGGATATTCTTAAATGTTTATCATTACTTTTTATACTGTTATTGCTATCATTTCATTACTGTTTGAATAATTGGCAACTGTTTTCATTTGCTTCATCCATTATTATGGACCTTAGATTTTATTATTTTAAAGGCAAGGAGACAGGGGTTTTATTTAACAAAGAACCACAATCCTATTGGAAGTTGCCATGAGCACCAGCATCATAGTTAAGTAGGAAGAAACTGAAAGAATTGGTGAGTTGGCTGCAGAGTAATTGCAGTGCAGAGGAGACTGTGTAATGCCTATTCACTTAAAGTCTTGCCTTTGTATCATCACTAGAATATAAACTACATTATACAATAATGATAATACACGCACATACACACACACACACATATATATATAAAGTCATATGAAAAAGTTTGGGAACCCCTCTCAGGCTGCATAATAATTTACTCTCAACAAAAAAGATAACAGTGGTATGTCTTTCATTTCCTAGGAACATCTGAGTACTGGGGTGTTTTCTGAACAAAGATTTTTACTGAAGCAGTATTTAGTTGTATGAAATTAATGCAAATGTGTAAAACTGGCTGTGCAAAAATGTGGGTCCCCTTGTAATTTTTCTGATTTGAATGCATGTAACTGCTCAATACTGATTACTTGCAACACCAAATTGGTTGGATTAGCTTGTTAAGTCTTGAACTTCATAGAAAGGTGTGTCCAATCATGAGAAAAGGTATTTAAGGTGGTCAATTGCAAGTTGTGCTTCCCTTTGACTCTCCTCTTAAAAGTGACAGCATTGGATCCTCAAAGCAACTCTCAAAAGATGTGAAAACAAAGATTGTTCAGCATCATGGTTTAGGGGAAGGCTACAAAAAGCTATTTCAGTGGTTTAAACTGTCAGTTTCAACTGTAAGGAATGTAATCAGGAAATGGAAGGCCACAGGCACAGTTGCTGTTAAACCAGGTCTGGCAGGCCAAGAAAAATACTGAAGTGGCATATGCTGCAGATATTGTATCTGTACATCGTTCAACAATTCAGTGCAATTTGCACAAAGAACATCTGTATGGCAGGGTGATGAGAAAGAAGCCCTTCTGTACTCACGAAACAAACAGAGTTGCTTGTTTTATGCAAATGTTCATTTAGACAAGCCAGATTCATTTTGGAACAAAGTGGTTTGGACTGATGAGACAAAAATTGAGTTATTTGGTCATAACAAAAAGCACTTTGCATGGCGGAAGAAGTACATCTCATTCCAAGAAAATCACCTGCTACCTACTATCAAATTTGGTGGAGGTTCCATCATGTTATGGGGCTGTGTGGCTAGTTCAGGGACTGTGGCCCTTATTAAAGTCGAGGATTGGACGAATTCAACCCAATATCAACAAATTCTTCAGGATAATGCTCAAACATCAGTCACAAAGTTGAAATTACGCAGGGGTTTGATATTCCAACAAGACAATGACCCAAAACACAGTTCTAAATCTACAAACTCATTCACGCAGAGGGAGAACTACAATGTTCTGGAATGGCCGTCACAGTCCCCTGACTTGAATATCATCGAAAATCTATGGGATGATTTAAAGCAGGCTGTCCATGCTCAGCAGCCATCAAATTTAACTGAACTGGAGAGATTTTGTATGGAAGAATGGTCAAAAATACAGTACCTCCATCCAGATTTCAGACACTCATCAAAGGCTATAGGTGGCATCTAGAGCACGGATTCTCGAACTCTGTCCTGGGGGCCCACTGTGGCTGCAGGTTTTTGTTCCAACCAGATTCCTAATCAGTGACAACACCTGATAGCACTGATCTCATTTAATTATTATTTATCTTTTATTCTACATTCAGAAAAGTGCAGCAGCATGATTTTTACATTTATAGGAAACTTAGAAATATTTCTGTTTTTGCTATGGATTTAAATGATTAACTCTCTTTTTATTACATTTCACCCTTTCTCTGTGCAGTTTGCTCCCTTTATTGAATCTTAATAATGACAATTAAAAACAAGCAGAGCAGAAACCTAAGTAAACAACACTCAATCATGAAAGGCTGCAACTACTTTAGCGTCAGCCCAACAAAGTAGTAAATAATGGATTAATTAAACAATTAGAACACCTAGAAAAGTAGAATCACAATCAAGATGAAAATACTGTTAAAAAGAAAAAAATACATATAACTGCTTAGTACATTTTAATACTTTTTTTTTTTTTTAACAAACTTAGTTTTCTAATTAGTATATTGTTCCCAAAACAGGAGTCCAATTAAAAACAGAGGCTGGTTGGAACAAAAACCTGCAGCCACAGTGGGCCCCCAGGACCGAGTTTGAGAACCCCTGGTCTAGAGGCTGTTATATTTGCAAAAGGAGGCTCAACTAAGTATTGATGTAATATCTCTGTTGTGGTGCCCAAATGTTGCACCTGTCTAATTTGGTTATGATGCATATTGCATATTTTCTGTTAATCCAATAAACGTAATGTGACTGCTGAAATACTACTGTTTCCATAAGGCATGTCATATTTTAAAAGGAAGTCGCTACTTTGAAAACTCAGCCAATAATAAACAAAAATCCAAAGAATTAAGAGGGATTCCCAAACTTTTTCAT